>JAOXYA010000016.1:30156845-30166900 GCA_028565675.1 Sorex palustris | reverse complement strand
CAACAAAATCTCCAATGGAGATGTTACTGGGCCCGCTCGAGCAAATCGATGATCAACGGGAGGGCCTTTACTTACTTTACTTTGGTATTAAATCACCTCTAGATAAATAATTACAAAGTTGCCCGTGTTTGGGTTTCAGTCCTACAGGGCTCCATGCGTCCTGGAGTCCTCCTGGGCTTCCTTTCCTGTCTCATCTCACTGGGTGGGTCGAATGCTGGCTCCGTGCCTCCCCTCCACCCCAGCTCCCCTGTGGGTGAGGAGGGGTGTGTGTGTGTGTGTGTGTGTGTGTGTGTGTGTGTGTGTGTCCCAGTGTGTGTGTCTGTGTCCGTGTCCCTGCGTCCTTGCCACACTCGCTCCTTGGTGCCTGGTCCTGATGGCCCACCCTAGAGAAGGCTGCCCTGCCCGCCAGGCACTGCAGTCCCTTCGCTCCTTTCCGGGAGCTGGGCCCAGCCTCCCCAGCTGAGTCATCATCCTGGGAGACGTGGCCTCAGGTTGGCGCCCTCTGCTCTCTGGTCCTGAGCAGGGAGATGGCTCAGGTTAGGTCCATGGGGCTTTGTCACACGGTCTGGACCTGCCGTCCTGACTCTCAGCGGGGCCCTGCTCGGCCCCGACACTCCTGGTATGGTGGGGCCACGCCGTGCTGTGCCCCAGGACTGTTCCTGACCGCTCAGAAGTCACCCCCAGTGTGCTGGGGGACACATGCCATAAGTAGTGCCAGGGGTTAAAATTGGGGGCCCCTGTCATGCAAACACAAGCCTTTTTTTTAAAAAAATTTATAATTTTTTTTATTGAATCACCGTGAGATAGTTACAAGCTTTCATGTTTCAGTTTCAGCCATACAGTGATCCAACGCCCATTCCTCCACCACCAATGCCCTGAGTATATCCCCCCTTTCCATACCTCCCCCTGCGCCCACGGCAGACAGTTTCCCCCGTATTCTCTCTCTGGGGCGTTATGGTTTTCAATATAGATACTGAGAGGCCATCAAGTTTGGGCCTTTATCTACGTTCAGCACACATCTCCCATCCCGAACGATTCCTCCAACCGTCACTGTCTTAGTGGCCCCTTCTCTATTCCAGCTGCCTGCTCCCCCAGCTCATGAGACAGGCTTCGAACGATGGAGCAGTATTCCTGGCCCTTGGCAAGCACAAACCTCAGCGCTATCTCTGCGCTCCCACCACCCTAAAATTTTAGTCTTTGGATTGTTACAAGGCGGCCATCACTTTATTTTCCCTCCCTGGTTGGGGGGGTCCCTCACTGCGCTGTAGGATTGCGGGCAGCTGGGGTCTCCCGCTGGGCCAGGCAGCACTGAGAGGTCTTCCAGGTCCATGCTGGTGTCTGGCCGGGGGGTGGGGGGGAGAGATGCAGGCTGCTGGAAGGGTCTGCCTCTGTCAGGGGGGACGGGCGGCTTCCTCGGCTCCTTCAAGCAGTAGTAGTTAAAAGAGAGATTGGTTGGTTGTGGTCTTTTGTTTTGGTCTTTTGGGGTCACACCTGGCGATGCTCAGGTTGCTCCTGGCTCTGCACTCAGGAATTACTCCTGGCGGGGCTCCTGAGACCATAAGGGATGCCGAGGATCGAACCCGGGTCTCAAATCTGGGTTGACCCCGTGCCAGGCTAAATGTCCCACTGTCCTGTCACTCCAGCCCTTGGGGAGCATTTTTACTGTCAGCTTTAGGCCCACACTCATCTGTGCTCAGGGATGACATCCGGCCGTGCTCAAAGCAAGGGTCATCCTGTGCTCGGCAAGTGCCTACTCGCCCGGCCCTTTATCAGCGATTTTAAGCTTACTCAGGAGGAGGATCTGCCGGCGGCTGGTTTCTCAGGATGCCTCGCTCAGGAAGCAGTTCTCGAGGCCAGTGCCACCTGCCGGTAGTGCTGGGAAAGGGCCTGGCCTCGGGTCCCGTACACGCCTGCAGTGGGGTCTCCCGCGGGCCCACCTGCCAGTTCCCAGGCTGCTTCTGACTTGGTGCTGGGGTGGGTGCTGCCTCCCTGAGCCCCCAGTTCCCGTTTCTAGGCGGGCCCTAGAGGCTGCAGTAATAGCCGTTGCGGGGGGGGAGGGGGGAGAGGCAGCTCAGTGCACCTGGAGATCACCGGAAATCTGGGACCTTTCTCCTTCAGAGAATCCCTGGCCTCTTTGGGGCAGGGCAGGCAGCAAATGGGCCTGGAGGTGGCCCTCTGCCCGCCTGGCTCCTGCTGTGGGCTATGCTCTGGGGTCCTGAGCTTTACTGCCCCTCCCATCACCAGGAGACTCACCCCCCCACCCCCACCCCCGCGCTGCCCACCTGGGACTGTTGGATCCATACTGCGTTTCTGGATGAATTCTTCACAGAGTTTTGTGGCTGTGCTGCTTCTGTCCGACACTGGCATGGCCTCCCGTGAGGGGTGCCCGCAGCCCCCAGTCCCAGAGACTATCTGTGGCCTTAGAGCTGTGATCAGGGTGCTGAGGGCTGGAGCACTGCTCTGGGAACAGGAGCACCACAGGCCATGGCCCAAGATGAGTGAATGCCTCGTGCCCTGGTCTGGGTGACCCGGGACAGGCAGGTTCTCAGGGCTGAACAGTCGTTGCTGGGCCGGGGACTGAACTCAGACCCTGTAGATGTAAGGCATCTCCAGACCCAGAATGTCCCTGGTACAAGAGTAATGAGGAACCGGAGCGCTGTCACAATGGGAGGACACTCACGGCCAACCCAGATTTGATCCCCAGCACCCCATAGGGTCCCCAGAGCCTGCCAGGAGTTAAGTCCTGAGCATGCTGGGGAAGGGGGTGCTCTCCTATCCTCCAAAAAAGTAACTGAGCAGATCTTTGTGTGAGGCCATTCCAGTCTCTTGAAAGGAGACCCTTTCCCCTGTGTCCTACAAGTTTATTTAGAAAAGGTCACCTCCAGTCAGTGCAGTCAGTGGCCAGAGGGTGAGTGTCACAGTGACCGCATGCCGCCCCTCTGTCTGGACCTGTCCTTCGGGTAAGGGTCCCCTCGGTGAGGTGGGGCTGTGCGTCCAGGGAGCAGGGTGGAGGGGTCCTTCGTGTGTGCTTTCCTCCCTGCGGGGCTGAGGGCCATGTGGTACCGGGATGACCACAGTGCTGGCTGTGCAGGGCAGGCACGGGGCCGTTCTTTCTTGCTCTGTTACTGCTGAGAGGAAGTTCGGTGTAGCTGCCAAAGGAACCTTTTTCCACCTTTGTATTATTCATAGCCTGCAGTGGGGATGGTCTGGGATTGTCTGATGCTCTCGTTCCCCAGAAACTGTCCTTGGTGGGTCTTGCCGCCGATGCCTTGATCTGATTGCACGACTCCTGCCTTTATTCCCTGACATTCTTGTGGGGGCTTTCCTCGGGGGACCATATATGGGGTCAGGATCCAAATGAGGTCGTAGCCAGAAAGGGTGGCCCCTCTGTGCCCTGTTGGGTCGTGGGCTCCCCTGTACTCTTGCCATGACCTGCTAGACCCGGGTGGGAGTTGGCAGGCCCCATCTCAGTGGACGGACTGTGTGCTGGGCACGGTCCCCAACATTGCCCTGGGGTCCTGTCCCCAGGGCCAGAGCTCCGGCTGCTTCTCATCCTGGGGTGCGGTCTGGCATGAAGGGGCGCTTGCCCCAGGCGGGGAGGGCCGCTGGGGTTTGCATTCCGGAGTGGTGCGCGGCTGTGGCAGGGCCTGACCGGGTCTGTCTTCCCCAGGTCCCGCGGCAGTGCTGGCGGCCATGGCTCCCGCAGCCAGAAGGAGCTGCCCACGGAGCCCCCGTACACGGCCTATGTGGGGAACCTGCCCTTCAACACGGTCCAAGGCGACATCGACGCCATCTTCAAGGACCTCAGCATCCGCAGCGTGCGGCTCGTCAGAGACAAGGACACAGACAAATTTAAAGGTGCGTGTGGGGACCCGGGAGACGGGCCTGGTCACGCAGACCGCAGGAGCACGGTGTCAGGGGGGCCCCGGCGCGCCCCTTTTCATGTGTTCCGACAGCTCCAGTCTGTCCTGGAGTCTCACACGGATGCGGTGACCCAGGACAGGTGTCGATTGATAACTGTTGATTATTAAATGATCGAAACATGCATCCAGAAGCCTGAAAACCCGGCCGCAGTGTCGGGCAGGGCGTAGCGTCCTCCTCGGCCGGATGTGCTCTTTCAGGCCTTCCTAGTCGGTGCCTTGAGTTCTGACCGGCCGGGACAGGAGGAGCCCTGCACCCCATCTCTTCCCCCAAAATGCCTGAGGAAACAGGTCTGTTTCTCTTGCAGGATTCTGCTATGTAGAATTTGATGAAGTGGATTCCCTTAAGGAAGCCTTGACGTATGATGGTGCAGTAAGTATGAGCCTCTGGGGCCCCGGGCGTGCTGGTGGCGGCCATCCTCACTGCCCAGGCTCACACTGTCTCTCCTCACTGTCAGCTGCTAGGTGACCGGTCCCTTCGTGTGGACATTGCAGAAGGCAGAAAACAAGATAAAGGTGGCTTTGGATTCAGGAAAGGTGGACCAGACGACAGAGGTGATTGGTTCTTCTAAAACCACTTACATGCGCGGGTCCTTCGGGAGAACCGTTTTGTAGGTCTCAAAGGTTCCCTGGGCTTCCCCACAAGCATGGAGTGTCAGCGCAGGCGGTGCTGTGAGCCGGGGTGGGGTGCGGGTGTTTGGGTTGGTGCCGCTGTGAGCTGACGCTCAGGAGTATCTGGTCCAACTCCCCACCCGGGAGCTCGTGTCTGCAGGACGCGGTGCCTCCGCTCTGCTCGACCCTCTGAGTTCGGCGGGATTCCCAGGTGGGCACAGTTCCCATGTCAGAATCGCCCCATCATCACTTCCCTCTGCAGTGGCCTTTTGCTGCCCTGGAGCATTCATTCTGCCTGGGAGTGTCCACCTGGACGGGCCACCTTTTAGTTCCTCCACAAGGAAAGACCTGCCTGGCCTTGGAACCAGCACCCTCGCTTAGTGCGGGTTAGAGGGCAGGAAGGACGTTTTCTCCCTGGTGGGGGCAGGGGTGCGGGCGTGGCTGTGAGCCCCCCTTTCCTCCCTCCCCTTCTCGCCCACAATCAGGCAGTCTGCAGCTCTGGGCTTGTTTCTTTTTCTTCTTCTTTTTTAATCACCCACATATTTAGTGGATGTCCATTGTAACAGGTAGAAAATTAAAAGCAGCCTTCTTAGGAACCTCAGCTTCTCTCGCTCTTACTCTGCACTGTCTGGCTCTGGGGGCTGGGCTGGTGTCCCCTCCCACCCAGGGGCCCGACTCAGCTTTTCCCCGGCTCTGCCCACGCCGCCTGCCTTCGGGTCCAGGCCGGGCTAGCGTGCTATGCTGAGGGCCGAGGCAGTGTCCGTGCTGGAACAACCCGTTTCCAGAACTGTTTCAGCCAAACAGGTAACTTGGATCTGTTGACAAATGTAAATGTCTTAAAACCAATCACAAATGAGCTTACTCATAAAAACAGTCTGGTCCAGGAGCTCTGTTTTCATGTTTTTTATGTTTTTCTGTTTTCATGTTTTTATGTTTTCACCCAGCTGGGCCGGGTGGGAGCAGGCGACATCTCCCCTCGCAGCTGCAGGCTCTGGTGGCCACTGCTTGGGGCTCTGGCCTTCCCGGGCTGCCAGTGCACCTTGCCTACGTGCCAGCTGGCGTGCTGGGTACCAGCCCGGGAGTTACCCTGTACAAAAAACACCAGGCAGAGGAGAAGAGGCCACCACCAGGCCGGCCAGGGTCCCACTCCTTCCCCGAGGGACGGCGCGCTCGCGCTTCCTGCCGGACAGCTGGCTCCAGGGACCTGGTGTCCGTGCAGGGAGGGTCGGGCAGCCTGAGACTTGCTCAGCCCTCCCATGTTTTCTTCGCCCCGTGTGGTGGGGCCTCAGGCACGCTGGACGCGAGCTTTGCCACCAGGCAATCTGCCTGGCGGTCAAGGCTCACCGACCGAGGCCATGAGCAGCCAGAGACTGGGCCCCCCACCCTGTGGCCTCAGTGGCCCTGTGCAGGTGCCTCGTGTGGGAGCTGGGGGATGGCAGTGGTGGCCAGGTGGGCTCTGGGGGCGAGGTAGCGCCCGGATGGAATGGTGGGCAGTGGCTGGTCCGGAGTCAGCTCGGAGTGCCAGAGGCCACGGGGCGCGCTGCTCTCAACACCCCCAGGGGCTGGCCAGGCCCCAGTGCTGTCCTCTCCTCGCCGCTGCCCAGGGCTCGGGGGCCACTCCTGACCCTGTTTGCCAGGACCACTTGTCAGAGCTCAGGAATCGAACCCGGGTCTGCTACGGGCACAAGACAGGCGCCCTCCCCACTCCTAAGACATTCAGAAACTCCCCCTGCCCGCTGAGATTCCTGCAGGCCCTCGACTCTTTGGCCCTATCCCTGGGGTTCTGGTAGTACTGGTCACCCAGCAGACACGCTTGGCGCTTGTGTCCGCTTGTGCCCAGTGCTGGGCAGACGAAAAACCATAAAAGGCCCTAAAACAAAACCCCTTGGCGGCACGATGCGTGCGGCCTGAGCCGGTCCCGTCCAGTGAGTCACTGCCGCCTCTTCCTGCAGGCTTCCGGGATGACTTTCTGGGAGGCAGGGGAGGAAGCCGCCCAGGTGACCGACGAACAGGGCCCCCCATGGGCAGTCGCTTCCGAGACGGCCCCCCACTCCGGGGCTCCAACATGGACTTCAGGGAGCCCACAGAAGGTGAGGCTGGCCCTCGGGGCCGGGGGGCTGAGGTCCCGGGCGCAGGGCAGCCCTCCTGGACAGCTTGTGTTTCTTTCCCCAGAGGAGCGAGCGCAGAGACCACGACTCCAGCTTAAACCTCGGACAGTTGCGACGCCCCTCAACCAAGTAGCCAACCCCAACTCGGCCATCTTCGGGGGGGCCAGGCCCAGAGAGGAAGTCGTTCAGAAGGAGCAAGAATGAGCTTGTGGGCGGGAGGGAACGGGGTGCGGGGGCAATCGGAGCAAGACCACGGCCTGGCTGTCCCCGGAGCGGCGGCCCCGCGGCTGCCGTCCTGCGCCCGACCTTTGCCCTCCCTTCTTACACCGGAAACACGGCTCGTGAGTGCATGTCAGCAGTGAGCAGGTGGTTCCGGCACATCCTCGG
The DNA here is from genome assembly GCA_028565675.1 of Sorex palustris. Lineage (NCBI taxonomy): Eukaryota > Metazoa > Chordata > Mammalia > Eulipotyphla > Soricidae > Sorex > Sorex palustris. Next base: position 30,159,873 of record JAOXYA010000016.1, on the reverse strand, counting down.
CCTCCTGCACCCCAGTACCGGCTGCTCCCTCTCCCCCTCCCTCCCCTCCCCTCCCCTCCCCCTTCTCTCCCTCCTCTCTCTCCCTCTCTCCTCTCCTCTCCCTCTGCCCCTCGTCTTTCTGTCCCTCCCTGTCTCCTTCGGGCACTCTGCGTCTCTGCGGGAGGAGTGGCCAAGGTGCGGCGTGCGGCGCCCCTCCCTGTGCTTTCCTCCTCCTCTGCCCGTGGGAGCCCCCCGGGAGCCCCTCTGTTCTCACCGCGCCTCCTCTGCCTGCACGCGGAGTTCTGCATTGCTGTGGCTTCCCAGAAGGCATCAGGGCCGGGGCCCCGGGCCGGGGCCCTTGGTCCCAGAACAAGGAGAAAGTGTCTGGGGGTCCCTGCAAGTGTCGCCCTGCCCCCCTTTCTGTCGTCCTCTCTCCACTGCCCTCGCAGATGAATGGGCCGAGCAGAATCACCCCCCACCGCAGATAGGAGGGGGGGCGGGGGAGGGGGACACGGCACAGTGCTCAGGCCCTTCGGCTTCTGTGTGGCCACAGGGTGCCCTGGGCACCGCGTCCAGACCCGTCCTGCAGCGTCCCGGGCTGCCCAGTGCCGCGGGGGGCACGGCTGAGTGAGGGTGCAGACCCAGGGTCTCGTCACGCCTCGTCTGTCTGTCTGTCCCCGCGCGGAGCACTGGCCCTGCAGTCAGGGGGTGGGGAGTCAGTGAGTCGGTGACTCCTGGCTATGTTCCCCCCTCCCAGGGGCTGCTTTTCTGAGCTGACACATGGGGTGAGCCAGGTCAGCGTTCTGGGGCCCCCCGGAGAGTCGGGGCCCTAGCAGGAGCCCAGCTCGGGTGTGAGCGGGGCGGGTGCAGCGCGGCGTGCGTGGCCGGAGCTTTCTCCGGACTGGCCCCTCGGCCTCCCTCCCGCTGTCTCTGTCACAAGTCCCAGCAATGTGCAGAACTCTCCCTCCCTCCCACCTGTCATCTCTGCTTCTGAAATTAAGAACCATTTGTGTAACACCAATACTTAACTTAAGAAAGACGTGCATTGTGTGGTCGCGTCACCCGATGCTTTCAGATGACCTACTTACATCTCCAATGCGGAAAGATAAGAACAAACCAACTCATCACCACTCTGGGCAGCCCGGCTGACTTTTCCATGTAAGAATGGGATTCCAAACACTTAACACATTCAGCTATATGACAGAAAGAAATCTATGGATATGGTATTTTGTGAATGATCTTTTAAATAAAAGAAAACCTTACGTAATATTTAACGCTCGTCTGGGGTTCTTGGGCCACTGGGGACATCTGTGTTGGCTCTCTGGGATCAGTGTCCTTCTTGGGGGGGGAACTGAGTGGAGGGCATTGTCATGTGCTGAGACTCAAACCCCAGACCTGAATGCTCTTGGTGCACAACCGCGGCACCTAGAAATGGGTCAATTCTCCCCTTCTGTCCAAAGTGTCCTTCCCCCTGGGGCTGGAGAGATAGCACAGCAGGTAGAGCGTTTGCCTTGCACGTGACCAACCCGGGTTCAATTCCCAGCATCCCATATGGTCCCCTGAGCACCACCAAGAGTAACTCCTGGGTGCAGAGCCAGGAGTAACCCCTGAGCATCGCTGGGTGTGACCCCCCCAAAAAAAGTGTCCTTCCCCCTATCGGTGGGGCAGGGACAGGTTGCCTTGTCGGCTGCGTCCATCACCATCTTTACAGCGGGGGTCTGCACTGGTGGTCACAGTGCTGGCAGGTCCGGTATTGGTGAGGCCTTGAGAGGGTGGTGACTGGTCCTGTCCCAGGGAAGGGTGCCCGCTCCAAGGCTGTCTTCAGCTGCGGGGGAAGAGCTGCAGCTCTCGGGGCTGTGACCAGACTCTACAGCCTAGGCATGTTCAGTGACAGCCTTGTGACGCCTACATCCTGGGCACAAGGAGCAGCTCTGCGTCCTAGTTTGCTCAGGCCCTTCACGAAGGTCCAGGAGTTGCCGGGAGTCAGGGTGTGGCGCCCTTCCCTTTCGTCGGAAAGAGCAGCCAGGAGTAGCGAGTGTATTCCTGGGGGACAAATAACACCACGGATACAGCCCCGCGTGTGGCCCTGGCCCCCACCTGGTCACCCAGATGTTCCCAGCCCTTTAGAATAAAGGTCAAGGGGGCGAGCAACGTACAGCAGGGAACAGGTGGCCCAGCCCTGAGAGTGATGAATCTGGGGGCCGGAGGGTCTCTGGGCCGAGCACGAGCAGCAAACGCCAGAGTCCGGGTTTGATTCCTGAGCAACCGGATGTGGCCTTAGAACGAGGCGGGTTGGTCGCATGCAAGGCAAATGCCCTACCCGCTGTGCTATTGCTCTAGCCCCAACCTGAGTTGACTTCAAAGAAACAAAATGCTATTTCAGAGCCAGAGCAATAATACAGTGGGTAGGGCGTTTGCCTTGCACATGACCAACCTGGGTTCGATCTCTGGCATCCCATATGGCCCCCTGAACACTGCCAGGAGTGATTCCTGAGCCCAGAGCCTTGAGTGATCCCTGAGCTGACACACACACACACACACACACACACACAATGCACTATTTTAGGGGCTTGCAGGGAGGGTCCTTTCCTTTCATGTGCTTCACCCAGGCTTGATCCCCAGCACCCTATATGGTCCCCCAGTCTTCATCAGGAGTGATCCCTGAGTGCAGAGCCTTGAGTAAGCCCTGAGCACTGCCAGGTGTGGCCCCCAAACAAAAACTAGACTGAGTCGTTTCTTGATACAGCATCAATCATTATTGCCTGCCAAGAGTAAGGAAATGGTCTGTGTCAGTTGCATATGGTGATTCCAGAACTACGTTTCAGGGGCCCGGCAGACAGGTCCGAGCAGTGTACCACGGGCTGCGTGTACAAGGCCCCTAGTCTGGTCCCTGACCCCCCGCAAGCATTACCAGGCCGTCACACCAGGAGTTTGCTGAGAGCCCCAGCCCCAATAAATGAGGTGTTTTGGGGTTTTTTTTTGCTTTTTGGGTCACACCTGGCGGTGCACAGGGGTTACTCCTGGCTCTGCACTCAGGAGTTACTCCTGG
>JAOXYA010000016.1:30136239-30156745 GCA_028565675.1 Sorex palustris | reverse complement strand
GCCCGGGGACCCCGCGGCCCGTCGCTCCGCCTGATGCTGCTGCAGGGGCGAAGGTAGGCGCAGCCCCGGACCCCCGCGCACAACAAAGGGCCGGAGCGGGGGAGAGGTGCGGGGGGCGCGGGGCGCGCGGGGGGTCTCGGGGGCCCGCGGGAGGGGCGCCCCGAATGCCCCGCGCCTCGCAGGCCGGGGGCCCGCGGGGATGGTGGGGGCGCCTCCCCCGGGTGGAGCATCCCCCTCGCTAGACTGGGGTGGGGTGCGGCACGTCGGGTCCCCGCGCCGGGGCCGGGCGCCGCGGCTGGACTGCGCTGAACGCCGCGGGTCCCCAGCGCCCCGGCCCACCCCGGTGGGCGCGGCCGCCCCGGTGCCCTGCTCCGGCCCCGGGCGCGCGGAGCCCCCACGCGGGGCCTTTGCAAAACTTGGGGGAAGTGCACGGCCGAGGGGCGCGGGGAGCCCCGGCGGGGCGAGGTCCGGCGGCGCTGCCCCCCCAGGCGGGCGCCCGTGGCGGGTGAGGCGGCAGATTTTCTGCCCGGCCCCTAGGGAGGGGCCGCGGCCCCGAGCGAGGATGCTGCGGGCGCGGCCTCCGGGGCCCACTCGGCGGGGCCTGGGCGCGGCGCTGCCCACTGGGCACTGCCACGCAGGCTCCGGCCCCACCCGAGGAGGACGGGCAGAGGGGGGCTCCCCGAGGCTCGTCGCCCCACCCCTGAGACCCCGTTTCTGCCGTCTGGGTGGCAGATGATGCTCTTTGATGGGGGGCTGCCCTCCCCCAGGTGAGACGCCCGGCCAGGACTGGGGGTGCAGGGGACAGCCGCCCCCGGCGAGCCCACGGGGGTGCCGGGCTGCACGTGGGGCGCACCTGGCGCCTGCTCCTTGTAAACAAGAATTTGCCCTTCATCCTCGCCTCTGGCAGCCATGGGGGGGGGGCGGTTGGGGTTCCCCACCGGGGTCTGAGTCTCCACCCAACGCCAAGCTGAGCGCCCCAGGGCGGGGGCAGAAGTTTGCTGCCAGGATGCCCAAGGAGGCCGCCGGCTGGGCAGCAGGCAGGAAGGAGTGACCGCCCAGGGCAGAGGGGCCCACCGGGGGCTTCAGTTTCCCCAGGCTGACGCCTTGTGTCCGCTCCTTGTCTTTCTGGGGGGCTCCCCGGCCCTCGCGGTGCCTGCAGGAATGTGGGGTCAGGTCCGGACAGGTGCAGCCCCAGACGCTAGGGAGGATGCCAGGGCTGGTTGGTCCGGCTGGGCACACAGCCTCATCTGCCCTCCCCCCCCCCCCCGTGCCCCCAGCAGGCTGGCAAAGGCGGTGGCTGCATTCTGTACCCAGATCCTAGAACCCTGAATTTTTTTGGGGGGGCGGCCACCTGACCTTTCCTTCCACTTTGTGTTTCGTTTGTTTGTTTTGGCCACACCCGGCAGTGCTCAGGAGACTCCAGGTTCTCCTCTCAGGCTTCACTCCCGCAGTGCTCGGGGGACCCTATGGAGTGCTGGGGATCCAACCCTGGTTGGTTGTGCTCCAGGCAAGCGCCCTCCCCGCTGTCCTATGGCTCTGGCCCCAGTTTGTGTTTTTGTTGTTGTTTGTTTTGTTTGGGGACCACTCCTGGCCGGGCTCAGGGGTTACTCCTGGCTCTGTGCTCAGGCGACGCTCCTGGGGTGCTCAGGGGACCATATGGGGTGCTGGGGATTCAATCCGGCCAGCCACGTGCAAGGCAGGCGCCCTCCTCGCTGAGCTATCTCTCCGGCCCTTCTGCTGTCCACTTTGGGGGTTAAGACTTCAGCTGCTGGAGCCTAGTGCGTGGGATGGCATCCCAGCCCTGCTGCTCGGAGCTGTGTGACCTTAGGCTAGTTACTGCACCTCTCTGTGTCCCATTTCCCCTCTAAGAGGAGGCAGTGAATGCTCGGGTCTCCCTTCTTCCTCAGAGCTGTCCGCCTGGCCTCTCTGGGGTCATTGCTGCTGCCGGCAGGGTCCCCAGCTTGAGTCCACCCTGAGCAGGAGCTGTGGCAGTGCCTTGTTCTTCAGGCCTCCTGAGTCCCGACCTCCCCAACTGTCGGCATCCCGCCCCCCATGGGCACGGGGGAGGAGGGGCCTCTTCAGGCTGCCACTTGACATTACCTGGGTGGGGTCACCCCGCACCCCGCTCCATCAGCACTTACTGGGCAGGTTGCAGAGGGATCATTTCGGGGGAACCGGAGGCAGGCGCCAACAACACCTGCTGCCGTTGGGAGGACGTCAGCCTTCCTGCGGGCTCAGCCCCCTAATTACAGCCTTCCTGCGGGTGCGAGGGGGGGGCGTCTGTTTGGAGCTTGGCGCTTGCCTTGGTTTGTGGGGGATTTGCTTTTGTTTGGGGGCCAGTGTGTGGGGTTGACGCCTGGCTCTGTTCTCTGGGATCACTCCTGGTGGGTTCGAGACCATCTGGGGAGCTCGGGATAGAACCCAGGCCCTGGCGTGCGGGGCAGGTGTTGCACAGGCAGTGATCCCATAGCAGCCCTGGGTGGGGGTCGTTGGCAGCTGGCTGTGCTTAGGGCTGACTCTCGGCTCTGTGTTCTGGGGTCACTCCTGGCGGGGCGCGGGGGGCCCGGCACAGGGCTGTTGTCTCCCACTGTCCGCTTTCTGCCCTGCGCTGGGCTCTGCAGGGCCACAGAGGTGCTGGCCTTCTGGGTGGGGGAGGCCACAGCCCCGGGGGGTGCCTGGTGCCTTCTGTGTGTGGGACTTGCTCTTCCTCTGCCCCCAGCCCGGGCCACCCACCTGTTTCTCCAAGTTCAGTGCTCTGAGCCTGCCCTGCCGCCTCGGCTGCACAGACGTGCCTTCGCTGGAATCCGGGAGCAGGGCCCCGGTGTGGGGTCGCGGGCTGGAATCTGTTCCCATTTGTTGCATGTGGGTGGAGCTGGGTTTTGGGAACGTGGGGGCTGCCCGGGAAGGTGTGGACACCCTGCTCACGGGGTTCATGCTCCAGGTGGCTTCAGCCAGCAGCCCCAAGGCCTCCCCAGGGTGACCCCTCTGTCTTGGGGTTCGGGAAAGCACACAGAGGGCGCAGGCCACGTGGTGGTCCAGTGACGGTGCTCTGCATGTGCGTGCGTGCGTGTGTGTCTGTGCATACCTATGTGTGTTGGTGTGTCTGTGTGTACCAACACATGTGGGTCCATGTTTGTGTGCGTGTGTGCATGTCTGTGGGCGTGCATGTTCATATGTTTGTATCTGTGTGTATGTCGGTGCATATGTCTCTGTATGTGTCTGTGTCTGTGCATGTCTGTGTGCATGTGTCTGTATGTCCCTATATGTGCGTATGTGTGTCTGTGTGTGTTTCTGCATGTGTCTCTGTGCTTGTGCACGTGCACATGTGCTCTGCAGATGGGATGGGTTCCCTGTTCTTGAGAGCTGGGGGACCGAGTGTCGGGAGAGGCGGCGGACCATGGCCGAGGGCAGCAGGACCTGCCTGCTGTGCCCACCATGGGCTACCGGCCGCGGAGAGGGTCCCCATAGTGGGTCTGGCAGAGCGGAGCCAGGGGCGCTGCCCTGTCACCCCCACCAGCTCCTGACAGTGACCCCAGCGGACATCATCCCTTTTTGCCCCGGGCACAAGCGGGGAAGCCCCCCACGCCCTCTCACTTCCTCCAGGAGGCCTGCCTGGCTTCCTGGCCCCGGAAGGCTGCCTGGCTTTGGGAGCCCTGGGCCCCTTCCAGAAGCGGGGTCCCTCGCGGCAGCCTTTTCTGCGGTGCTCCCTGGGAGGGCCCAGTTTCTTGCGGTGGCTGGGGGGCATGGCCGTGGGGAACTCCGGGGAGGCTCTGGGGACTGTTAGGGAGCAGCGGCTCTGGGGTTCCTGGACCCCCTGGAGGGAGGGGGTGACTTTGGTGTCTCGGCCGGGTGGCCCCGTCCTGTGTGGGCTGCCCCGTCCTCGGCTGGGTGCGGGGGTCCCCTCCAGAGGTGCTGGGAGTTGGTGCAGAGCCGGGCATCACACCCAGCTCCTGCTTGTGGAGTGGCAGGCGCCCCCGCCTCCCCCCCCAGCCCTCTGCCGTGTCTTTATCTCATTCCAGAAAGTGCGAGAGAGAGAAAGGAGACCTCTCGGGCAGGAGGAGACTCGGGTGACAGACTCCGGGAGGAGCGGGGCGGGCGGGCCTCCTTCCGGGGTAACCGGACCCGAGGTTTCTGGTAGCCCCTCGGTGGGGCAGCGTTTGGAGCGGGGCACAGACTATATATAACATTGGTGTCTGCGGCGGCGCCCCTGGCCCTCCTCTTGCTAGCATGGGGGGCAGCCGAGGTCTCTGGTCCCCTAACCCTTCTGGTCCCCAGCAGCTGTGGGGAGCCACGCCCCCCCACCAGGTCTCCCACACTACAGGCAGAGCCTGACCCCGAGACAGGAGACAGCTGGCCCCTGGCGCCCGTGTCCCCCTGTCTCCCCAAAGCAGGACGGCAGCTGGCCTGCGAGTCCCCCCGCCCGGGTGCTTCGGGCACCAAGAGAGCCCCAGGTGGCTGGATCTAGGGGCTGGAGGAGGGAGGAACCAGGAAATGGGCCAGAGGCAGCAAGGTGGGCTGCCTGGCAGAGGTGTCGCCCGCATGATGTGGGCGCTGGCAGCTGTGTGGCATCATCCCATGGGCCTGGATGCCCGTCCTTGTGCCCCCAAGTGGAGGGGGCTGGACGAGAGTTGCTTTGGGCCCCAGGAAGTAAAGAGAGGGAAGAGCAGGACTCCGGCAGGGATCTGCGTTTAGCCTATTTCTGCTGTGGCTGAGCTGGGCCTCCGTTTTCCCATCAGTAAAATGGGCTCATTCACCGCCGTAGCTCTTCCTGGGGGCCACACAGGACTAGAGTTGGGGCTACTTTGCCGGTAGGTCAGTACCAGAGGCGGGGGGATTGGGGGTTGACCCTGCTGGTGTTGTTGATGGAGAGTGGTGTGATGGGTGGGGGGCTCGGCTGGACCCCACAATGTCGCCGTGAACCTGAGCCTAGAAGGCATCTGATGGGGGGCGGGGGGCAGGGGCAGAGCTGGAACTTATGCCAAGCAGCCCTCAGGCTCTGCTGGGATCCTGCCGGGGCTGGGCACTGGGTTTCCTCTTCTGCACGTTGCTTGCTGCAGACTCCTGCCTGTCCATCCTGGGGGCCTGAGGCCCAGCCCTCTCCTTAGCCCCGAGTGGGCGCCCCCCCCCAATTGCCACCCAGGGCTGGGTGCTGTCCTTGGTGCTGGGCCTGCGGAGCCGCCGAGAGCAGTGACTGGGGCGTGGGGGTGTCTGTGGCACGCAGCCAGCGCTGGGCGGGCGGGAGCCTGCCGTTCTGGGAGCAGGCAAAGAGAACACTGTCTTTGGGCTGGAGCGCTAGCACAGCGGGGAGGGCGTTTGCCTTGCACACGGCCGACTCGGGTTCGATTCCCAGCATCCCATATGGTCCCCCGAGCACCGCCAGGAGGAATTCCTGAGTGCAGAGCCAGGAGTAACCCTTGTGCATCAGCTGTGGGACCTCAAAAAAAATGCAATAAAAGAAAACACCGCCTTGAAGACCTATAGTTGGGCTCCCACGGCATCCCGGGTCTTCGGCGTCTGCCCCGGACCCACACCGTCCTCGTGGCCGGCTTGCTGGTTGTCCCTCTCCTGCTGAGGCCCTGGGCTTCTGCAGGTCAGGGACTATACAGAAAAGCGCCTGGTCCTTAAGTATTTGCTTGCTTTGTGTGTTTCCTCCTTGCTTATCTTATTCTGGGGTGGGGGCACACCTATTGGTGCTCAGGGCTTCCTCCTGGCTCTGCACTCAGGAATTACTCCTGGCACTTCTGGGGACCCGTGTGGGGTGCCGGGGATCGAACCAAGTTGACTGTGGGCAAGGCCAGTGCATTATCCGTCTTCCTGCCTCTCTGGTGTTGGCTCCGGATGTTAAAGGGAAATGCACCACCTTCCCCTGCTCACATCAGTTCCCAGCGCTGGAGCGGGGGCAACCCCCAGGCCTGACCCAGGATGAGGTGTTTTCTTTGCTTGATTTGAGGGGGGCCACACCCCACAGTGCTCAGGGGCCAGTCCTGTCTCTGCACTCAGGAAGGCACTCATTGTGGGCTCGGGGGACCTTACAGGGTGCCGGGGATCGAACCCTCTGCCTGTACTGTCACTCTGACCCCTACTGGCTGTGTTTTTAGGCCACACCCAGAGGTGCCCAGGTTTTCCTCCTGGCTTCAAGCTCAGGGGCCCCTCCAGGGGTCCTGGGTGCAAGGCCAGCATCTTCTCTCACTGGTGTTACCTCCTGGGCCCAATGCCTTGGCTGCCTTCAGTCACTGCATGAACCCATTCACTGCATGAACTCAATCAGTCACTGCATGAACTCAGTCACTGCATCCGCTCGGCTGTAACCCCACAGCTGTATGTCCTGGTCAGTGGGATTGTGGGAGGGGGGCGGGTAAGGTATTCCCAGATCGGGAGGGGGGGATCGCTGGGACCTGGGGGCCTGTCATCTCCTGAGTTTCTTCACGCCTTCCTTCCATCCCTTTCTGCTTCAGTTGCAAGAGCTCTGGATAGGCTACGGCCATCCCCACCCAACCCAAATTATCTTCCTGCTTCAAGAAGGCACCGCATGGACAGCCCGGGCCATGGCCCCAGGACACTCGGACCTCACTGGGACTGTCCCCTGCTGGCCACAGGGACCATGCCTTTGTCCCCCGCGTGGTCACCCCATCCCATAAAGCTTCACTTTATGTGAAGCATCCCCCTGTGCTTAGGGACATTTTAATTCGGTTTTATTTTGGTTTTCAAACTCATATTGTTCATAGGTGCGCCCATGGTTTTTGGCACAGTGGAATTTCGGGGTTTTAGCCCCCCTCTGTTGCATGAATCGGGGTCCACTCCTAGGGCCCCAGACTCTACTGCCTGTCTGTGCCACCCTGGGATCCAGTTCTCGCCTGTCCCTCTGCTTTGGCTATTTCTGTCCCGCATGTGAGCGGGACCACCTGGCACGTGTCTTTCACTCTCTGGCTGATGTCACTGCCACAGGCACCCCCAGATCCACCCCAGCTGTTGGGGCCCCTCCTCATCTGTCCGTCTGGGGCTGTGCAGGTTAATCCCTTGTCTGAAGGCAGGGGCAGGGAGTCAGGTGCGGGGACCCCCACATTCGAGTGTTTCTGGTGCCCAGGGAGCAGTCTTGGAGCTGACCTGCCAGGCCCTCTGGCCTCTCTGTTTGATGTTTGAGTTTGGTGACTTTGGGGGCCACACATGGCCAGCGGCACTCGGGCAGCAGCATGGTGCTGCCGGGGCCCAGCCCTGGTGGTGCCTGAGACCTTGTGCCCCCGCCCCCCCTGCCTCCTCTAGCCAAGAGGCAGCTGCCTCCCCCTGGGTGAGACAGTCACTGTGCTTTGAAGCTGCATCCTTGGGCGCAGTTTGAGAGATGGGAGCAAATTCCGGTCCAAGGGAGGAGGCAGGCTGTGAGGGGAGACCCTGAGGGGACAGTGAGGGGAGCCCTGAGGGGACAGTGAGGGGAGACCCTGAGGAGATGGTGAGGGGAGAACCTGAGGTGACAGTGAGGGGAGACCTGAGGGGACAGTGAGGGGAGACCTGAGGGGACGGTGAGGGGAAACCTGAGGGGACAGTAAGGGGAGACCCTGAGAGGACAGAGAGGAGACCTGAGGGGACAGTGAGGGTAAACTCTGAGAGAACAGTGAGGGGAGACCTGAGGGGACAGTAAGGAGAGACCCTGAGGGAACAGTGAGGGGAGACACTGAGAGGACAGTGAGGGGAGACCTCAGGGGATGGTGAGGGGAGGACCTGAGGGGAAAGTGTGGGGAGATCTGAGGGGACAGTAAGGGGAGACCCTGAGAGGACAGTGAGAGGAGACCTTGATGGGACAGTGAGGGGAGACCTGAGGGGACGTAAGGGGAGACCCTGAGGGGACAGTGAGGGGAGACCCTGAGAGGACAGTGAGGGGAGACCTGAGGGGACGGTGAGGGGAAACCTGAGGGGACAGTAAGGGGAGACCCTGAGAGGGCCTGTCCCTGCGTCTCCCCCCAACCGGAGACTGCAGCCATGGAAGCGGGGGTGTGGGGGAGCAGCAGAATCAGAACCAGTGGCTGGGGCCACTCCTACAGCCTCCTCCCCTCCTGCCCACGCTAGGTCTGAACTCGGGGCAGCGTGCTCACTGCCCTGTCTCCCCCTGCGCTGGGCCTTGGGTGAGTCCCTGAGATAGTGACCCTGGGACCCTGTTTCCTGAGAGGTGGGCGTAGAGGGCAGCGTGGATAGCGTCATTCTCATGGCCCCTTCCCTGGACCTGGTGGGGGACCCCACATACAGCTGGGTGGCTCCCAATGGGTCACTAACACTGTGGGTGACTGCACGGCCAGGTCAGGTCATGGCTGTCCTTGTGCCCAGCATTGTGTGCCATTTGTGAGCCGTGTGTGTGCTTGTATGTGTGTGCCTGTGTGCATGCATGTATGTATACACGTGTGTTTTTGTGCGAGTGTGTGCCTGTGTGTTTGCATGTATGTGTCTGTGCATGTGTGCCCATGTGCTCTCGTGTGTGCATGTGTTGCGTGCATGTGCCTGTGTATGTTGCCCATGTGTGCATGTGTGCCATGTCCATATGCTTGCATCAGTGCCCGTAGTGCCTAGGTGAGTACATGGCCGCGTCTGAGCGCCCACCCGTGTTGGAGGCACGTCCATGCATGTCAGAGCCAGGAGTAAGTCCTGACTGTCGTTGTGTGTGGCCCACCCTCCACCAACAGGTTGGAAGCCCAGGTGATAGATAGCACAGGGGCTTGGTCCCTGACCATGTGACTCTCCACAGTCCCCCCCTTCCTTAGCCCTCCCCGTCTCCCCCATTTGTCCCCAAGTATTGGTCACTGCCACCGGTCCCCCCGTAGCCCCTGCTGCGGCTCAGTCTTGCTCTGGTCCTTGAAGGCCACGGTCTCTTGAGCCCACGCATGCCGAAGCGCACATGGTCGTGGGCTCCGTCCCACACTGTTGCCTGGAGCCCTCAGATGTATGCATCTGTGTGTGTCTGTGTGTGCACCTGGTGCATGTGTCTGTGTGTATGTCCCAGGTTCTGGGCACCCCTCGTTTTAGCCACTAAATCTTCACTGGCAGAGGGATTGTGGCTTGCTGACTACCCTGTCCGGTCCATGCCCCCCCTCCTGACACTTAGAAGAACCCCCACCCCCATGCCGTGGCACAGCTCTGCTCTGGGCTGGGATCCCACTAAATCCGTCTCGCTGGCTGGTTTGTGGCCCTAGATGCAGGCGAGGAGGGGCCACAGACACCCCACCTGTCAGGACCCCAAGGGGCAGATGAGGAGCCCCTGGAGAGGGTTGAGCCCAGCAGTGACCAGCTGGGCCCCCAGAGCCCGCCGGTCCTGGCCTTGCTGTGGTGCTGGACGCCGTGAGCCTCCCACTGCCCTAGTTGGCAGCTTCTGTGGCTGTTCCCTCCCTGGGCTGCCCCAGGCTGGGGTTCCTGGGCTGCGTCCCCACAAACACTCACTGCACCCCGCCCCTCCCGCCAGGCCAGCTGAACCGGATACCCTGCAGCGCAGCCCATTGAGGGCGCCACAAAGGGGCCTGTTGGCCGGAACGCTGCCCGCCTGCCTCTCCCACGCCCGCCTGTCTGGGCTCTGGCTCTGGGGGGAGGTGTGCATGGGTGTGTGTGTGTGTGTGTGTGTGTGTCTTTGTGTGTGTGTGTGCATGCACCATCTCTGTTTGTGCATGTGAATGCTGCCTCTGTGCGTGTCTGCATGCATCTGTCGGTGTTGGTGTGTGCTTCCTGAGTGTCTGAGTGCATCTGTGTGCGTCTGAGTACATCTGTCTGTGTGTGCTGACTGTGTACCTCTGTGTGTGTCTGTGTGCGTGTATCTGTGTGTGTCTGTGTGCATACATCAGTGTGTGTCTATGTGCTGCCTGTCTGTGTCTGAGTGCATCTGTCAGTGTGTGCTGATTGTGTACATCTGTGTGTGTCTGCATGTATCTGTGTGTGCATCTGTGTGTATGCATCTATATGCATCTGTGTGTGTCTGTGTGTGCATCTGGTACATGTGTCTATGTGTGTGCATCTGTGTGTGTTTGCACGTATCTATGTGTCTGTGTGTGCTCCCTGAGTGTATCTGCATACATATCTGTGTGTGCTGCCTGTCTGTGTGTGCACGTGGGCTGCAGCGTGGAGTGGGCGTCAATGGTTCCGCTGTTCTGGGTGTGGATACAGACCCTACTGGGCCATGCGGCCTCGCAGGCAGCCATCTTTGCACCCCATCTTTCAGGCGCTGACACCGAGGTATGGGCCCCACAGACAAGCAGGGTCTCTAGGAGGCTCCTCTCCTCCCCACCCACCTCCTGGGTGCCCCCTTAGCCATAGTGAGCCAGAGCTTGCCTTATCACTGGGTCCAGCTTTGCCCAAGAGCCCCCTGCCCTTCCTGTGTCCCCCAGCAGGGCAGCGTCATGACAGGAGCCACCTCTTCCCAGCACCATCTTCCCCTTCCCAACGGTGACATGGGGACCAGCCTGCCTCCTCTGTCCTCTCTCCAGCCCCTTTGTCGCTGCAGCTCCCCTGCCCCCACCCCCGCCCCGTCCAGGGGTCCTAGAAACAGGCCTGGGCTGGAGTGTTTGGGGCAGCAGATAGTCGCTGAGCCATGCGTCACTTGGGGTACTTCCCCGACTTTTCTGGGTACCAGTTGCTGCAAGGCAGCCACAGCTTCTTTTGAACTGGATCCGTCCACCTTGAAGACTGGGGCCCCGGCCATCAGGAGCCCCTCTCCCCTGTTCAGCACCAGCCCAGCACCTGCCGAGTACCCCCAGGTGCTGGCCCTTCCCGCCTCCACCCTGCACCTGCACAGGGTGCTGTGAGGGGAGGCAGGCAGGCCATGGTTGGGGTGGGGGGGATCCGCTTCTCCCGGCCCTCCCATACCTGCATGTTGGGATGGGGCGCCCTGGAGCTGCAATCCCAGTAAACTGGTTGGCCGAATGGATTGTAGTCTGTGGTGTTGGCTGGTCTGGAGGGCGGGCAGGACAAGGAGGGCGCCCAGGTTCCCTGGGCTGGTGGTGCCACCCGGCCCGAGCCCACGGCTGTGCAGATCCGGGACCTGCTGGTTCTGACCTGCAGCGCCTGCCTCCCCGCGGTACGTGTTGGGGGATCGCCTGGACGCTGGGGTCCCGCTCACAGCCGCTCCCGTTCTCTCTCTGCAGGTGAGTGACAATGTCAGAGAGGACGTGACCTGCTGGCCCCCTGTCCACCAAGCGTGTGGCTCCACCATGCAGAAGCCCAGCGGCCTCAAGCCCCCGGGCCGTGGCGGGAAGCACTCCAGCCCGGTAGGGCGGACGTCCACTGGGTCAGCTTCGTCCACGGCCACGGCCTCCGGCTCCAAGGAAGGTGCGTGGGGCGGGGCCGCCGGTGGAGGCAGGACTTCCAGGGCGGGGCTTCTGGGGTGACTGATAGAAGTGGGGCTTCTGGGGCGGGACAACTGACAGAGGCGGGGCTTCTGGGTTCCCTGGGAGCCAATGGAGGCGGGGCTTCTGGGGCGGGGCAACTGACAGGCGGGGCTTCTGGGTTCCCTGGGGCCAATGGAGGCGGGGTTTCTGGGGAAGGGCCCTGATGGAGGCGGGGCTTCTGGGCTCCCTGGGGCCGATGGAGGCGGGGCTTCTGGGGCGGGGCACCTGACGGAGGCGGGGCTTCTGGGTTTCCTGGGGCCAATGGAGGCGGGGTTTCTGAGGAAAGGTGCCTGATGGAGGCGGGGCTTCAAGGGGCGGGGCTTCTGGTGGAGGCATGGCTTGAGGTGGAATGACAGCGGGGCGGGGCTTCAGGGGTGGACTTCCGGGCTGGGGTGACTCTGGTGGGGGCGGGGTCATCGGTGGAAGCGGGGCTTTGGGGCAGGGCAGGGCAGCTATCCTGGCTAAAGGGAATTGAGCGGATGTGGGGGTGTTGCTGCCTCCCCAAGCTCCCCTAGCCAGGACTGCTGGCCTGGGGCTTTCGTCTCATGGGGCCACTCCCTGCAGTGCTCAGAGTTTACTCCTGGTTCAGCGCTCAGGGATCACACCTGGTGGTGCTGTGTGTGGGCGGGGCCGGGGGGATCCCTGTGAGATGCTGGGGATTGAACTCGGGCCTGTGGGGCACGAGGCAAGAGCCCTGCTGTGCGATTGCTTAGGCCCCTTGAGTGTGTTTTGACCAGTACCAGTTACAGCAGGCTCCAGGCAGCAGTGCTGCCTGTTTGCCTCTCTCAGGATGGCCCCCTCCCTGCCTCAAGGACCGGGAGTTGGCTCCACTCTGGGGTGAGAAATCCGGTCCCTGTACTGGAGTCTGAGCTTGCTAGGGACCAGACTCCAACTTCCACCCAGCACTGCTTGGGAGACACCAGCCTCCCACAAATCGAAACAATAGGAAGGGCCTGAGGCCAACTCACCAACACCCCTCCCCCTGCCCCCGCCGGGGTGGGTTCAGGGAAGGGGTTGGGGGGGAGCCCAGGGCCCCGGGTGGTTGGCAGAACCTGGGTTCTACACAGCCTGACACAGCCCGGCACAGCAGGAAAGGGTGAGGAAGCCTCGGGGCCTGTCTGGGTGGACCCCCCCACCCGCCCCAAGGCTGGCAGATGCTCAAGAGGAGCATTTCTGGGCAGTGAGGGGGAACCCCAAGAGAGGGAGTGGGAGAGGCAGCATGGGCCCTGGGGCCCTAAAGCAGGAGTGAGCTCTAAGCACAGGCAGCAGGGAAGTGGAGTTCGAGAGGATGGGGTGGAGGCCTGGGCTCATGCCTGTCTGTTGGGGGCAGGGAACCTGTTCCCATCCCTTGGGCACTGGGGGGAATGGGGTGGGGAGGCATAAGGAAGCAAGTGCCCCTGGACAAGGGTGTCCACATTCACCATCCACACTGTGGGATGGTTTAGGCCCTCCCCCTGCCCCCTGCCCCCCCATGAGCAGGTAGTCAGGGAAGACTTTCTGGAGGAGACAGCATGAGTCAGGAGGGGAAGGGGTGGGACCTTGCAGGCAGTGGAGGCAAAACCTGGGTAAGGGGCCTGGGTGGGTGGAGCATGAGCCTGGGTGGGGGGGACACTGGGGAGTCGATTTGGGACTACTGGCCAGAGAAAGGCCTGGCTCTGACCGTCTTCTCTACTGGACCAAGGCCCCAGCAGGATAAACCTTCCTTATGGGTCCAGTGAGTAGGAAGGGCTCCTGTCCCCTCCCCCGACGTGACCTTCCGGGCCATCCTCTGCCTGCACGCTGCCCCGCCCCCACCCCTGCAGCCGGCTCGGCTCCTCACTGCCTCCCTGAGCTGGCTGGTCACTCTGAGGGACATAGGCGTCCCGGCAGGCAGGGGGCCCGCGCCGCTGCTGGGTTCTAGCCCTGTGGCGTGTGGGGGTGCCCGAGGGCGGGTGGGGCTGTCCGGGATTGGGGGGATTGAGGAGCTCCTGCCTGCCTGACTCTGGACAACGTCTGCGTCTGTGGCTGCAGCTGTGCCTACATCCCTCCTCCGGCCCCCTCTGAACCTGCCATCCCACGCTCTCCGGGGGAAGGGCTGGGGAGGGGGAGGGGACAGCATGTGGAGCTGCCGGCTGAGGCCAGGAGCCCCAACAGGGAGAAGCTCTGTGCCCCACTTGCTCTGTTCCTGCCCCGGGGGGCTCGTGGCATGTGTCTGGGTGGGGAGGGGCTCCCTGCCTGGGTGCCAGGGCACATTGGGGTCTGTGCTCGGCGCCCGGATGGTGGCCGCGGCCCAAACATGAGCTCAGCCCTGGCAGAGGGTCTGTGCCGGCCGGGCTGGACAGAGGCCACTGCCACCACCATCACCCCCACCCCCACCCCCGCCTCCAGGGACATGGGCGGCTTTGTCTGCTCCAGAGCTGGGACACAGAACAGCAGGCGCGAAGGGGGTGCTCAGGGACCCAGGGTCTCACCCCAGGAGGTGGTCTGGGGTCTCACTGTGGTCTGTGGGCTGCTTCTGTCCCTGGGGACAGGAGGGTCTGCACAGGCGGTGCCGGGAGGGTGCCGGGAGCCCCTGACCCAGACAGGCCGAGGGCCTGGGGTGCTGGAACTACTCCAGAGACGGGCTTCAGGCCTCCACTGCAGGGGTGCGGCCATGGTGTCCGGAGCGCCCGGAGCCTCTGGCAGGGTCCACGCCGCCTGGGTTTGCTGGGGTGCAGGCAGGATTGCGGGGGCCCTGGCCTGTCCAAGGCCCTGAGTTCCAGCGCTGGCGCCCCCGCCCCCACCCAGGCACTGTTGGGGGAGTCTCTGGGGGGGTCCCCCTACCCTGCTGGGCTCAAACACAGCCAGACCACCCCGGAGCAGTGGGTGGTGGGGAAGATGTGGGGCTGCCGGATGCAGGACTGAGCCTGGGTCCCCGCTGTTCTCGCCCTCCTGCTCCCCCGAGTGGTGGCCAGGCCGTCCTCGCTCTGTGGCCCACCCCGATGGCCCAGCCAGGAGGGACAGCGCTGCAGACGGGGGCTCAGCGGCAGTGTCCGCCAGCCCCCTCATCGTCAGCCCTGCCCCCGTGTTCGAGATGAGCGAGCGAAGGCCCAGAGCTCAGCTGAGCTCCCCAGAGTTCGGGGGTCACAAGTGGTCTGATGCCGCCATGTCCTCATCCGTCTGTCCTGTCCCTTGTGTGGGAGTTAGGGTCCCCACTCAGCCCCGGTCCTGCACGCTGGTGGGGGTGATGAGCTATCCTTGGGGCCCCGGCTCTCCTGTGGCCAGGGACCCTTGAACTCGCAGATACTGGCTGGGGCAGGGGCCAGGTGTGGCCACTTGCCAAGGGTCCCCTGTGTTGTGCCTTCCTGGGGCCCCACGCAGGCCAGCCAGAACTCTTTTTTTGTTTTGTTTTGTTTTTTGGTCACACCCAGCAATGCTCAGGGGTTACTCCTGGCTTTGCACTCAGGAATTACTCCTGGCAGTGCTTGGGGGACCGTATGGGATACCAGGGATCAAACCTGGGTCGGCTGCGTGCAAAGCAAACACCCTACCCACAGTGCTATCTCTCTGGCCCCCTCTTTTTTTTCTTTTTGGGTCACACCCGGCGATGCATAGGGGTTACCAATGGCTCATGCACTCAGGAATTACTCATGGCGGTGCTTAGGGGACCATATGGGATGCTGGGAATCGAACCCGGGTCGGCCACGTGCAAGGCAAACGCCTTCCCCGCTGTGCTATTGCTCCATCCCCGCAGCTGGAACGCTTTATTTTCATTTAATTCTTTCAGGTTTTGGGGGTCCCACCTGGTTGTGATCAGGGCTCACTCCTGGCAAGGCTCAGGGGGGACCATTTAAGGTGCCGGGGATTGAACCCAGATCAGTTGCGCTCAAGACACCTCTGCGCTGTCTCTGCAGTGCCCCCCACCCCCAATCCTTCCGTCCTGGACCCCTGAGCTTCGAGCATTGTTCCCTGCACCCCAGAGTGTGCTAAGGTGGGGGCCAGCCAGGAACAGCTGACGTCCCGGCCACCGGCCCTGCTGCACCTCAGCTCTGTGGTGTGGTTTGACTCTGGTGCTTCTCCTGCTCCTGGGCTTTGGGGTGGGGGTTCCCCACTTTTTCAGGGGCTTGTCCCAGAACCTGTGCCCTGCCTGGCCGAGCCGGCCCAGCCCCTCGCCCCTGCAGTGCCCGCTCCTTCAAGGTCAGCCTCCGCCGCCGCCCCTGACCACATCCTCCACTACTTAATGGCCTGGGCGTGGGGGGAGCCGAGCTTCCCGCGGGGGGCGGGTCCCGCTGCCTGATGCGGCCCCTGACGTTGGCAGCCAATCGATCACTCCCTGCGCCGGCCTGGTGCTCGGCCCACCCCAAGTGGCTCCGTCTCCATGGGGAGCTGGCTCTGCTCGCTCCAGGGTAAGCCCCGGCGCCTGCTCCCCCATCCCGCTCCCCAGCCCCCGGGAATGTGGGGTCGGGGCTCGGGGGGAGAGGTAGGAATGGGGGGGCCCTTCTCGGTTGAGTCCGTTTTGCTTTGGGAGAAGACGGGGGTGGGGGGAAACGGGGGCCTGCCCTGGAATGGCTGGTTGGACACCCACGCGTGGGGCCCCTGTGCAGTCAGGGTGATCTGAGTGGGGGGCACGTGAGCTTCCTGGGGGTCGTGGTGTGTGCCAGGCACTGTCAGAAAGGCTGAGGTGGGATCCCGAGTGCTCTGAGTGCCCCCCACAGCCCTCCCAGAGCACTGGTTGGGAAGGATGGGCTTAGGGGTTCAGGGCCCCCCTATGTACTGGGCTCATGTAGGCATCCTGACTGTGTGCGTGGACCAGGAGGAAAGGAGCTTGGGGAGCTGGGTAGGGGGCCCTGTCCTCACATGGGACCACCTTGCCACGGCGAGTCTAGCTCCCACCTTGCCAAGGGCCGGCCTGGGAATAGCACAGCACCGGGAGGCCTGAGCTCAGTGGACGCCCGGGAGCCCCGGCGGTCAGTCTTGCAGCCGAGTCAGGGCTCAGTTCCGCCCTAGTCTGGATAGCAGGTGGCCCCGGCCACTGGCTCTGTCCCTGCCTCCGTCTCGTGGACCCTGCAAAGCCCCTCTCAGTCTGCCTGTTTTAGGGGAGACTTTCCTGAGCAGTGCTCAGGGACCTGCACTAAACTGGCCACATGGCTGAGCGATTGGCCCGTACCAGATGCTTGTGGGGCAACGTGAGGTCCAGAACCAAACTTGGGTTCCAGCCCTTTGGTGTTTGTTCTGGGGTCACACCCAGGGGGTACTCAGGGCCAGGGGTCGAACCAGCATCTCAGTAAGCTGGATAGCCTCCCAATATTTGTGTTGCTTTATTATTATTTTTTAATGCATTTTCCTGTTCGGGTCACGCCAAGGCTATGTTCAGGGATTACTCCTAGCTCTGCGGGACTGGGGGGGGACCATTCGTGGTGTCAGGGGCTCAAACGGGCGTGCTGCCTGCAGGGTAAGCGCTTTACCTGCTGTTCTGTTCTGGTGTCAGTGAGTGCCGTCATGTCCTGTCACCCCATCCCTCTGCTCCCTGCCCTCCCCCGCTTTCCCACAGAGCACCCACACGGCAGGAACCGAGGCTCGCAGGCAGCCGAGGAAGCTGAGGGCTGACCCCTGATTCCACAGCTGCTCCTTTTTCCCTTTTTAAATCGCTTCCGAGGGAGATGGGCCAGAGATCGCAAGCAAGGAAAGCACTGGCTTTGCATGCAACCGGCCGGGCTTCAGTTCCCCGGCACCCCATCTGCTCCCCCAAACCCTGCCATGATCTCTGAGCTCAGTGCCATGAGTGACCCCTGAGCACCGCCAGGTGTGGCCCCCAAGCTAAGTAGATCCATAAACCAAATACTGTTTTTGTGGGTTTATTTATTTATTTATTTATTTATTTTGCTTTTTGGGTCACACCCGGCGATGCTCAGGGGTTACGACTCCTGGCTGTGCACTCGTATTACCCCTGGTGGTACTCAGGGGACCAAATGGGATGTTGGAAATCGAACCCGGATTGGCTGGGAGCAAGGCAAACGTCCTCCCCACTGTGCTATTACTCCAGCCCCAAGTGTGTGGGATTCTGTCAGCCAGATTTGAACCCTAAGACACAGCCGTCACCAATATAAAAGGCACCTGCGTGTGCCACAAGATGAATGTGGGGGCAGAGTTGTCCCCAGAGCCATGCTCGGGGCTCCTGGAGCAATTCTCGGCCACACTTCTGTGCCCTCTGGTAAAATAGTGACCACTGGCACCAGGCACATGAAGGGACCCAGTCTTGGTGATTATTCATCACCTCCCCCTGGACCTAGACAGTGGCCCCTTGAGGGGAGCTGGAAACATGAGCAGAAGGGCTGGAAGCGTCACCATGGAAGTTGCAAGATGCTGCAGATGGCGTCACAGCCACTGCAGGGGGTTCTCGGGGTGGCTGGGTCTCAGCATAGCACCAGGAAACTGTTGGGGAGGTCTGTCCTCACCTGTGTTGGCCACAGGAGGTGAATGGCGTTGAGGGCACCCAGTGATGGACTGTGGCCTCACCCAGGCGGACAGAGAGGAGGCCGGTGGAGACTGTCCCGGGGATGGGGGAGGTAGGGCTCCCAGGAAGCTTCCGGAACCTTCCGGCCCAGGCAGCTCAGCTGCTGTCTCCTCTCCTGGAGGAGAGCCCTGGAGGGAGGGGTCTCAGGGGTTTCTGAGCGGGTGTCGGGGGTCTTAGCTGGGTAGTCCCGGGCCCCAGGAGGGAGTGCATGACAGCCACAACCTGGCCTTGCAGCTGTTGAAACAGCTGGCCCGGGCTTGGGACCCAGGGGTGGGGGTGGATGCCAGGAGATGACCTGGCGGGCAGCTGGCGAGGGGACAGCTGAGGGGCAGCTTCTTGCCAGTAATAGCCCCCGGGGTCCCCTGATGCTGTCAGCCAAAGACAGGTAGGGGTGGGTGGAATGGGGGACGGAGACGATGGGGGGACAGGGAGGGACAGGGACGGGGGACAGGGAGGGACAAGTGTCACCCAGCACTGCAGTCATCCTGAAACCTCGGGTACAGGAAAGTCCTCGCAGGGCCTTGGGACAGATGCTGCTGGAGCCTGCCTTGTGTTTGGGGTCCCTTCCTGCCGGGGTGGCTGTCTCCTACCCTGCAGGGCGGGGGCAGAGCAGGCAGGCGGTGTGGATGACCTGGCTGTGATGGAGGCGTGCAGGACTCCTGGTCCAGCAGGGCCAGGCCTGGCGCTCAGAGGACCACGTGGTGCTGGGGGTTGACCTGGGCCCGCCTGCCTGCACGCCCTGAGTGTAGTCCCGGAGTTGGAGCTCATCAGGCCTCCACGTGAGCCGTGCCAATGTGTGTCCCCAGCCCGGGCCTAGGGCAGATCTGGGGACTGTGCCCGGTGGCATCTTGGTGGAGAAAAGCTCTCAGTCCCCCATTCAGGGGACACCAGAGCCCCCAGTTCTCTGAGCCCACAAGGGACCCGCAGTGGCAGGAAGCCCGGCTGGTTCCCGCCTGCCGAGCTGAGCACAGCCCCCAGGCCTCCCAGGGACAGTATGGGGACACTGAGACTTGGGCTTGAGCACGCCGGGTCCTGGCGGGGCCTGACCACAGGGCCCCACGCCTGCTGAGCCGGGGATGGGACTCAGGGTCTCGCTCCTGGGAGGCGGCTGCTCTTGGCTCGGCCCCTTCATCCTTTTGTGAGTGGCCCCATGTAACCTGCTGACCCCTCGTAGGCTCCTGGCTCTGCTGTGTGGCCAGGACACAACCCTGAGCTCTCTGAGCCTCGGGGCCTGGAGCAGGGGCCCCCGGGTCATTTCTCTGCTGGGAATCCCCCCTTTCCTGCTCAGAGTGGGAGCTGTGGCTGGGGTGCTCTGGGTCAGCGTGATGGCACAGCGGGGAGGGCGCTGGCCTTGAATGCAGTCTACCTGGGTTCGATCCCCGGCACCCCACAGGGACCCTGAGCACTTCCAGGAGTGACCCCTGAGCTCAGAGCCAGGAGTCAGCCCTGAGCAGCGCCGAGTGTGGCCCCAAAACAAAAGCAAAAAGAGACGAAGAGGTTGTACCGGGGTGTCTGGCTGGGAGCAGCCGTGAGGGACGAGGCTGGGGGCTATCTGTGGGGCCCAGAGGTAGTGGAGGAGGCTTGTGGGGGGCACAGAGACCTCCCCAGGATCTGAGCCCTACTCGGGTCTCTGGCCAACAGCTGAGGATTGAACCTGCATCCTGGGGGCAAAGAGGTTCCCAGGGGGCTCGTTCAGTGACCCCCAGTGCAGTCTGGGGGCCTGGGGGAGGAGTGGGGAGGGGAGCCCCTCCCCCCCGGAGCAGGACCCACCCTGACCGCTGCCCCCCTTTCTCTCCCCACAGGCTCCCCGCTGCACAAGCAGGCCCCCGGCCTGGGCCCCGCGGCCGCCGGCCCCACCCCCGAGAGGCCGGGCCCCAAGGCGGCCGAGGTGGGCGATGAGTCGCTGGGGGACCTGGAGGTGGGCGAGCGCGTGTGGGTGAACGGCGTGAAGCCCGGCGTGGTGCAGTACCTGGGCGAGACGCAGTTCGCGCCGGGCCAGTGGGCGGGCGTGGTGCTGGACGAGCCGGTGGGCAAGAACGACGGCGCGGTGGGCGGCGTGCGCTACTTCGAGTGTCCGGCGCTGCGGGGCATCTTCACGCGGCCGTCCAAGCTCACGCGGCAGCCGGCAGCCGAAGGCTCGGGCAGCGACGGCCACTCGGTGGAGTCGCTCACAGCGCAGAACCTGTCCCTGCATGCGGGCACCGCCACGCCACCGCCCGGCGGCCGCGTCCTCCCGCTGCGGGACAGCGTGTTGGGCAGCGCGGGCAAGACGGGCAACGAGTCGGGCTCCAACCTGTCGGACAGCGGCTCGGTGAAGCGCGGAGACAAGGACCTGCGCCTGGGGGACCGCGTGCTGGTGAGTGCCCACGCGCCCGCCCCCAGCAGGACCCCAGCGTCCCTGGGCCCAGGTGGGGGGGTGGGCAAGGGGGTTCTGGACTTCCTGCTGTTGGACCCTGGGCCTCTCTGGGCCTTAATTGTTCTGTGCAAAAAGGAGCATTTTAGGGGCCGGAGCGCGGTAGTACAGCGGGGAGGGCGTTTGCCTTGCACGCAGCCAATCCAGGTTCGATTCCCAGCATCCCATATGGTCCCCCACCCCAACACCGCCTCTGTAGCACTGTCCTCCCGTTGTTCATCGATTTGCTCGAGCGGGCCCAGTAACGTCTCCATTGTGAGACTTGTTGTT
>JAOXYA010000016.1:30110814-30129613 GCA_028565675.1 Sorex palustris | reverse complement strand
CCCCCCTCCCGTCCCCGCCCCCCCCCCTGGCCCCCCTCCAGGCTCCGCCCCTCCCCCCTGGCCCCCCATTCCGGGCCCGCCCTCCCCTGACCCCGCCCTCCAGGCTCCGCCCCTCCCTCCTGACCCCGCCTCACCCCGCAGCTCACAGAGACGTCCTCACGCTACGCCCGCAAGATCTCGGGCACCACCGCCCTGCAGGAGGCGCTGAAGGAGAAGCAGCAGCACATCGAGCAGCTGCTGGCCGAGCGGGACCTGGAGCGGGCCGAGGTGGCCAAGGCCACGAGCCACATCTGCGAGGTGGAGAAGGAGATCGCGCTGCTCAAGGCGCAACACGAGCAGGTGGGCGCGGGAGCCCCAGGGCAGAGCCGGGCGGGTAGAGTGGGGGGGCGTCTCCCGCCAGGACCCCGCACGTGTCCTTTTCGTGCCCACATCTGTGGACTCCCGGCGCTGGACAGGACCCTGCCACCCTGGGGCTTCTCACGAAACCTGTTTTAGGTCGTGGGAAATTCTCGCGGAGCTGTCCCCAGTTCCCGGGGCGGGGGGGGGGCTGCTGTGCGCGCAGCTTTTCCTGTTGCTCCCCAGTTCTGCGCAGAGCTGCTATGAGACAGCTCATATGCACAGCCATGGCTACACCCCAGCTTTCCGGAGCTTTCTGGAGCATTCTTGAGCTGGGTGCATGGAAGAGCCCTCTCCCCAGCCTCCAGTCTATCCACTCATCTCTTACTTTATGGGGTGCTGGGAGGCTTGGGGGCACACCCGGCAATGCTCAGGGCTTACTCCTGGCTCTGCACTCAGGAATTACTCCTGATGGTGCTCAGGGGACCCTATGGGATGCCAGGGATCAACTGTGTGAAAGACGAATTACTTACCGGTGATCAGGGATTATCTTGTCCCTCCCTTGGGTGTTGGACAAGGGCCTTTGAGAGACCAAGTCAAAAGGAGGTGCCAGGACTGGGGTGCTGGGGCCTGGAGGCAAGTGACCTTGGGGTTCCCTGTGTGTGGGGACTGCCTCTGTGGTCTGGCACGCAGCCAGGCCTCTCCCACAGTCCAGAAGCTAACCCTTTCCTGGCCCTCGCCCGGGGCCCAGTATGTTGCAGAAGCTGAGGAGAAGCTGCAGCGGGCCCGGCTGCTGGTGGAGAGTGTCCGGAAGGAGAAGGTGGACCTGTCCAACCAGCTGGAGGAGGAGCGCAGGTGAGGCCCCCTGCCCCCGTGGCCTGGACCGGCCATGCTCTCTACATCCTTGCTGTTAGCCCCCTTCTCTGGAGCTCTTGAGAAGACAGGGTCTCAGGGCTGGAGCAATAGCACAGCAGGTAGGGCGTTTGCCTTGCACGCAGCCAACCCGCGTTCGATTCCCAGCATCCCATATGGTCCTCTGAGCACTGCCAGGGGTAATTCCTGAGTGCAGAGCTAGGAGTAACCCCTGTGCATCTCCAGGTGGGACCCAAAAAGCAAAAAAAAAAAAAGAGAGAGAGCGAGAAGACAGGGTCTTGAGTAAGGCTCCCAGCTGTGGTGGCCACAGTCTTCCTTCATATGGCCCTTGTGTAGTGCTCATGTGCCATGGGGAAGTGCTCATACCAGCTGTGCTCTGGAGATAACTTTGGGCTCAGCACTCAGGCTCAGTGCTCAGGGGGCTGTGCAGTGCTGGCATGGACATTGGCAAAGCCCAGGCCTCCTACGTGCTCTACCCATTGGGTTATCTCTCTTGCCCAAGGTGGGTGTGGGGTATTATTTTTTCTTTTTGGGTCACACCCGGCGATGCTCAGGCGTTACTCCTGGCGGTGCTCGGAGGATCATATGGGATGCTGGGAATCGAACCCGGGTTGGCCGCATGCAAGGCAAACACCCTGCCCGCTGTGCTATCACTCTGGCCCCGGGTGTGGGGTATTCTTGTCAGGGGGGCAAGCTGGGAATTCGTGCGCAAACTGTGAACCAGTTCGTGTCTGTGGGGACCCCTGGCAATGAGTTCTCTGCGTGAGCTCACTGCAGATGTCCGCGGCTTGGCACCACTGAGAGCAGCAGCACTCCAGTTCTCTGCCTTGCATTAGTGCACAGAGGGGAAAGCTCAGGCTCTGGGGTCCGCAGCCTGCCAGATGGGTGTGGCACAGTGGTGGGTGCCCTTGTCTCAGGACAGCTCTCACGGCTGATCCACAGATTCCCGCAGTTCCCTCCTCTCCTGGTAGGCAGCCTCATCCTCAGCGTCCCTTCCCTTACCCCTTTGGGCTTTGAGCAGGCCGCTGTGTGCCCCCAGGGCTGCTGTTGCTATCTGAGTGGAAAGAGGGAGCTTATTTATATCTGCACTACAGGCAGTGGGGACCCACACATCTGGTTCCCATGGCAACGGCCTGCCACCCCCACCCACCAGCCCTTGAAGAAGTGGTTTTATAGGGACCATGTTAAGAGAGGGTCTTGGGGGGTGGCTCGGTGACCCTGTGCAAGGCCTCAGTCTCCTCATCCGTGTGCTAGGCGCTGGCAGGAGCCTGAGCGAGAGCGACTTTGGGGGGTGGTGCCTGTGTGTCCCTGCAGTCCCCCTTAGTCCTGTCTCTCCTGCAGGAAGGTGGAGGACCTGCAGTTCCGCGTGGAGGAGGAGTCCATCACCAAGGGCGACCTGGAGGTAACATGCCAAGCAAGGCTCCAGCTTGCACTCCCTTGGCTCAGGGGCCCAGGCTGGGCTGGGCGGTCAGGGGAGAGTCAGACTGGCCACCAGGGGCAGGTTGTGAGGGACCTGGGTGTGAAGTGTGGGGCTGGTCTGCCAGCCTAGACCTGTGGGGTGGCCTTCCTGCCCCTCCTCCCTCACTCCAGGGAGCTGTCCCATGGAGAGGCCAGCTCTGACTTGCCTCACCAGCTTCCTCCCTTCTTGGTGTGCCTAAGTTGCACTGGAGAATCCCTCACCCTGTGCGGTGCCCATGGGTGCAGCTGCTGGGAGCCGAGAACTTGCCCTGGTATCACCCCCCACCCCCCCACTCCCGTGATTCCACCCAGAGCTCTGACCCCGCTGGCCCGGTGCCGTCTGTCCCTGATGTGATGTTCAGGCTCTGTGTATCTGCTTTCTGCTCCTCGGGTCCAGTCTCCTGGCCCCGCCCAGACCCCAGCACCAATCAGCTACCACCTGTCCCTGAGAGCGAATCCGATTGGTCCCAGGCTGACCAATGGGCTTGTTTGCTTATAGATCAGGTGTCTACCCAGACCCCATCAGCTTTGGCCGAGAGGGTTGGCCAGACAGCGCTCAGACCAGCTCTCTGGCTCCAGGGATGTGCGTGTTTTGTTTTGCAGTGCCCGGGATTGAACCCTGAGCCTCTCGCGCGTGAGGCATGTGCTGCATGGCCGAGCCACATCTCCCATCCCCTTTTGGTCCTGTTTTGTTTTGTTTATTTTGGGGTCACACCCAGCGGTGCTCAGGGGTTACTCCTGGCTCTGCATTCTGGAATAACCCCTGGCGGTGCTCGGGAATGCCCTAGGGGGATGCCGAAGATCGAACCCGGGTTGGCTGCGTGCAAGGCAAATGCCCTCCCCACTGTGCTATCACTGTGGCCTGTTCGGAACTGTTTTTAATTGTGTCCGGATTCATGGCGGTGGCAAGGTAGATTGACCAGAGTTGGGCTCATTCCTGCCCACCTTAACTCCAAAAGAGACCCCGAGACTTGAGCTCTGCCCCCCACCATCTCTCCTCTCCCTCACTTCATGCTCCCCGTGTGCATGTGGTCCCATTCCCAGTCTTCTGTGTCCTCTGACCTTGAGGTCTTCCTGCTCATGGTTGTGTCCAGACCCCTTCCCCCTCTCATCCCCAGATTGCTTCTGTTTGTGGCTTCTGATGCTCTTTTAATAAAGAGCCCTGGGCAAGACCCCACCCTCACCCTGGCATACCCCCTAGAAAGCACACCCAAGGCTGAGGAAGGGCCTTGGTGATTACACATTGCAGCTCTTGGAAGCAGCTCGCAACTCCCCTACAGTCCTGGGGCCAGAGGTCGTCGTCCGTCCCTTTGAGAGAGCATCTCTGGCTCTGCTGGAGGGCTACCCTGGGTGACCCCCAGCTCCTGTGTCGCTGCACCCCGTGACTGCGGGAGTGTTTCTCAGTGGGCTATCCCAGAGAGGGGCCTCCCAAGTGCCAACCCGGCAGACCTGGCATAAAATCTTTTCTTTCCTTCTGGTTTTGGGCCCACACCTGCTGGTGCTCGGGCTATGCCCAGCTCACTGCTTGGGGGTGGCTCCTGGCAGTGTTTGGGGGAATCCATCTAATCCCAGAGACGGCATCTGGGCCTCCTATAAGCAGCAAGACTTGTGCCCAGCCCATTGAGCTGTCTCTCTGGCCCGCAATGTACTTGTTTGACATGCATGTGCACATACATGCACACACACACACACACACACACACACACACACATATGCATGTGCAGTGTTGCCCAGCCTGTTAGCATGCCCGCACACATTCCTTTTGCCTCTTCCTCCTAGCTGGGGGCATGACAGGAGGGGGCAGAGGAATACCCACCGGCCTCTCCCAAGGAAACTTGGGGACTGCCCAGGTTCCTCCAAGCCCACGCCCCTCCTAGATCTGCTCTGGGAGACCCACGTGGCTGGCCAGAGCCCGAGAATGCAAGGCTTTGTTAGCGTGTGGAGTGGGCGTGCAGAGCCGACACAGACGTGCTTTTGTGACCGTGGAGGAAAAAGGGCCAGGCCGCGGGGCTGGGTGGCGGGAGGCAGAGAAGCTTGGTGACAGGGACAGTATGGCGCCGTCTCGGGAACCTCCTGACCCATGGCCCATTCACCTTCAAAGTTCCAGGAGGTCTGAGAAGGCCTCCTTGTGCCTCCCTCCAGGGGCCCACGGGGATCGGGGCGCCCCCGCCACCGGGGGAGGCCATTCGGCCTGGGGAAGGGTGGGTCCCCAGGCGCCTGCCTGGGCGGGGGTGGGGGGCACAGCACCCCACCTGCCAGGAAGCAGACCCAGCCGGCCACCGCGAGGGGGGCAGCCACGCCCCTTCACCACCTGTCTGTCCCTGGCCACCTCCACTCTGCCCTGTTCTGTCTGGTTCACGCAAGATGACACTGCCTCTCTCTCTCTGTCTGTTTCTCTCCCTCGCTCCCTCTCTCTTTCTGCTCCTCTGACTTCCCCTCCTCTGCCCCTGCCCACCTCCCCCCGCCCCTGCCCCGCACGCCCCGGGCCGAGCAGACTCAGACGCAGCTGGAGCACGCGCGCGTTGGGGAGCTGGAGCAGAGCCTGCTACTGGAGAAGGCGCAGGCCGAGCGGCTGCTCCGCGAGTTAGCGGACAACAGGGTAACCGCCCGCCCGCCCGCCCCCCTCTCTGGCTACCACCCTGCTCCGTTCTCCTCTCACACCCCCTTCCAGGACAGTAGAGTTGGAAGGAAGGCGGGGGGCGGTCTTGACTCCCCAGCCCCCTCCTGGTCCCTTTCCTGAGACCGGCCCCCGCCTCATGATCAAGCTCCATCGTGTGCCCTTCCGTGGGTGGGCGTGGCGCCCTCCTGCCCACAGCTCCCACCCACCCCCCACCACCACCACATCCAGTTCTCTCTAGCCCCAGGAAGGGGCCTGGGCTGGAGGAAGTGGTGAGGGGGGGGGAATGGGGTGTCCGGTGTCCCCAGGGACACTGTATCAGCCTTGGTCTCACTGTCCTGGGAAGCACGCTCTGGGAGTCCAGGCTCCTGGCCCGGCTGGCACTTGGCGCCCCCTGCAGGCAGGTTCTACGAGTGCAGCATTCACCGTCCGAACTGTCAGCATCTCTGCAGTGGGTGCCCTGGGCAACTGCACATGTGTGCAGAGACCCACTGGGTCAGGCCCTGGTGAGGGGCTGGAACCCCCCTCCCCACTGCTGGTGGCCGGTCCCCAGGAAACAGGCTTATGGAGTGACGATCACCTGCTTTCATGCTCACGAAAGGCTGAACCATCCAGAGATACTGTGTCCAGGTGCTGCCGTTGGCGCGTGACCCAGTTGTTTTTGTGGGCCATAGCCCCACTCGTCCCCGAGTTTGCAGCCCGAGTGGATCATCCCATGTGGATTCCGCTCCACATTAGGCCAGACTTCCTCGGGTGCTACTCTCAGTTCCATGAACCAACCCAGTCCAGCTGCAGAACTTTACAGAACAGCCACAGGCCAATTTCGCTCTGCATCTCTGCCCTTTACAAAGAGCATTAGTGAGGCTGGAGAGACAGTACTTGGGAGAAGGCACTTGACTGGCATGCGACCAGCCAGATTTGTTTCCAGGCACATGTGCTGAGCCCTGCCAGGAGCAAACCCCAAGCACAGAGCCAGGAGTCAGTCCAGAGCACTGCTGAGTACCCCATCAGAGAAAACAGAAAAAGATAAAAATAGAATTAGCAGGGGGCCCGGAGCAATAGCACAGCGGGTAGGGCGTTTGCCTTGCACACGGCTGACCCAGGTTCGATTCCCAGCATCCCATATGGTTCCCCGAGCACTGCCAGGAGTAACCCCTGAGCATCGCCGGGTGTGACCCAAAAAGCAAAAAAAGAAAAAAGAATTAGCAGGGGCCAGGGGTCGGTCATTGGGGTAGAATTCAGGAGGCCTGGGGTGAATCCCGGACACTGCATGCCCCTCCCCCCAAACAGCACATCTGGAAAATTCCCTGAGGTCTACCAGTACAGCCCAACGCCAAAAGAATAACACTTGTAAGAAGCCGAAACTTGGGCCAGAGAGATAGTACATTGAAGGTGCTTGCCTTGCACGCAGCCAGCCGGGGTTCATTTCCCTGGCTTCTCATAGGGTCCCCTGAGCCCCAGCAGAAGCGATCCCTGAGCACAGAGACAGGAGTCAGCCCTGAACACAGCCGTGCGGGCCCCACCACCCCAAAAACAAACAAACAAAAAAACCACAAACAGTTTCTTTCATCCACCAGTTTGTCCCATGGGGCCCTTGACAGCCCAAATCATGCCTCATCCGGCTCCAAGCCGGGGGTCTTCCTGGGGGCTGTGCCCTCCCTTCCCTCCACCTCCCCGCACTAGAACTGGGACCCCTGAGTGCTGAAGAGGAGGAGGAGGACGAAGAGGAGGAGAGGAGGGAGAGGGAGGGCCCCCCTCCCCGCGCTCACGCACGCCCCGCCACGGCCCTCACGCCGCCCCTCTCTCCCCGCCAGCTGACCACGGTGGCCGAGAAGTCACGGGTGCTGCAGCTGGAGGAGGAGCTGAGCCTGCGCTGCGGGGAGATTGAGGAGCTGCAGCAGTGCCTGCTGAACTCGGGGCCGCCGCCCGCCGACCACCCCGAGGCGGCCGAGACCCTGCGGCTGCGGGAGCGGCTGCTGGCGGCCAGCCAGGAGCACCAGCGGGAGCGTGGGCTGCTGCGGGACGAGTTCGAGAAGGCGCTGCGGGCCTACCGGGCCGAGGCCGAGCAGCTGCGGGCGGCCAACGAGAAGTACGCGCAGGAGGTGGCCGACCTCAAGGCCCGGGTGCAGCAGGCCACCAGCGAGAACATGGGGCTGATGGACAACTGGAAGTCCAAGCTGGACTCGCTGGCCTCGGACCACCAGAAGTCCCTGGAGGACCTCAAGGCCACCCTGAACTCGGGCCCCGGCGCCCAGCAGAAGGAGATCGGGGAGCTGAAGGCCGTGATGGAGGGCATTAAGATGGAGCACCAGCTGGAGCTGGGCAACCTGCAGGCCAAGCACGAGCTGGAGACGGCCGTGCACGCCAAGGAGAAGGAGGGCCTGCGGCAGCGGCTGCAGGAGGCCCAGGAGGAGCTGGCCGGCCTGCGGCAGCACTGGCAGGGCCAGCTGGAGGCGCAGGCCAGCCAGCACCGGCTGGAGCTGCGCGAGGCCCACGACCAGGCCCGCGACGCCGAGCTGCGGGTGCAGGAGCTGGAGAAGCTGGACGTGGAGTACCGTGGCCAGGCGCAGGCCATCGAGTTCCTCAAGGAGCAGATCGCGCTGGCCGAGAAGAAGATGCTGGACTACGAGCAGCTGCAGTGGGCGGAGGCCCAGAGCCGACAGGAGGCCGAGAGGCTGCGCGAGAAGCTCCTGGTGGCGGAGAACCGGCTCCAGGCCGCCGAGACCCGCTGCTCGGCCCAGCATAGCAACGTAGGCGGCCGCCGGCCCTCCCTCCCGCCCCACCCCCGCTGGAGAGAGAGGAAGGCCCTGGGAGGTGGGGGGGGGTGGAAGGGTAGGGGGAGGGCTGGCTCAGAGCAGGAGCCCCCCTCCCCGCGTTGGGGCTGAGGACGGAACGGTTTCTTGCATGGACAAGGTACAGCAGGCATGGTCTGGGCTGGCCACCGCCAGGTCGCCAAGAACACAGCGGGGGCTGGAGAAAGCATTGTGTGGAGAGCGTTGGCCTTGCACGAAGCCGGCCTGGGTTCAAGCCTCCCCGCGTCCAGCCAGGAGTGATTCCTGAGCACAGGCAGGAGGAAGCCCCGAGCATTGTGGGTGTGGTGTCCATCCCCCTCCACCCCCCCCACACACACACACACAAAGACGGTAGGAGAGGGGCCAGAGCGATAGTCCAGTGGGGAGGGTGTTTGCCTTGCATGTGGCCAACCCGGGTTCATCCCCGGCATCCCACATGGTCCCCCAAACACCAGGAGTAACCTCTGAGTGTAGAGAGCCAGGAGTAACCCCTGAGTATCTCTGGGTGTGACCCCAAAAGAAAAAGAAAAAGACAGTAGGAGAGATGCAGCGGCTGAGCTGCCCCCGCCCACAGAGGACAGGCTTCCACAGTTCTGGGACGGGGCCGGCCCCACCCGCCGGAAGACACAGTTCAAGTCTCAGGAAGCCCGGGGAACCTGCTTCCTGCCAGTCCTGGATGATTTACGCACCGGAAGCGGCCCCTTCCGGGAGGAGGGCCAAGAGGCCAGGGTGGCGGGGTCCAGATGTCCACCCCGTCTGCCGGTTTCTGCATGCACAGGGCCTCGGTCTGAGCCTGCCCATCTCTTGAGTTCTCAGAGGCTCCACAGCTGGATTATTTGGGTCTCAGGCTCTGGGTTCAAGAAGCCAAAGACATATTTCTGGGTCCTGAATATGACCCCCGTTTGCTGCTGTGCGTGCACCCTGGGGTCTGGGGGGTGCAAACCGAAACAGAGCTCGGGTCTGAGCCAAGTGTGTGTGACAGGAGGGGTGAGCGGCTCTGGCTGCAGACCCAGTGCAAGGACAGTCAGGGACCCTGGGGACTTGCCCACCCGGGTTTTATCGGGTTTGGTTTGACAGAGTCACCCTCTGCAGTGCTCAGGGCTTACTCCTGGTTCTGTGCTGAGGGCGCACTCTTGGTGGGACTTAGGCCATCCAGTGCGGTGCCAGGGAGCAAACCCAGGTCAGACACGCATGAGGCAGGCGCCTTCCCTGCTGGACGAGCTCTTCGTTCCCCACCCCGCCCCAGTTGATACTCTGGTGCTGTTTTTTTTGTTTGTTTTTTGGCTTTTTGGGTCACACCTGGCACTGCTTAGGGCTTACTCCTGGCTCTGCACTCAGGAATTACTCCACAACGCGGTGCTTGGGGGACCACGTGGGATGCCGGAGATCGAACCCAGCTTGGCCACATACAAGGCAAACACCCCCCCCCCACACTCGCTGTACTATCGCTCTAGTCCAGTGTCTAAGTTTATTACTCCAGAGACGTCTTGGGAAGAACAAGAATGGTAGCAAGGCCGCAGGGAGGGAACTTATATGTTAAGGTGCCTCTAGGTTTTTTTTTTTTTTCATTTTTTTCTTTCTTTTCTTTCTCTTTCCTTTTTCTTTGTTTCTTTTTCTCTTCTTTTTCTTTTTTCCTTTTCATTCTTTCTCTTTTCTTTTTTCTTCTTTCTCCTTCCTTCCTTCCTTCCTTCCTTCCTTCCTTCCTGTCTTTTGGCATCACTCCGAGTGATGCTCAGCAGTTACTCCTGGTTCTGCACTCAGCTGGCAGTGCTTGGGGACCCCTATGGGATGCCGGGGCTTGAACCCAGGTAGTCCATGTGCAAGGCAAACACCCTCCCCGCTGTGCTACCACTCTGACCCGGGCCTCAAGGCTCTTGACAAAGGAAACAGATACAGAGAGATAGTCCAGCGTGCAGGGCACTGGCCTTGCATGCAGCCGACCTAGGTTCAATCCCCGGTATCCCATAGGGTCCCCCGAGTACTGCCAGGAGTTTATTCCTGAGCACCATCAGGGATAGGCCAGAAACAAAAGGAAGGGGTCAGACCATTGGCCCCCGTGCCAGCAGCTCAAGGCAGCGCATCTCTGGGGTCAGGAAGACCGGGGTGAGGATGGCTGTAACTCCCATCCACATCTCTGGTACCCGAACGCCAGTTTGTGGGTGGGGGGTGGAGGACTGGCGGAGTGTCCCCTCACAAGGCCCCTCTTGCAGATGATTGAGCCGGACGACATTTCCGGGGAGAAGCTGAGGATGAAGGAGGCCCTGGAGGGTAAGTGGCCATAGGAGAGGTGGGCGCTGCGGGCTGCGGTGGGCCGGGTGCCCGGGCAGGCGCTGCCCCTTGAAGTAGATCCCGGTGCCCATAGCTGCCCCATCACTCCCCCACTCATGGGGGCTCATCTGCGCTGGTCTGAGCACACACCACACACTGCAGGGGACAGGCGGTGTCCTGGCTCTGACGCAGCCCACCTGGAGGTCACACCACAGGTCTTTCGGGTCCTCGATGGATCCGGGCTGCTTAGGATCCCAGGGTGCACTTTGCTCTGGGGATTCGAGGGGGCCGGGCCACCCCCGGTGTGCTCCGGGCTGACTCCTGCCTTTGCACTCAAGGACCACTCCTGGCAGTGCTCGGGGGACCAGATGGGAGACCAGGGATCAGGCCCAGGTGGACCTTGTGCAAGGCCGGTGCCCTCCCCTCTGAACTGTGGCTCTGCTCCCAGCTCACTGCTTTCTAGCACTTTCCATGCACTGTCCTCCCCAAGGCTGGTTGGACCTGGGCCCCCTCGAAACAAAGTCCCCCTGTTTCCCTTGAGGACATGGAGACAGGGTGGGGGAGTCCTGGCTCCTTATCCTGGGAGCCGCGCCAGGGAGGACTCTGTCTTAGGGCTCCTGTGGAGGGACCCCCCGTGGCCTTCTGTGTCCAGCCTCAGCCCTGGAGTCCTGACACCCCTGCCCCCCATTCCCAGTCCTCCAGGACAAGCTGAACAAGAGGGACAAGGAAGTGGCTGCCCTGACCTCACAGAGCGAACAGCTCAGGGCCCAAGTAAGTGGTAAGTCTTGCTCCTGTGACTAGCGGAACCACACAGGGTGCTGGGCGGGGTCACTCACCCTGGTGGGCGTAGGGTCCCCACTCTCCTGACCCCTCTCCGGAGACTGGTTTCCCTGCCAGGCCTTAGCACACCGGTCCCAGCCAGGACTGGATGGCGGAGCACTGTGGAGAGGGTTGCAGAGTGCTAGTGTGGGGTTCCGGAGAGTGACCTCCACGCCCCTGCCCAGACTCCCACCTGCTCTGATGGGACAGGCCTGGCTCGCCCCCGGGCCCTGGTGATAGCAGACAGTGGGCGCTGCTCAGCTGTGCGGGGAGCTTCGGGTCTGCTCTGGGGACAGTTTTCTCGGCCCATGCTACCGGACAAGAGCCCCCCCCCCCCGCGACTGCCCCGCCCCAGCTCAGGCCTCTTCCTCCCCTCCTGTTGCTGACTCCAGCCCTGGAGGGCAAGTGCAGGTCAGGGGAGAAGCGGGCAGAGGCTCTGCTGAAGGAGAAGCGGCGGTTGGAGGCCGAGCTGGAGGCCGTGTCCAGGAAGACGCACGACGCCTCGGGCCAGCTGGTGCTCATCAGCCAAGAGCTGCTTCGCAAGGAGCGGTGAGTCTGGGCGGCCACCCCACCGCCCCCCACTACCCCCTCAGCACAGGTCACCAGCTGAGGTCAGCAAGTGCCTGAGAGTCACCAAGAGCCAGCTCAGAGCGGGGGCCCTGAATTCAGAACCCAGCACACACATGCACACACATGCACACACACACACATGCATGCACGCTCTCACACATACACACGCATGCACACACCCATGCATACACACGCACTCTCACGTACACACACGTGTGCACGACACACATGCACTCTCACATGTACACACATGCACACATGCATGCACTCACATGCACACACATACATGCACACACACCACGCATGCACACACAGGCACTCATGCTCATACTCCCACAAATCATTGAGGCTTCCCGAAGAGTTTTGGTGTGTATTTTAGATTTTCTCTGATATCCATTAAACAAAAAATTGTAAAAATGTCTCCTGAGACTGGAGCGATAGTATGGCAGGTAAGGTGCTGGCTTTGCACGTAGCTGACCGGGGTTCAACCTCCGGCATCCCCTGAGCTTGTCAAGAGTGATTCCGAAGTGCAGAGCCAGAAGTAACTCCTGAGCACCACTGGTGTGGCCCAAAAAGCCAAAAGAAAAAAAGAAATTTTTCACCCCTTACCAAAGCAGTAGTAAGCAAATTGCAGGCCAGCAGCTTCTTTGCCTGCAGACCCTGGGCCGCTGCGGGTTGCAGATGGAGGAAGGTGAAACCCCCGACTCCTGCCTGGGTTCCCAGTGGCCGTCTGCAGAACCCTGTGTAGGATGCGCACCAGCCTGCAAGCTTGAAGGGTTGGAGACTGCAATTAAATTGCATGCTTTAGATAAGCTTGCTGTTTCCTAAAACAAAATATATTTAGTGAGAAGAGTGAGGTTCGTTCTTTCTTTTCTTTCCTTTTTTTTTTTTGCAAATTTCTTAAACATTGCTTCAAAGAAAACAGCTGGATTCCCATTTCTTCAGCAATTAATTCTTGCAAATTGTTGTTTTGGTTGAAGTGCATTTTGAAAATCTTGCCTTATTTTGGTACATAGATTGTGGGTTTTTTTTTTAAGAGTATTTCAGAGTTGGAGAGACAGCTGAGTGGGCAAAGTGCTTATGTTGCTTGTGGCCAACCCTGGTTTGACCCCAGCAGCCCTGCACAGTCCCAGCATAGAAGGGACTAACCCCCGGCACAGAGCTGGGAGAATTCTGCCAGGTGTGACCCTCCCCTCCCCCCCTCCCCCCCACAAAAGCATCTGAATAGCCTTTTCAGATAAATACTAATATTTCATGTGGCACAAAAGAAAAATTACTTTACACACTCCCAAGAAACGATAGTGGAAAGCAGGAGAAATAGTACAAGGGTGAGGTGCTTGCCGTGCACACAGCGAATCCCAGTTTAATCCCCAGAGCCCCACATGATCGTCTGAGCACAGAACCAGAAATGGCCCCTGAGCACCAAGTGTGTGACCCCCCAAAAAAATTATAGTGAAAATGTCATTTTCATGAAAGTAGTTTTAACCCATGAGAGCCCTGAAAAGTTCTTAAGAAACTTCTCCCTGGGCTGGAGCAATAGCACAGCAGTTAGGGCGTTTGCCTTGCACGCGGCTGACCCAGGTTCGATTCCCAGCATCCCATATGGTCCCCCGGCAGGAGTGATTCCTGAGTGCAAAGCTAGGAGTAACCCCGAGCATCGCCGGGTGTGACCCCAAAAAGAAGCAAAAAAATTAAATAAAATAAAATCTTTAAAAGAATTAGAGAGATACTATACTGAGCATACTATAGTGCCTTCCTTGCAGGCAGCCGACTCAGGTTCAATCCCTGGTATCCCATATGGTCCCCCTGATCATTGCCAGGATTAGGTCCTAAAAACCACTGGTGTGACCCAAAATCAAACAAAAATCCTTGATGATTTGGGGGGTGAGGGCGGCTATACCTGGCAATGCTCAGGGCTTGTTCCTGGCTCTGTGCTCAGGAATTACTCCTGGCAGTGCTCAGGAGACCATATGGGGTGCTGGGGATCAAACCTGAATGAGCCACAAGCAAGGCAAGCGCCCTGCCCGCTCTACCTGCTCCACACCCAACTCTGAAATTCTTTTCCCACCTTTATTCTGATTTTTAAAACTCTAAAGAGGCCAAGGACTTCTTTGTCACACAAACACTTCCTTGGGTATGAAGCCGAGTATGGACCCCTGGCAGCACAATTGAAAAACCTTAAAAGATGTCCTGAAGGCTTGAAACAAACTGTATAATGTACAACTTTGTAAATCAAGGTGTTTTTAATAAAAATCTATTAAAAAATGTGCAGAGGCTGGTGAGGGAGTACAGTGGGTAGGGCGTTTGCCTTGCACTCAGCCCATTTGAGTTCTATCCTCGGCATCCCGTATGTTCCTTTGAGCACAGCCAGAGTTATTACTGAGTGCAGAGTCAGCAGTCACCCCTGAGCATCACCAGGTGTGGCTGCAAACCACACACACACACACACACACACACACACACACACACGTGCCTCGGGGTGGTGGGACGGGGCTGTTGTGGTTTGGGACGGGGCTGTTGTGGTTTGGGGCTGGACTGGGCTGGGTGGTGGTCGGCGGAGTGGGCGTAGCTGCTGGGATGGGCCTCTTTCTGGATTTGGTTGCTGGAGTGTTGGTGTTTGGGGCTGGTGGCTGTAGCGGTGGGGATGTTGTGGGAGGCGGGGTCACTGCAGGGCGGGGTTATTGGTGGGCGTGGTCTCTGGTGGGAGGCGCTGTTTGGGAGAGCGAGGCCTCTGGTGGGCGTGGTTTCTGGTGGGAGGTGTTTGGTAGGCCTTCGGTGGGCATGGTCTCTGGTGGGAAGTGCTGTTTGGTGGGCGGGGCCGCTGGTAGGCGTGGACTCTGGTGGAAGGGTCTGTTTGTGGGAGGGGCCTCCGGTGGGTGGGCGTGGACTCTGGCGGGGGCTGTTTGGGTGGGACTGGTCTCTGACGGGAAAGGCTGTTTGTATGGGCGGTCATCCGGTGGGCGTGGTCTCCGGTGGGCGGGGGCTGTTCGGGTGGGCGGAGCATCCGGCGGGCGTGGTCTCCGGCGGGGGTGCTGTTTAGGTGGGCGGGGCCTCTTTGTGGCGTGTCTGGTAGGAGGGCCCTTCTGTAGGCGTGGTCTCTGGTGGGAGGGTCTGTTTTGTGGGCGGGGCCTCCGGCGGGCGTGGTCTCTGGTGGGAGGGTCTGTTTTGTGGGCGGGGCCTCCGGCGGGCGTGGTCTCTGGTGGGAGAGTCTTTTGTGGGCGGGGCCTCCGGCGGGCGTGGTCTCTGGTGGGAGAGTCTTTTGTGGGCAGGGCCTCCGGTGGGCGTGAACTCTGCTGGGGGGGTCTCTGGTGGGCGGGACCCTGGTTAGAGGGGCTGTTTGGGTGGGCGGGGGCCTCGGGTGGGCGTGGACTCTGGCGGGGCCTGTGTGGGCGGGCGTGGCCTCGGGTGGGCGTGGTCTCCGGTGGGAGGGGCTCTGGGGGGCCTCCGGTGACCGCCACCCTTCTGCCCACCCCCAGGAGCCTGAACGAGCTCCGGGTGCTGCTGCTGGAGGCTAACCGGCACTCGCCCGGGCCCGAGCGAGACCTGGGCCGCGAGGTGCACAAGGCCGAGTGGCGCATCAAGGAGCAGAAGCTCAAGGACGACATCCGGGGCCTGCGGGAGAAGCTGACGGGTCTGGTGCGTGGGGGTGGGGGGCGGGGCCGGGACCCCCGGGGCGGAGGGCTGGCCTCCGAGCGGCCCGGGGACAGTCACGCTGCGCCCGCCCGCAGGACAAGGAGAAGGCGCTGTCGGAGCAGCGGCGCTTCTCGCTCATCGACCCGTCGTCGGCCCCGGAGCTCCTGCGGCTGCAGCACCAGCTCGTGAGCACCGAGGACGCCCTGCGGGCCGCGCTGGACCAGACGCAGCAGGTGGAAAAGCTCCTGGAGGCCCTGAGGAG
The DNA here is from genome assembly GCA_028565675.1 of Sorex palustris. Classification (NCBI taxonomy): domain Eukaryota; kingdom Metazoa; phylum Chordata; class Mammalia; order Eulipotyphla; family Soricidae; genus Sorex; species Sorex palustris. The sequence continues at coordinate 30,113,985 of JAOXYA010000016.1, read as the reverse complement.
CCACCCCGACAAGTCGCAGGTGCGCCCCGGCGAGGCCGGCGCGGGACCCCGCAACCCCCCGCGTCCCGGGACCCCCGGCTCGGGAGGGGGGCGCCCCCGCGAGGGCGGGTCGGGAAGCGCCCCGGGCTCAGCCGCCGCTGCTCTGGACTTGGCAGGCCCTCGGAGGTTCGGGTTCGGCCAACGGCGTCCACCAGCAGGACAAGGCCCACAAACAGGAGGTGAGGGTCCCGCAGCCCGCCCGCCTGCCCGCCCGCCCGCGCCGCCGGCCACGGCCGGAGCCCAGAGGCCGCCTGACCAGGTCCTTCTCTCCAGGACAAGCACTGACCCCGGGACACGGAGGAGCTGCCTGGCCGTGGAGCTGCCCGCCGGTACCGCGCCCCTCCGGCCTGCCTAGGCGCCACCCCCTCCAGGCAGGCGCCAGAATTGTCACTTTGGAGCGGAGAGCGGCTGTGGTGACAGTGTGAGAACCGTGTGACGCAGCCACCGCGGAGGACAATCCCTCGTCCCTGTCCAGACCAGGAGGCCCAGTCACAGCCTCCCGAGAGCGGTACAGCCGTTCCTGGGGTCTGTTTGGGGCAGTGGAGGCCCCTGGGCCAGGCCCCCTCCCCGGAAGGCGCTGTCTGAGGACCCTCGGGGCACCCGGATCGCCCCACCCCACCCACCCTTTCTCCCCCTTTTCCCGAGCCCCTCAGACCCCAGAAAGCCATTTCCCCTGAGCAGCCCGGCCTCTTCCACGAGGGGCCTCGTTTCCACACCACGCTCCCCTTGGCCCAGCTACCGGAGAGCCCCCCGGATCTTGGGGTGGGGGCTCAGCGCCGAGCTGCTGCTGACAGGCCATCACACCACAGCCACAGTATTAGCAACATTTGGGGGGCCCCCTCCTCGTTCGTTCCCCGCCACTAACCGGGCCAGGTTGGCCGTGGAGCTGGACACGCTGGGGGGGATGGGGCACTGTCTGCTTGGGGTCTGTGTGGCTGTGTGCCCGCCTGGCCACATTTCTGCTCTCTGGCGCAGCATCTAAGGCCCCTCCTGTAGTCAGGAAAGGACCCTGGGGCTGGGGGGGGGACCAGAAAACCCTGCCCCCGAGTAGCAGGCAAGACCCAGGGGGTCCCACCCACACGGAGCTGAGGACTGCCTGGTGACTGGTTCCCAGAATCAGCAGAGAGGTACACACACACACACACACACACACACACACACACACACACACAGAGGCCGCCTCGGCCCCCACAGGGCTACAGGGGGACCCCCGTAGTCCCCACAGTGCACACAGTGGAGGTTGTGTTCGGGAATGCCCAGTGACTCAGGAGTCTCCCCACACTGCTGGGGGTGCCCACCCCCTGCCCCCGCCTTTCTGTAGCTGGCGCTTGCAGTTTGCAAACAAGCCTAGAAGCGACGCTTTCGGGCCTAACCCAGAGGCTGCAGCCTCGACCCAACAAACCCAGGACTTGGGCTCCAATCGCCCCTTCCCCATGCCTGGGGCCCCAGAGGGCTGGGGTGCAAGAGGAAGGTGCGCGCACCCCCCCCCCCGCAGCCTGCCGTTGCCCCAGGCGTTCCCCCTACCGCCCCCAAAGTGGAATTGTTGAAGTGTGGCGAGTCCGTGCTCGAGACAATAAAGCTTGTGACCGAGGTCCAGGACCCCCCCCGGCAGTGGTGGTCTCTCAGGCGGTGACTCGGGGGGCTGGGCAGAAGCAGCCAAGCCGGAGCCCCTGTACCCCTGCACCAGACTGCTGGCTCTCCACAGGCTTTGCCGTTGCCCCCCCCCTCGGTGGACCCTGAAGAAGACCCCACGTTTCCTGAGAGCTTCCTGATTGGGCTGGGCGCTGGGCCAACTAGCACCAACTAGCAGACCCTGCTGGGGCGGGGACAGTGACCAGGAGGAAGGGAGCCCAGGAGCCAAATGAGGAGCTGCCACCACGACCCTCTTGACCCTGGTCCAGGAGCAAAGGGGATGGGGGGGTATGGGGAGGGTCTGGTGGAAGAGGGTGGACACTATCCTATATCGGGCGCATCTGGGGTCCACTAAAAGCCACTGGTTCATTTATTTGGGGGGGGTGACGCCTGGCCATGTGCTCAGAGATCCCTCCTGAGGGACTCAGGGACCATATTGGGGTGCTGGGGGACAACCCCATGCTCAGGGATCCCTCCTGGTGGGACTCCAGGGGACCCCTACGGGGTGGCAGGGATTGAACCTGGGCCAGTCATTGTGTACTTACTAAATAAAATAGAAAAGGGTCTCTCAGGCGGCGGCTCCCTCTCCGCTGCCTGCGTTCGGTGGTCTCACGCCGCTTCCCCCACCCCGAGGAGGCTGATGGCAATGGGCAGACAAGGAAGAAGGAACGAGGGCCAGGCTGGCTGGACTCAGTTGCAGTTTATTCCATTCCCATCTCCTTTCTCCTCTGATTCTCCTCCTGCTTCTTCCTCCCCCATGCTACTTCATTCTCCTCCTCGGTACCACTTCATTCTCTTTCTGCCTCCCCGCCCACTCTTAAAGCCTAGTTATTACCCCAAACATGAGGGGTCGGGGTAATAACTACACGTAGGTGTGGTCATACAATCAACAGGTAAAGTCCTCCCCTCAGGGGAAGCTTCTTCTAGGACAGATTCTCACTCAGCAGGACGACCCTCCCAAGAGCGGAATCCCATGGGTGTGTTTCTCCTCTCCTTGTCCAACAAACATATACACTGTCACACTGTCCTCCCGTTGTTCATCATTTGCTCAAGTGGGCCCAGTAATGTCTCCATCTTGAGCTTTCTTGTTACTGTGTTTCACATATTGATTACATCATGGGTAGCTTGCCAGGCTCTGCGTGCGGGTGAGATACTCTTGGTAGCTTGCCGGGCTCTCCGAGAGGGGCGGAGGAATCGAACCCGGCTTGGCCAGGTTCTTGACTGCACAAGGCAAATGTCCTACCGCTGTGCTATTGCTCCAGCCCCAACAAACATATAAGCATTCCTAATATTAATCATTTTGTATGGACACAGTAGTACTGTAGCACTGTCCTCTCGTTGTTCATTGATTTGCTCGAGCGGGCACCAGTAACGTCTCACAACAAATTCTGAGACTTGTTACTGTTTTTGGCATATCAAATGCGTCACAGGTAGCTTGCCAGGCTCTGCCGTGCGGGCGAGATACTCTCGGTAGCTTGCCGGGCTCTCCGAGAGGGGCAG
>JAOXYA010000016.1:30079219-30089751 GCA_028565675.1 Sorex palustris | reverse complement strand
GGGAGGAAAGTGGGGGGCTGGGGGGTGGGAAATGGGCACTGATGGAGGGATGGGTGTTGGATCATTATATGACTGAAACCCAATCATGAGCAGTGTTGTAATGGTCTAGCTCAAGGATTCAATAATTTTTTTTTTTAAAACCTGAAAATGAAAGAAAACCAGAATTTTCGGGGCTTTTTGGGTTGGCATTAGTTTGTATCATACCTGGTGATGCTCTGGGCATACTCCTGATTCTCCTCTCAAATTATTCGTGGTGGGGCTTCGGGGACCACATGGGATGGCCGGGGATCAAATCTGGTTGGCCGTGTCACAGCAAACACCCTCTCCCCTGTCCTGTTGCTCTGGCCCTGAAGCAGACTATTAATAGTGGCGGAAACTTCAGTAGGCTGGGTAGTATGTGACTTTTTGCCTAATTACTCTTAGCAAATGTTTATGCTTTCTAAAAGTTCTTCTTTGGAGTGGGAGGTGTGGGGAGAAGTTTGGGCCACACCTGGTGTGTTCTTGGGGTGCCAGGGTTTGAGCCCCAACCTTTCACATGCAAAGTGTGCGCTCAAGGCTTTGAGCCGTTTCTCTGGGCCTCAAAGTCTTAAGCCTATATATTCATTCGTAAGTGGGAAGGCTTTTTCTGTATCATATGACTGACTGCTGTGAGTCACAATGAAATCATATATCTTTGTTCCCTCCTCCCCCTTCTCTTCCCAGGGATTTCTCTGGAAATGGCAGCTGTGACAGTAAAGGAAGAATCCGAAGATCCTGATTACTATCAATATAATATTCAAGGTAATACTGTTTAATGGCTCTTTTCTTCCTGAAATTGACAGTGACCCTTGACTGGTCTGTATTCTTTCCAGGGTCTCATCAGTGTGAGAAAGACTCCAGGGTGGGTCACAGAAGTCAGTGTACATACCTGTGGGGGAGTGTCCCTGAAGCGACAAGCAGAAACGGAGGCTCAGTTCTTCTGCCAAGTGTTCTTTGCAGGGGCTGAAGTCTCCGAGCATCAGGAGACGGCCTCCGTCAGCCAGTGCTCATCATTCCGTTCTGTATCTTGTGCTCCATCATTAGGAAGGACCAAGTGGCTCTGAATTCCGCATGGGAGTTTGCCTTGAGGCGTTCCTCCTCTAGGAGGGCGTGTCTTTGAAAAATACTCATGGGTAACTTTAATTTATATCGATTTTCATCAGGCAACACTAACCTGCACTGTGAAACCCCGATCATTTTGTGCCCGTAACTAGGGGACCACGAAGAGAAGAGGCTCTGCCCAGGGGTCTCCTGGTCCCCATACAGCTCCTGCCCTTTCCAGCCACCCACCAGTGTCCTCTCTGACAGCGTAGGCAGGGGACGTCGCTCCACGGCGGCGTTTTCCTCACCTTGCACCCCTTTCTACATGGTCCACCCACTGCCGGCAGGCGATGTCCCATCCAGGTGGCGTGGTTTGTGTCTCCCTCGTCTGTCGGAAGTGCGGTTTGTTTCTGGTTTGTGTTTGCTCTCGGGGAGAGAGAACGCCTACCGACTTGTGTGTGTGGTGAAAGGAGGGTGGCCCAGGGGCAGTTCCTGGCACTCCGGGGTGCGCCCTCTCCCCACTTACCTCCACCCAACACCCGAATTGGGAGTAACCCTTGGGCACTGCTGAGTGTGGCCCCAAACAAAACCGAAACAACGGGACTACTGTGTGGAGCTTTGTGTGCAAGAAATGTCTTTGTTTCCTTGAGAAGATTAAGAGGCAGTAGCTGGGCCCCATGGTAGTTATTTACCTCTGTAAGAAATAGCCTGGCTGGGAGCTGGGAGCTGGGAGCGCTTCCTGGCTTCATCCCTCCCCGTTGCTCATCATGCAGTGCTCTTTGAGCTGTTCCACTCTCCGTCAGCTGCTCTACTGAGTACGGGTGAGTGAATTTCTCCCCCCTGGGTGGGTGGGGGAGTCGTTTGGCATTGATTGGCATTTGCCAAATAGACTCATGTCATTTAGAAAGGTGAGTCATTCTCTGGAGTATCATAATCTTGTGAACATACGTTATCTCGCAGAAGTGAAAACCCAGTCAGCGGCAGTTTTATTATTATCTTTTTTTTCGGGGGGGGTCACACCCAGCAATGCACAGGGGTTACTCCTGGCTCATGCACTCCTGAATTACTCCTGGCCGTGCTTGGGGGACCATATGGGATGCTGGGCATCGAACCCGGGTCGGACACGTGCAAGGCAAACACCCTACCCGCTGTGCTATTGCTCCAGCTCCAGTTTTATTGTTTTTAACAGCTGGCTCTCATGAACCCGGACTTCCTGCATGCAAAGCACTGAGTAGTTCTCCAAAAACCCTGATTTGAATTTATTTGCATTTTATTGGAAACATTTCCTGTGCCTCCTGACTGCCCCCTGTGGCTCTGAGGGCACAGTCTGCTGTGGCTGCGTGTGCTCGCCAGCTCAGTGTGACCCCCCCCAAAAAAAGTTCATAGTTGCTTTTTAAAAGCTAACCCCTGGCCCATTGGGCTTCCTCTTTAAAAACAGACTGGGGGTAGGGGGCAGAGCCATAGTACAGTGTACTATGTTTTTTAAACATTGTTGTCCGGGTTTGATCCTCAGCATCCCATATGGTCCCTCCAGGCCTTCCAGGAGTGAGTCCTGAGTGCAGAGCCAAAGAGTAACCCCTGAACACCGCTGGGTATATGAATCCCTCAACAAAACAAAACAACAGCAAAAAAGTAAAAACAGACCTTGAAGGACATTCAGTGGATATGTATGTATGTAGCGCTGTACTGTCCTCCCGTTGTTCATCAGTTTGCTCAAGCAGGCACCACTAACGTCCCACAACAAATTGTGAGACTTGTTACTGTTTTTGGCATATCGAGCTTTCCAGGCTTTGCCATGCGGGTGAGTTACTGTTGGTAGCTTGCCGGGCTCTCCCAGAGGGGCGGAGGAATTGAACCCGGATCGGCTGCGTGCAGGGCAAACGCCCTACCCGCTGTGCTGTCGCTCTAGCCCTTATATGTATGTATTCATGATTTTATATGTACATGGCTGTACAGTACTGAAAAAATACTTTCTTGGAAATGCAATGTTCAGAGTGTCACTGCTGTGCAGAGCTCTGCCTGGGTTCTGGGCACAGATGTTTGGGGGCTGTTCTCGAGCTCCTGGACGCTCCCCCTTCAATACATGGCGAAAACCCTTTTTCTTAGGCTCGCTTGAATTCTCGGTTTCTCACTCTATCTCCTGACTTCATCGTTTCCTGGAAACTGCGAGTCCGTTGCAGTAATGTTTTTATGGATCCGTCGCATGGTACATATGTGCATGTGTACCCAGACATTCTGTGTCGTACATCTTCTCACTGTTGAAGCTTGGTAGGAATAGTGTTTTGCCATCTACGTGGTGGTGCGTGCCCTCCATATCCTCAGCCTTTGTACCCTGTGTCTGTTCTTTTCAAGGGCATATATGTTTTCTCCAAAAGCTTCTGGCATTCTTCTGGCATTCTAAGTCTCTGTGTGAAGCCTTGTGCGTCAGTATGCTCGGATCAGAGTGTCTGAGTCTCCCAGTGACTGGTGGACATGGCTAGCCCGACATGCTGCTTTCCTTAGGTTGAATAAAGTTGCTGTTTGTGTTGTAAAGTACATAAGTGCACATTTGCCACGGAGTATTAGAAAGTGTGATTTGAGGAGAGAACTATCAAAGTACAGACCAAAATAAACCAAGGTTAGCCAGCCCAGAGAGACAGTACATGGGGAGCAGGCTTGCTTTGCATGGGGCCAACCCCAGTTCCAGCCCCAGCATCCCATATGGCCCCCCAAGTCCTGCCAAGAATGATTCCTGAGCTCAGAGACAGGAGGAGCCCCTGATCGTTGCCAGGTGTAGCCTAAGAACCAAAACAAGACACTGTCACTGTCATCCTGTTCATCGATTTCCTCGAGCAGGTACCAGTAACGTGTTCTTCGTCCTAGCCCTGAGATTTTAGAAAGGGCCACATTCGAGGCTCTTTGAGGGTCAGGAGAATGAGACCCACCATTGTTACTGGTTTTTGGCATATTGAATACACCACAGGGAGTTTGCCAGACTCTGCCATGCAGACAGGATACTACCAGGCTCTCTGGAGTAAGAACTAGATAATAAGATGTGGCTGCGCACTTCCAGGAGCGGGGTTTTATAGTCTCTGGGTCTTGACCATTGATGGGATTATGTGGCGCTGGGGGCAGTTGGTGGGTGTAACGTGTGAGGCTCATCCGAACGTGTGGAGAGTGGTCTTTAAGCATGGCTGTGGTTGGAACCGGAGGTCTTCAGCTGCCAGGGCTCTACTCGGGGTGGGGAGGGAAATTCAACCCGCCCTCCTCCAAAACAAAACAAACCTCAAAAGCTATCAGAGTTAGCAATATGAATTCAGGGTGTAAGAAGTAGAGTAAGACTTTGTATACATGTGCATACACAGTGACCATGGCAGTAGCATGGGTGTTAATTTGTATATATACCTTACAATGTAGCTTTCAAAGAATGTTAAAGGGGACTAAGTGATTCTTGGAAACTCACAGATAAAATGGCTCTGTGGCTGATAGTGAGTAAATGTCTCATCAAGTAAAGGAGTGTTTCAGGAGTTAATCGAGAACACCTCGGCTCAGGAAACTAACCTCAGGTAGCTGGCGTGTGCGGGGAAGCCTGCACCCTGTGAGTAAATATACAGGCATGACTCTCACAAACGCTGATTTTATGCTTGCTCACAGATAGCTCAAGTAAACCCCCTGAAACTCAGAATTAAAATTCTGTGGCAAACAGGTTGTTTAAAGTGGAAATCCTGGGGCCTGAGCAGACAGTACAGCTGGGAAGGCACATACCTTGTATGTGGTTACCCAGGTTACATGCCCAGCATGCCATAGGGTCTCCCAAGCACCACCAGGAGTGATCCCTGAGCTCAGGGCAGGAGTCAGCCTTGAGCACAGCCAGTGTGGCCCAAGCATAAAATGGAAGTCAGAGACCAGAGTAATGGTACAGAAATACATGATGGGGGGGGGCGTGGTTGGTTTTTGGACCATGCCTGACTTGGTTTGTTTTGGGATCATGTGCTTAGGGCTTACTCTTGACTCGGTGCTCAGGGATCACTCCTGGTGGTTTTTTCAGGGAATCTTCTGTGCGGTTATACGGATTGACCCCACAGTGGTCTGCATGGAAGGCAAGTGCCCGACCTGCTAGGCTCTGGCCCTGAAATACATGATGATTGATTTCAAAAGAGTTCAGAGAACAAAACTGATGGGAGCCAGTCAGCACCGGGCCAGTCCTATAGCCTCACCGTTGGGTTTCGGTGCCGTGGGAGGTCAGTGCCCTGGTCACAGGACTTGGATAAATGACTGGCATTTGAATTCAGTTCTCACTCATGCAGTGTTTTGCTCTCCGTTGAGATTCTAGATGCCAGCACCGCATGTTCTTGCTGGCTTTTCCTGTGATGTGCCCATCATTTATGATGTCTGGTGCTTCTTTCTCCGATTCCTTACGCGTTCCCAAAGGCTATGTATGGAGAAGTGTTTTGTATTATACACAGCCATGGAGGTAGAACATGGTTTTATGCATGTTGAAAACCGTGCTTTGTTCTCTGTTAAATCGGATACTTTCCATTGCTAAACCTCTTGGCAATGTGTTACCAAAAGTCTGTCACAGGGCTGTTTGGGGATTAGTCCAGCCAGCCGGGTAAAGACCGGTAGCCGGGCTCACCGGGGCATCCGCGTGGCACTGTCTGTTTGGCCCTGCACTCTCCTTACTTGACTTAGGGCTTAAGGAAGCAGAACCATCTGAGCCTGCATGATGATAAAGGTGCCCCTCGATTCTGAAGTGAAAAGTGTCTCAGAAGCCGCTAGTGATGAACTGTGTACAGTTTGAAATAACCTGTATCTGTCCTTCCAGACATGCCATTACCATTCAGTCTTTGTGTGTAGTCATTTTTAAAAATTTTTCTTTTCTTTCTCCTGTGCATTGCATTTTTTTTTCCCGATTACACCTCCCATTCATTTAAGATCATAAATGACGGAACTTCATTTTGTTGTTTGTTTGGTGCATTTTCCTTTTTTTGAGTTTTTTTTTTGTCTTTTTTGGTTAAAGAGAAAGATGTATTTCTTCATATCGCTCACCCAAGTTTGTTTACTAAAGTGACCCAAAATCCATAAATAGATTTTGGGCATGACTTTTGAAGTGTTATTTTTGTATTCCAAAGCAGGCCCTTCTGAAACTGATGATGTTGATGACAAACTCCCCCTTTCGAAGTCTTTGCAAGGTATAACCTTTTCGCTTCCATTTCCCCACCTGCTGTTCTTATTTAATGTTCCTTAGATGGGACAGACTGTGTTTTAATATTTATTATATCTGTTAAATTGCTTTTCTAAATGGAAAAGGAAAAAAAATGTATTTGGCCTTTTATTTTTTTTTTAAAAGCATAAATGAACTTCACCAGCAACAATTTTTTTCAAAACCGATTTTCCCTTTTGTGAATCTAGTAATGAATCTCGAAATGGGTACATGACACACTTTCCCCTGGCAGGTAAAGTAATGCATTTATACCTTATATGAGAACAGTCAGAAGTGAGGCAGTTGTTGTCTGGTCAGGAGTGTCACTGATGAGGCGGGCACGCTGAGACAGCTTTCAGGGAGAAGGAGGGCGATGGCTTGCAGTCCCCGAGCTTATTGATTTGACTTCCCGTGGGGTGGGGTGGGGAGGATTTTTATATAGCATCCCCTAATTTGGTGACCATAGACCCTTCTTTGATTGATGCTTCTGTTTCTGACATTGGACGCACAAGATGTATTTTCTTTTAGCTTTAAGTAGTGTCTGGGCAGTTGCTTCTTTCGGAATTTATAAGAGCAGAGACAGACGTACAGGCGGAGTGCTGCCGGCCCCTCTTGGGATACTTCTGAGGTGTTCTCACTCCTGATTACCCTCTGTTTGGGGATCCTGGTCTCTTCCCCGTTATCTCTCACTCCTTTGACCTTATAAGTGTCCTAGGGCTAGGCCCTATAAAGCTAGGAGTTAAAGTCAGGAAAGTGGGGCATGCTGGGCTCAGGAAAAAGTTAATTGCATAATTCATGGCTCTAGGTTTTGTTTAACATTTTTAATTCAGGTGAGTTTTTATATGACCTGGAGTAAGTAGAAAAGAGCCTCAGGGCCGGCTGGAGAGAGAACCCAAGAGATAACACTGGGGGTGGGGGGGGGGCGGTCACTTGCCTGGTAGCTGGCCAAGCAAGCCACTTATGTTCTGGTTCTCTGATGAGCCCAGGTCAGGAGTAAGCACATCTGGGTGTGGTCCCCAAAACAAAAAGCCAGAAACAGAATCCCCCTCCCCCCAAGAAAACTAATGGCATCATAATGTTAGACATTGAAAACCAAAATATATTTGATCTGAGTTTGGCGTTTTCAACTCAGCGCAGGCAGGAGTTCCTGTTAGTTCCTGGAACTGGGGTCAGTGTTCTTTAAAGATCACACTTTAAAGGACTTTTTTTAAAAGCACCCTTTAAAGGAAAAGTAGGATGAGGCAGGCATCTGACTTGTTACCCGATTCATTACTTTCTGCCCCAGTTTTCAGACACAGTCAGATAGTATTACCTGGATTAAAATGCCTTTTGAGATTGAAAAGTAGCATCTGCAGGTTTAACTTGTCAGTTTCCTCTAGTTTTGCTGAGCCAGTGGGGATGGTGTTTCCATCCCTCCCACCATAGTGAGTTATAGAAGCAGGAAGAGTTTCTCAGCAGAACTTGAACTTGTTCGTGGCGGCGAGTGTGAGCATAGAAGTCAGCTTTGATCTTGTTGTGTGTGTGTGTGACATCCCTAGCAGGTGGCTGTAGTGATTGGAAGTAGTAGTCCTGTTAGTATCAGTGATTGTCGCGTGGGCGCAGTCGCTGAAGTAACCCCCAAACCTGCTGAGGGGTAGTCTCTGTCTATATTTTCAAATACGTTTCTGAGCTTTTAAGTACAAGTGGTATGTGTTTGGTTTGTAGGGTTTATTTTTATTTTTTTTAAATTAGATTCCATGGAGTTAATTAGGGGGTTGAAGAATCAGTTTGTGTATGTTATATAAATCTTTAATTGTTTGTGTTATTACTTTCACTTCTTTACAAGTTTTCTTTACTGGCTTATTATATGTGGTTTATTTTCTTTTTAGGAAGCCATCATACTTCAGAAGGCAATGAAGGAACAGAAATGGAAGTACCAGCCGAAGGTTAGAAATAAAGGGCCTGGCTTTTTATTATGGTTGTCAGTATTGCCCTTAAAGCACCTTATTTGAAAATAAGGTGATTGTTTGACATCTCTTTGAAGCCAACAGGTGTTTTTTGTTTTGTTTTTGTTTTTTTTTTTTAAAAAAACCCCAAAACCCTGATGCGTAATGCACCTTTGACTGTCCTGGACACTTTAGCCTTCAGGAGGGAAGCTTGGGTCAGTCTCCAGGTCCCAGCACTGCCTGCCTGCCCGCAGGGCCTGCCATCACCCAGGCACCCTCACGGAGCAGCTGCAGGGTTTCGGGGTGTGGTGTGCCTAGAATTGCTTATGTATTTTATTTTGCAGACTCTTGTTTTGATTTGGTTCTTGGGGCCACACCTGGCTGTGCTCAGGGGTCTGTCCCCCTGGTGGTTTGTGGGGACCTCCAGGGAATGAGCGGTGAGCGCCCCACCCACTGCACTGTATCACTCCAGCACTCTTACTGATTTTGAAAACAATATTTAAGCCTCTTTAAGTGGAAAGAGGTTCCCAGGGGCCCTGGAATATTAGCTCATCTTTCCACATTCAGTTTTATAATTAGGGTTTCTAACTGGAATATAGTTCTTGCAAAAAATGTTAGATGTTCACTCGAGATAATACTTGGTATCTTTTTAACTCTCTAGAGAAGATTGTGTGGATGGCCTCTTACTGCTTTAGAGCAAGAGGTAATCAGACAGTTCCTTTCGCTGGAACCATCCTCTGCATCTGTGGGGTTTCACGCAAAAGAAACCCTACATACCAGACATGCGTGTCGCTCACGAGACACTGTCACTTTCCTCCCTGTTTCAATTCTGTAGTCAGACCTCAGGCTCAAAACACTTGAATTTTGAGTAAATGTTTGTTGTCCCAGGTGCAGTATTAACTAATAGCCAAACTTGGGGTTCTGGTCTTTATTCCTTTACTAACAAGTAAACAATCTGTGGCAAATCAATTAATCTCTCAGCCTCTGCAGAAGCTGCTGACAGAGTCCTCCAGCCGCTTCTCAAGCTCTGGCTTCGGGGTGCACTTTGGTTCTATGCAGTAACACAAATGTTAGTGAAACACCTCGTGTTTTCAAAGAAGGGGTCTTAGGAAAGTTAGAGTTTGCAGCTCTGCCCACTTTTATCATGGCCGTTATCTTGATATTAAGACCTCCTCACTTTATTTATTTATTTTTTGTTTTTTGGGTCACACCCAGTGATGCACAGGGGTTACTCCTGGCTCTGCACTCAGGAATCACCCCTGGCGATGCTCAGGGGACCATATGGGATGCTGGGAATCGAACCCGGGTCCGCTGTGTGCAAGGCAAAATGTCCTACCTGCTGTGCTATTGCTCCAGCCCTAAGACCTCCTCACTTTAAAAAAAAAAGTTTTGATTGTATTTAACAGTATAGAGTCCATGATTTTCGGCTGTGGGTCTGTCGGGTGTAGAGGTTGAAAACCTCTGATAGTAACTGCCCTTAGACTCCTGGAGAAACAGCAGTCCTGGCATTTCCAATCAGAGCCGGAAGATAACTATGACTCAGTTATCACCTTAGTCCTTTAAACTTAAGAATTTTATAGTCCACATGCCGGTACCTTGGTTTTATTGATTTCCTGGGGTTTTTATACCTTTTGTTTTCTTTATACCTCTGTGAGTAGGGGCAGCTGTTTTAATAAACATGAAATGAGTCAGTGCCAGGAAAACTCGATAGGAGGCACCTTTTTTGAGTATCAAGTCAATAAAATGTTGGAACCTTACAGAAAGTGCTTTATAACAAATGTCATTTTAGAATTTTATTTTCTTCAAGATTCTACTCAACATGTCCCTTCAGAAACAAGTGAGGATCCTGAAGTTGAGGTGACTATTGAAGGTCAGTCCTGGGAGCCTTGTTCTTCCGGTCACGAACGCTCAGCCTGTGTCCCATTCATTCCTCATGGAGCCTGGGAAGCATCCGTGTGTGTGTGTCACCAAAGCAGCCTCCCACTCACCCCCCCAACATCCTTCAGAGCAGTGACCTGGACCTCACAGTCAGGTTCTGGCTCCTGAGCGGAGCAACTATCGGTCAGGGTTCAGCCTGCCGGTGGTGGCCGCGTCCACACCAGCCTCTCCATGCTCACCGAACACACTCGTGTCTGTGTTGCTCAGGTGGTGTCAGACATTGTTTTTCCCTGCAGGAATGCAGTCGCTCAGCCTGTTTCAAGTGAATTAAAAATGTAGCTCATGTGATCCATGGTGTTCACGGCTAAAAGTTACTAAATTGTTTTTTTTTCCTACAAAGTAGAAAATATGCCAATATGCCAAATACCAGTAACAATGATGGGTCTCATTCTCCTAAAGAGCCTTGAATATGGCACTTTCTTAAAAAT
>JAOXYA010000016.1:30040474-30072361 GCA_028565675.1 Sorex palustris | reverse complement strand
TCAGGGCTAGGATGAAGGAGACGTTACTGGGGCCTGCTCGAGGCAATCGATGAATAACAGGATGGTCGTGATCGTCGTGATCGTGACCTAAAAGTAGATTGCTCCCAATTTCTTCCAAGTCTTGTCCCCTCTAAAACACGGCAAAATGCTTCAGCCACGCTATGAGTGTAAAGTTGCCTTTATCCCTGCCCAGCCCAAGTGTCTGTGATCAGTAGATCGAAGTTTATTTTGTCAGCCCCTAAATATACCCGAGAAGGTTGATTATTTTTTCCCAATAAGCATTAAGTGTTTTCACCATTGAACATTCGAGTGAATATTTAAAGTAGACACATATCACACTGCTCATATATTTTTTCCCCTTAAGCAGGTCTTGAGTAATGCTGCTTTTCTCCTTCTTCAGCTCCTTCCCCTCTTCTCGCTTCCTTCCCACCCCCCAGTCTCCTGTCGGTGACTTGGGTTTCTCCCTCATAAACTAGTCAATGTTTCTTTTCTTTGCTTCTTAAATATGTTGATTGGTAGCTTCTGCCTAATATGATCTCTCGTATTCTATGTTAATGTCTCTGCTCAACTTTCCATCCTGAGTCTACTAAACTCAAAAGCGGTGTTGGCCTTGCTTGTAAATTGCCATGAGATAATCGTTGCCCCGGGTGGGGAGGAGGCTCTGGGCTCAGCGTGCTTGGGAGGCCGGGTCAGTCCTCAGCCCTGCAAGCTTCGAGCCTGCTGTATCCTCTGAGCTCTGCCAGGTGTGGCCCAAAAACAAACTTAGCTGCGGGTGGCCCGGTCGGTGGGGGGTGAGTCAGAGGAGGCCCGGGCTCCAGGCTTGGCAGGAGCAGGCCTTGCTTCGGGGGTCACTCCTGCTGGGGCCAGGGAGGGCCAGGATTGCTCGGCCCTGAAGTCTGTTTTCTCACACTCGGAACTTGAAGGGCACAGCTCAGTGGTTTGGAGCATGGGCTGGCCGGGACGGAGCCCTTGGGTCCGAACCCCGTGGTCCAGCAGCCCACCCCACAGAGCACTCGGCAATAAGGAGGTTAAGTGACTGCTAAAAGTTGTTTTTGTGTCTGCTTGGGGGGGTTGTTTGTTTTTTGTTTTGGGGTCACTCCTGGCTGGGCTCAGGGATTTCTTCTGGCTCTGCATTCAGGGGGCTGAGGGGGCCGTCTGGGGCACCAGGAATTGAACCTAGGTCAGCCCCATACTCGATAGTTGCTACCCGCTTGCTTTGTTGTCGCTCCAGCCCTGGTGACCATTAAAATTCTTAGAAATAAAGAATTTGGTGGGAGTGGGGGTTGGGGAGGGGGGGTGGTAGGCGGGAGTGTTCTGGGACTGTATCATACCAGAGCCCCCAACCCAGCCTGTCACATTCTGGAACTTAGGGTCTATCTCCAGCCCCAGGATAAGTTTTAAGTATGACTAATAATCAAGTTGATAGACATGTATATATAATATGTACATCTTAAAGCAGATAAAAGTTGTGGTGAGAATATGTATATGTATATATGTATATGTTTTGGGGCGACACCTGACGACGTTCAGGGGTTAATCCTGGCGAGTGTTCTTCCCACTGGTGAGGGCTCGAGAGTGTTTGCCAGTAGCCGAAGCCTTTGGAGATGCACCTGATCAGAAGATCAGTGCCCGGCCGGAGCCGTCTTAGGTGGGGTGCCGGCCTTGATCCCCGACCCCATAGAGGGGAAGAAGTTCCACATCCTGTTGCCTTTTTTTTATTTTTGGCTTTGGTTTGGGGTTGGTTTTGGGGCTGGAACGATAGCACAGCGGAAAGGCGCTTGCCTTGCACGCAGCCAACACGGCCGACCCGAGTTTGATTCCTCTGCCCCTCTCGGAGAGCCTGGCAAGCTCCCCGTGACGTATTCGATATGCCAAACACAGTAACAACAAAGTCTCCAGTGGGCCCGCTCGAGCAAATCAACAAACAACGGGAGGACCGTGACCGTGGTTTTGGAGTCACACTCAGCAGTTGTCAGGGCTCCCTCCTGGCAGGCTAAGGGACCATATGGGTCCTCAGGATGGAGGCGGGGTTGAACCTGGGTCGGCCGGTTTGAACCTGGGAAGAGGCCTTCCCTTCCCGCTGTCCTGTCGCTCCGGTCCCACCTGCTGCTGCTTTTACACCAAGACCCAGCCCCCAAGGCTTGCTGGGGCGTGGCTACCAGGTCACAAGCAACGGGATTTTGCTGTTTCTCCTGAAAGTGCAGGTTTCGGTAAAAGTAATTACAGGCAGCGGCATTTCCCACGGTGTGTGTGTTCGCAGATGATACAGTACAAGCTGCTAAGTATTTTCTCTGTCTCTCTCTCTTTCTAATTAGTTTGGGGCTATGCCCCGTGGTGCCCTGGCGCTTGCTGGGGGTCAGTCCCAGTGGTGCTGGGGGACTGTCCGGTGCTGGGAATGGACGCTGGGGCTCCGGCATGCCAGCACACACTCAGTTCATTGAACCCTCTCTCCAACCCTGCCACTTATTTTCTGTCCATACAGTGGCAAAGTGAAGATTTAAGTGGTACTGACCAGGTTAGTCACATGAGAACTTGCACATCTTGTCTGATCACCCCTGTGTCTGCATCGGGATCTATTATATATCATACATACGCCATCGTGTGGATGCATGGGCCCGGAACAGTATCAGCTAGTTAAAAACGAAGTCTTGGCACTGGTCTCATAATAGGAGGGATAAACAGACATTAAAACTTGTTGTTATTCTCTCTGCAAGTGGTTCAAAAAAGATCAGATGAGTTTGGGGTGTTGGGCCATACGTGATGGTGCTTGGGACTCCCAGCTCTGTGGGCAGAGGCCCCTCCTCCCCCACTGGCGGAGCAAATTGGGGTGGGCTGCCGCAAAGTAGATGCCTTCCCCTCTGTAGGTTAGAGTTGCGCGGCAGAGTCTCTGCCTCTGGCCGCCACTCCTGGTCAGGCTGTGCTCCCGCTGTGTTGGGAAGAGCCAGTGCTGGCCTCAACTGTCTCCTGACCTTCTCAGCTGCTTTTTCGCTTTGTTTTGTTTGGGGGCCATACCTGGTGGTTCTCCTGGGCTACTCCTGGCTCTGCACTCAGTGATCACTCCAGCTTGGGGGACCATCAGGAATGCCAAGGGCTGAACATTGCGAGCAGCCCCCTGCACCCCGCCCGCTGCACCACCTCTGGGCACTGCCTTCTGCCGGGAGATGCCCCTCACCGTTCACCGGTGTTGGGGACTCTTTGGGGGCAGTGCCTGCCTTTGCCCCACAAGCATCTCCTGTCCAGATGTTCTTTCAAAGGCCCTTTGTCCCGCATTTGATTCTCCCTTCTAAGGATGTGCTTGCTGGGGTCTCAGCCACCCTGTGACTCACTCTGTCACGACGAGTTGATTGATGAGGACTTACGTTTCCAAAAAATGGATTTTGTTTTGTTTTGCTTGGGCCACTCTTGGCAGTACTCAGGGCTTCTTCCTGGCTCTGCACTCAGGGATCACTCCTGGCAGGATTCAGAAACTGTGTTCAGGGGTGCCAGGGACCAAACTCTGGTCCCACTGTGCTATCTCTCCAGGTCAGGTTGTTCAAAAATTGGTAGAAAGTGGATTCGTTTAAAAATCGATTCATCTCCCTGAGTAAGACTTTGAAAGCTTTTCTGCTCAGACCGTCCCACGCACAGCCGAGTAGCCCATAGTCGCTTCACGTTCTGCACATGGCACTTGGGCGGTGAAGTCTTTGGTTTTGTGTCAGCACCACACCTGGCAAGGCTCAAGGATGGCACCTCAGCGGTACCAGGGTCCGTCCCTGGGTGTCTGGCATGCAGAGCGTCTTTGCTGTTCATTGGGTCTTCTCGCTGCCCCGGACTGCAGCGTGGATGATGCTGTTCCCGGCCTTTGACGGTTGGCAGGTGGGGGCGGATTTGACGCCTTGGACTTTCCTTGGGCATGTGGCTGGCTCCAGCCTGTCTTCTCTGTTGCTTCCGTGATGTCCTGCAGGTGCAGGACTGGCCCAGAGAGACGAGCTCCTGGGAGGGTTTCAACAGGAGCCACAGGCTGCCCAGTCCCTGGGCCCACGCTGGTGTCTCCTTTGAGGTGGGCCCAGTCCCTACCCCCACGCAGCTAAGCAGAGCCAGAGACCAAATACACACACATATATACACACCTGTGTAACACTGGTTGCTCCCAGTGCCAGCCTCACCTCTAGGCTGACCGTCACAGGAAGTGATGGCTCCGTCCTCAAAAACCCCAGAGTGTCCTCCAGCCCCCTTAGAAGAAAGGCGGGCAGGGAGCAGGCAGGCAGAGGGCAGAAGAGGTTGGGTTCTGGGCTTTGCTGGTCTGTAGCTTAGTTCTGGCGCCAACCTTGTCAGTGTGAAGGGAGATCATAGAGTCTACACAGACTCTCAGGTTAGTGTGGACATTTCTGCTGGGGTCTCCTGTGCTCTCACTCAACACATACACATGCATGCACGCACGCTGCTATAGCATGCGGCCCTTGAGCCAGCTCAGCCCCTCTGAGGAACTGTGATAACACTTTCTAACGCTGTGTCATCTCTGTTCACCACTTTGTTATCTTGTGAGGAAATGGACTGTCCCAGATTTCCTTTCTTCTTGGTGACCGCTGCTTCTGCTTTTTTAAAGTATATCAATGCCAGTTGGCCCTTTCTGCGACGAGACAGGCTGACAAGAATGCCCTGTACAGGCACTGAAGGTGACCTGTCTTCCCTGCTTCCATTTGGAGGCTTCACGGTAGATTAGGATTTCTGGCTCCATTGTTACTCCTCTTTCCTAGTCACTGTGTCTCTTTTTGTTTATATCCCTTTATTTGCCATGTACTGTAAGATTTCCTGATGATCTGTATATTTAGGCTGCTTTAGCTGGCAGGGGAGAGACTGGTCTGGGGACCACGTCCGGCAGTGGTCAGGGCTGACTCCTGGCTCTGCGTTTAGGCATCACTGCTGGTGGTGCTCTGGGAACCAGCTGTGATGCCTGGGGTCCAACCTGGGTTGGCCACATACAAGGTAAATGCCGTTCCTGCCAGTGTGTTGCGCTGGTCTCAGTCATGAACTCTTGCTAGGACCAGTGACAGAGCAGCTGGTCAGGGCTGTTCTCAGAGGAGCGTCCGGCGTCCCATGAGCAGAGTCAGTTGCTACACTAGGGTTCTTGGTTTTACTCCAAGGGGCTACATTTGCCGGTGCTCAGGGCTTACTTCTGACTTTGGGCTCGGATCATGCCTGGCAGGGCTCCGGGGACTATGTGGGGTGCCAGTGATCGAACCTGTGTCAGCTGTGTGCAAGGCAAATGCCCTTCCCTCTGTCCTGTCACTCTGACTCCCCCAGGTACAGTCACCCTTGGCCAGAGCACAGGGTGCTCCAGTGCTGTGTCTCCAATAGTCTTGATTCATGCATAACGTCCCATGGAAATTACATGGGCTGAAATAACACTCGTTTCACCAATAATGCCCTACCTGCTTTTCTTTAATTCCCTTATTAAGTTTTGTGTTGGTTAAGGGTGCTGAGTCTCATAGTTAGTCAGACACCCTTGTGTATGCACAGATTCTTCATCCACAGAAGTAGGTTTCCATTCAGGATTTTGTTTCCTCTTATTTGTATAATTTGAAATGGCCGTGCAATTCTTTTTTCTAGATGGATACAGAATACAATTCTATGGTAGTTAGATGAATTATGAGAGGAGACCTTTATTTTTATTTTTTTTCTTTTTGGGTCACACCTGGCAATGCTCAGGGTTTACTCCTGGCTCTGCATTCAGGAATTAATCCTGGCGGTGCTCAGGGGACCATATGGGATGCTGGGGATTGAACCCAGGTCAGTTGCATGCAAGGCAAATGCCCTATCTGCTGTGCTATGGCTCCAGCCCCGAGAGGAGACCTTTAAAATGATGTCACAATAAAAAAAAAAACTTCTAAAAAAAAAGATTAAATGGGCTGGAGGCAATGGTACAGCAGGGAGGGCGTTTGCCTTGTACGCGGCCGACCCAGGTGTCTTCCCCGGCACCCCATCTGGTCCCTGATGCACTGCCAGGAGTAATTCCTGAGTACAGAGCCAGGAGTTAGCTCAGAACGTTCCTGGGCTTGGACCCCAAACAAAAGAGAAGAGACAAAGAGGTTAAACAGGACAAAGAAAAATGGGGGCACATCCCAAAGGAGTGGAGTGGAGCTGGGGAGAAAGGATCCTGGAGAAGGGGCCCAGGAGTTCTCAGGCTAGACCCGCACCTCCCGCATGTGGGAGGGCCGAGGAACAGCCCTTCCTCTCCCAGTGCTCACAAGCCCTGTTTGTCTTCTGGATGTTGAGGCTTTGCAGCCGGAGTGTGCCCCAGCCTGTCATTCTAGTGATGACACTTTTCTCTTTCAAGACGATGATTATTCTCCACCTACCAAGAGACCAAAGAGCAGCGAGCCACCGCCCCCGCCGGTCCCAGAGCCTGTCAACGCTGGGAAGCGGAAAGTGCGCGAGTTCAACTTTGGTGAGTGCGTCCGCCCCAGCCCCAGCCCCAGCCCCAGCCCGGCCCAAATGACACAGGTAACTTGGAGGCTTGGTGATCTCCATGGCGGCACCCCAGTGGAGCCGGGCCCCTGGGGCTGTCCCTGGCCACTATGGGCTGCTTGGTGGTCAGGCAGGTGTTCCAGACACATTTCGTTTTCAGCGAACAATTTTTAGCTTGCTTCATTTTGAAACCTGGGGGATGAATATCCTGTCCTGAGTTTCACCACTCTGTGTAATCCCACCAGCCCCCAGGACCAGCCTGTCCTTTGGACTGAATGAAACGCTAGTGGTCAGATGGGTTTCTGGCTTGTACTTGGATAGATAGGATGTTTCTTATCTCTTTGAAACATTTTCAGTGAAGAACACCATGGTCCTAGGAAGTAGCAGTTAGAATGGAGAGTGTGGTGTGGGGCTGTGGGCGAACGTCTCTCCTGCCCGAGACCCTGATGAGCCCTCCCTGGCCTACAGCAAAAGCAAAAGGGAAAGGTTATGATGTGCTGTGTGGAGGATTCGTCTCTAGGTATTGGGGTCATGTTAACATGCGTGTCTTCACGGGGGACTTTTTTACTTTCTGTTTTCAGAGAAATGGAACGCTCGGATCACTGATCTACGCAAACAAGTGGAAGAGCTGTTTGAGAGGAAATACGGTATGTCTGAATGAAAGCGTGTCTGTTCAGTGGGCCCCTGCCCATGGGAGCTTGTCCAGTTCTCCCAAGGCAATTCTTGGTGCCTTAGGAAGGTCCTGGCCCGTGCCGAGCCTTAGCAAGCATATTCTCCCCCGTGGTGTTTATTTTTTATTTTTTTCCCCCTTCTTGGGTCACACCTGGTGATGCTCAGGGGTTACTCCTGGCTCATACACTCAGGAATGACTCCTGGTGGTGCTCAGGGGACCATATGGGATGCTGGGAATCGAACCCGGGTCAGCCGCATGCTAGGCAAACGCCCTACCCACTGTGGTATTGCTCCAGCCCCCTCCTTAATTATTTTAACTACCGACTTCCACCCCACCCCAAAAGCCATCACCTTGTATGTTTGGGATTTTTATGTTAGAGTGTTATGGATGTTGAAGATTTAGAGATTCTAATAAGGGGCCAGAGAGAGAGTCCCGCAGGGAGGGCGCTTGCCTTGCTCCTTCTGCCAGTGCCACCTACATTGTAGGTTCGATCCTCGGCATCCCATGCGGTCCCCTGAGCACACCAGGAGTGATTCCTGAGTGCAGAGCCAGGTGTGTTCCCTGTCCCCCAAAATCAAAAAATATTCTGTTAGGAAGTGGTTGGGGCCAGAACGATAGTACAGCTGGTAGGCTCTTGCCCTGCATGGGGCCGTCCTGGGTTCGATCCATGGCACCCTATAGGGTTCCCCCTAGCACTAGCAGGAGTGATTCCTGAGCACAGAGTCGGAGGTAACCTCTGAGCATTGCTTGGTAGGCCAAAAAGCTGTGATCTGCTATGTTTAGCCCAGTATTCATCTAAATTTTTGTTGGTTGATTTTATTCTCTTGCTGGCTTTGTTGTTGTTGTTGTTGTTAAATCTCATTGTTTTCCTAGTGTATCCTCCGATCTTTATTCAGGAATCTAAGAAGCAAGCAGGCTCTCTGGCCTGATGCTGTGTGTCATGTAGCTAGTCATAAAGCCCGTCCAGCATTTGCTTTAATTGCTCTTTAACTGGGGGGCTGTTGAGCCTACATGCTGGCATTTAGTGGTTCCTTTTAGAATGAAGAGTCTGGCTCCCTGATTCCGAGCGTGTTTCCATTACTTCATTACACATTTGGCTAAATTAGGTACTGACATCTTCTGGATTTTTAATTTTGGTGTCCATTTTTAATCTTATTTCCTGAAATAAAGATCATAAAGTGGTTGTTTTTTTTTCCCCCCAAGTATCGAACTACAAATTTTCAGGTTTTGCTTTGTTTTCCTGCATCCATGCTTTAATACTTGGTCATTAAATGATTTCCCCTTTCTCTTTTTATCTCCAAGCTCAAGCCATAAAAGCCAAAGGCCCCGTGACGATCCCGTACCCTCTTTTCCAGTCGCACGTCGAGGATCTGTATGTGGAGGGACTTCCAGAGGGGATCCCTTTCCGGCGGCCGTCGACGTACGGGATCCCCCGCCTTGAGAGGATCTTACTTGCAAAGGAGCGAATCCGCTTTGTGATTAAGAAGTAAGACCCGTGGACTCTCTTGTCTGTTTCCAGTAGCCACTGGGACTGCGTTGGAATTGTGGCAGCAGCTCCTGTCCCCAGTACCTCTGGGAGCGACCTCCGAGGATGGAGCCAGGAAGAGCCCCTCAGCCACGCTGGGGTGGCCCACAAGGCACAAAATCCCCCCTCCATATGTTTTTCCGTATTTCTTTTTCTGGGGCGTTTGGGTCACACCTGGCAGTGCTCGGGGGATCCTTTGGGATGCCAGAGCTCAAACCCCAGTTGTCTGCGTGCGGAGCAGGCGACCGCCCTCCCCGCTGTGCTGTCACTCTGGCCCCTGTACTTCCTCCAGAAGGCTCCACATCTCGTATCTGCCCGTTTGGCCCAATTTTCTCTCCCTCTTGGGGCGAGTCTCTTCTCATATTTCCAAGACCCTCAAGCTCACTGCCACCGTGCCATGCCAACCGAGTGTTAAATAAGTACTGGCAGTGAATAACGTTGGCCAACACATCACTCCTTTCCTCACCTTTCAGACATGAGCTTCTGAATTCGACACGGGAAGACTTGCAGCTCGATAAGCCAGCTTCAGGAGGTGGGTCTCAGCCCGGGTCTGCTTCTGTGCCCAGTTAGAGCACTCTCCACCAGGAGTACTTGGCATCCAGGGTCTCCCCAGGTCAGGGCAGGGCTGGAGACTGGCAGCCCAGTCGGTAGGGCAAAGGAGCCCCAAGAAGGAGATAAGGCTGGAAGGGGGCCACAAGTGGAAAAAGGATGTACGGTGCAGAAGGAAGGATTTTCTTATCAGCCTGTTATATTAGCGAAATACAAACACTATCTCCAGTCATCTGGAGTAACTTTGAAATGCGTGTCCTGTGATCTGGACCTAAGTATTGACGTGTGTATTGGCTGAGTCCGTAGTCTATCCGTTTGCAGCTTTCTTTGCCATACCCGGGATGTGACAGACAAGATTTGCCACCAGAGGGTCCGGAGGGTATCTTTTTTTGGGGGGGGGGGTCACACCCGGCGATGCACAGAGTTACTTCTGGTCCATGCACTCAGGAATTACTCCTGGCGGTGCTCGGGGGACCATATGGGATGCTGGGGATCGAACCTAGATCGGCCGCGTGCAAGGCAAACGCCCTACCCGCTGTGCTATTGCTCCAGCCCCAGAGGGTGTCTTTACCCATTGGTTAGACACATTTTGTTTCAGGGCTGGGGCATAAACCTGGTAGTACTCAGGGTTTACTCCTGGCTCTGCTTAGGAGACCAGTGCAGTGCCAGGATTAGAATCTGGATCTGCCAAATGCACAGCAAGTGCTGTCACTCATCTCTCTGGCCCCTGCTATGTAGGACTGGGAAGAAAATACCTTTGTGATTGTTTTTGTTGCTCTTGCTCAGTTGTCATGTGAAGGGGGGAAAAAATTCTGATGGGGGTGCTGGAGAGAGTATGTAGTAACAGGCACATGCCTGGCATATGGCTGACCCCGATTGGAGCCCCAGTACCCCGAGGTTGCACAGAGTGTCTGCAGTGGGACCACTTTGGGCCTTTCATTGGACCGCAGCTGGACTGAGTGACCAGAGCGTCCCCTGGGTCCCTGATCACCACTTGAGATATTCCCCCCCTCAACAACAACAAAAATTGCCCGTTAGTTCTTTTGTTTGGTGGACAATGCCACCCAGGCAGTGCTTGGGGCACTCCTGAGAAGACTCGGGCACAGTGCTCCAGCCTGTCGGGGCGCGATGCCCGGGCTCAGTGCCTCACTAACTGAGACTGTCACCGTGCGGGGACCTACCCACTGCCGTCAGGTGAAGGAAGTGTGCCTCCTTTCTCTTCCAGTGAAGGAAGAGTGGTACGCCAGGATCACCAAGTTACGCAAGATGGTCGACCAGCTCTTCTGCAAGAAGTTTGGTGAGTGCCCATTTCCTTCCAGTCAGTCTTGTCCAGCCCAGTGTCCGTCAGTGAGCCTGGGCTGGGCACGGGGCAGGGGTGCTCTCTGCCCCTTCTGTTGATTTTGAATGCATGTTTCCTCATGGACATGGCAGGGGCAGGCAGAAAGGGCCCCTGTGTCCAGGTGAGCTGGGTTTACTTTGCTGGTTTTTGTTCTCTGGGGGTTGTTGTTGTTTTTTGTTTTTCTTTTCTATTTTTAGTTTAGTTTTTTTTTTAATCATCTTAATGACATCTGGTGGTTTTTAGAAATAGGTTTATTCTATCTGCAACATATCCCATTTATGAGTCCTTCACCTTGGGTCTAGGAGTAAGGCCCATAAGGCAGAAGGCCATTTAGTCGAGAGGGAAAATCCCCCAGACAAACCAGAAACTAAAATCAAGAGTCACTTTTTCAGATGGACTTTGGCCTTGGTGCCATGCCCGGGCAGGTGTAAGGGCTACTTCAGACTTGGTACCTGGAGGGGGGGTTGGGGGGAGTCCCCTGGTGCCGAGGCATGGCCCCTGGGTCCCCCTCACGCGTGCAGAGCCCGTGCCTCAGCCCTTCTCCAGTCTCTGAGTGAGTTTCCTCCTTCACTTGATCACTTGTTTGTTCTAATACTGTGCTTCTGTTTGAACCAGTCTGTGCTTAGTTTTTCCTTCCCGTTCCGTGCCAGAATTTATTTCCTTTAAAAATGTATGCTGACTGAAGTTGAAGGAGTACACAGCATTATTCTATATTTGCATTAACAGATGAATGCTTAAGTTGTAATAAGTGTGTTCAAGCCAATAAATATTATTAATTCCTAAAATACTCTGAGGCAAAAGTCTGCTTCCAGGTATCTGAAAAGGTAGTATGTTTGCTGCATTTTTTTGTTCTATTATATGATTTCTGACTGATTTTTTTCACAAAGGTATCTTTTTTTGTTTTGCTTATATTTTAGCAGTGGATTTAGGACTAGGAACCAACCCAAACTCCAGCAGAAAGTATTAGTGGGCTGGGTCTGTACCGTGGCGGCCCCTGGTCTGCTTCCAGCACCTTAGAGAAAACACATGACACGTACAGAGAATTTCATTTCCTATATTAAGTCTATTTCAGTAGTGTGTGTGTGCGCGTGTTTTGTTTCGTTTTTTGTTTTGTTTGTTTTGGGGCCGCACCTGGTGATGTTCAGGGGTTACTCCTGCCTCTGCACTCAGGGATCATTCTTGCCGGTGCTGGGGGACCGTATGGGGTACCAGGGATCGAACCCGGGTCAGCTGCTTGCAAGGCAAATGCCCTCCCCGCTGTGCTATCGCTCCGGCCCCTGTGTGTGTATATTATTTTAATTCATGTGCTTTGCTTTGCGTTTGACTATGGTGGTTTGAACAGAAACTCAGTCTCGGTCTGCTTTTATTTTGCGAAGCTGAGGCCTTGGGGAGCACCGAAGCCAAGGCTGTTCCTTATCAGAAGTTTGAGGCGCACCCGAATGACCTCTACGTGGAAGGACTGCCGGAGAACATTCCTTTCAGAAGCCCCTCGTGGTACGGAATCCCCAGGCTGGAGAAGATCATCCAAGTGGGCAACCGGATTAAGTTTGTTATTAAAAGGTAGGACTGTAATCCACCAGAGCCAAGTGGAACCTAGTCCCTGCGTGAAAGATGGATTTCCCAAGTCAGACCTCCGGTCCCCCGTGGGTTGGACTGTCTGTAGGTTAAGCAGGTGCTGCACGAGGTACAGCGGCCGAGCCAGCGGGGGAGATGATAGAAGAAAAGTGAGCGGAAACCTCCTGCACACTGTGGCCGGGAGCAAGAGCCCGCAGAGGCCGGCCACTCACAGGGAAGCCAGGCTGGCATCCCGCCCGTCCCCTGTCGCAGCCGTGCTGTGCCGCCCACAGGGCCTGCCGTGTAAACGGAGCTTCTTGAGCCAGCGTGCCAACCTGCGGGGTTGGGGGGCTCTGGTCCGCTGTGCCCTGATGGGACTTAGACAAGGCATCCGGGATGGGACAGGTCTCAGGACTTGGGCTTTGCCCAGTTACTCTACAAGGTGTCTGGAGGGCGTGCTGAAAAAGACCCTAGTTTCCTAAAATGAGTTCGCGCCCAGTGGAGGGCCACACTGGGGACTGTCTACCCAGCGGCCCGGCTCTGGGGAATTTGCCCACATGCTCAAGGGCTGTGCCCCTGACACTGTGCTTTCGTACTCTTTCGCTCGTTCTTGCTCTCTCTCTCACTCTGTTTCTCTGTCTCTCTGTCTCTCTCTCTCTCTCTCCAGACCAGAGCTCCTGACCCACAGCACCACTGAAGTTACACAGCCGAGAACTAACACACCAGGTAAGGAAGCTGCAGTTTCCTCTAACAAGCTCAAATCCATTTTGTTGTATCGACTTCTTTGGTTTGGTTTTAGGCTCACACCCAGTGTTGCTCAGGGCTTACTCCTGGCTCTGTGCTCAGGGATCACTCCTGGCGGGGCTTATGAGACCATGTGGGATGCCGGGGTTCAGTCCGCAGGCAAGCCCTCATCTGCAGGCTCTGTGTGTTCCCTGCCACTGTTTCAGTCGCCAACCCCCTTTTTGGCCTGTTAGGAGTATCTACAGAAACTTCTGTTTTCTCTGAGGGGTTAGAGAAAGGAGTAGTAGAGGGGTTGAGGTGCTTACCTTGTAAGCAGCTGTCCCTGGTTCAGTTCTTGGTTCCGCTTCCGGCCCCTGGAGCAGAATCAGGAATGGTCCCTGAGCACCACCGGGTGGGGCCCCAAACAGCAGTCGCAGGGATTTCTTTCTCTTTTCTGGAGCAGCCTCTAGCAGGTATGCAGTTGCCACATGTGCTTGCCCTTGTAGATTTGCACCTTTCGTGATGAACCCAGTTTTTTAGAGGACAGATTCAGGGCTGGAGAGACAAGAGCTCAACAGGCTGGACGCCAGCTTCCCCTGCAGGCAACCTGGAACTGTCAGCCTGGATGTCTTCAAGACCCTCTCTGAGCACCATGGGCTTGGGACTGACTGGAGGGGCAGCACAGCGGGCGGGGGAGGGGGGTGGCACTGGCTTTGCACACTGCTGACCAGGTTCCATCATGGCACCCCGTCCTGCGCACCCCAGGTCTGGTTCCCCCAAACCAAGAAAAGGATTATGGCATCTGACGACCATTTATAGTACCTTGGAGCACCGTCGGGAGCAATCCCGGAGCACATTTGAGTGTGGCCCCCAAGCCCCCCAAAAGTGAATGAATAAAATTTAAAATGAGGCCAGAGAAATAGGGGGTCGAGGCACATGCCGCATGCTGCTGCCCCTCGCTCCATCACCGACATTGCTTCCACCGCCTGCCCCGATGTTGCTCTGAAGGCCCCAGGCATCACTGAGGGAGGCCTTAAACTGCCTTGTGCCAGGTGCTGCTGGCCCAGCACCGCCTCGTCCTTGGGCCCTTGTTCGCAGTGAGGTGTTTCCTGGGCCTCCTGGGGGCCACTTCAGAGCCCCCCACCCCCTTGAATTCTTTATGGGCCTTTATGGGCTGTGTGCTGTATTCACGCGGCTCCACTGACGCCACGGCCCACTGGGAGAGACCTGCGTCTTGGTTCCGAGAATGCTGCGTCTTCTTGCTTCTTTTTGTTTTGGGGCTACGCTCGGCAGTTCCCAGGGCTGACTCCTGGCTCTTTGCTCAGGAATTGTTCCCAGAGGGACTCGGCACCCTGTGGGGTCAGAGTGGGGTCGGCTGGTACCAGGCCAGCGCCTTACCTGCTGTACTGTTGCTTCGGCCCCACACCGCACCGGGTTTTCTTTCCTTGATGTGAAGTATATGTACCCCCTGTCTCCTTTCCTGTTCTTTCCTCATTATCTAATGCCACTGACAGGGACCTGGCAGCCTTTGGAACTTCTGTGCAAGGATCCATGGGTGTCCCTGAATTGATGTGGTTCATTGTCCTGTGAATAGCCCTACGAGGAACTTGAGTTTGGGGGTATTTGGGACTCATTGTTGGTGTTACTCGGGGACTATCTGATGGAGCAGGGGTGTAACCAGGCTACACAAGTGCCTTTGGCCCTGCCCCATCTCTGTAGTCCCCTGGGATGAGTTCATACATGAGCTGGTGTTTTGGGGTCCAGGGCAGGAGCCCCAGATTTAGTCTTTGATGTTAGGGTGGTTCTGGTGGCCCTAATAGTGTTGAAGATTGAACTGTCCAGTCCAGTGGGCTGAGTTTTCACTGGGAGAAAATCATGGGTCCACTGATTGGGAGCTCCTGCTTCCCCCCCCCCCCAAAAAAAAAGAAAAAAGATGTTATTTGTCCTCTAGAAATATCGGGATTGGGACCAGAGAGACAGGTGGGCAGGTGTTTGCCCTGCATGCGGTTGGCCAGGGTTCAATCCCAGGTGCCCCGTATGATCTCCCAAGCCCCACCAAGAATGATTCCTGAGCACCATCAGGTGTGGCTCCAAACCAAAAATACATGAAGTGTATTACATCCCATCAGCTGTTAGGTTACCCAGGGACAGCTCATAAAGGTTCGCTGGCGTGCAAATGGTGCGTTGATCTTTGGGCTCTATAATGGGGGGAGGGGGGAGGCAGTAGACAGTGGCCGAGCAGGGAACCTGAGTTCTCCCTGTGCGTTGGGAGGAGTGTGATCAGTGAGTCACCTCCAGGTGAAGTGACCAGGTCAGCCCAGTGTGTTCCTTGGTGTGCTTCCCATGCAGGCAGAGAAAGAATGGTGGGCCTGAATCGAAGCTGGGGAGTACCTGCGAGCTATGATAGGTTAAGCCGGAGGAGTGCCAGCGAGAATGAACCCTGGCAGGCAGGGGCGATGGTGGCCGCACACGGACGCGCAGGCCCTGGACGCTCCAGTCCTGCTGTTGTCCCAGCCTGCCCTTAGATCAGTGTGGGGCAGGGAGATGGGCCTTCTCGAGGCTCCGCCTCAGTACTCAGAGTCTCTGATAGCTGGGGTGGGGGGGCCATCTCCAGTGGAGGTCTAGGCCCCCAGCTTGCCTTTCCCACAGCAGCTCAGTCTCTGCACGCCCCTCCCTCTGTCTCCCACTCCACCGTGTTCCCTGGCCTGACACTCCCAGCATCCTCTGCTGCTTCCAAGTATTCCTCTGTCCTCTTCCTTGGACATTATGGAGAAACTGGACAATCCGCATACAAGCTCGCGAGTATTTCCACATCAGTGACCTCATACAGATGATTTAGGTTTTATTTCCATTTCTCTGGCGGGGGGCATACCTGGTAGTGCTCAGGGCTTTCTCCTGGCTCTCTGCTTAGGGAACCCTCCTGGTGGGGCTCCGTTTATAGGGGTGCCAGGCAAGCACCCTGTTTTTCTTTTTTTGGGTCACACCCGGCGATGCTCAGGGGTTACTCCTGGCTCATGCACTCAGGAATTGCTCCTGGCGGTGCTCAGGGGACCATATGGGGTGCCGAGAATCAAACATGTGTCGGCCATGTTGGCTGCGTGCAAGGCAAACGCCCTACCCGCCATGCCGTCGCTCCAGCCCCAACAAGCACCCTGTTTAAGCCAGAGAACTTCAGGCACCTCATCTCAAACGAGTGCTGTTTTGGCTCTCGGCT
Source organism: Sorex palustris (assembly GCA_028565675.1). NCBI lineage: Eukaryota > Metazoa > Chordata > Mammalia > Eulipotyphla > Soricidae > Sorex > Sorex palustris. Next base: position 30,056,337 of record JAOXYA010000016.1, on the reverse strand, counting down.
TTGGGTTTGTCGACGCTTCACCTCATCTGACTGCACCAGTCCCGGCGGGGAGCCTCAGTAACTGGTTTATGTTTGCTTTGTAGTCAAAGAAGATTGGAATGTCAGAATTACCAAGTTGCGGAAACAAGTAGAAGAGATATTTAACTTGAAATTTGGTGAGTAGAAGATACTAGTTGTATCTCAGTACAACTAGAAGGGAAAGAAAATGAAGAAGCGTTGCAAAAGGGTCCAGAAGTCTAGATCTCTATTCCCATGGAACAAATTATTTCTTGTGGGTTTGCCCTTTGTCCAGTGGAAAGGCTGAGCAGCATTGGGCTGGATTCGATCGACCCCACTCCTGGGCCTCCGTTCAGGCTGCTCTCTGCTGTGCAGGGTTCACCTTGGTGTCAGCCGGGATTTGTTGGTAGCAGTTTTCCCGGCAGATTGAAGGATGCCAGAGAGACTGTTAGTGCCCGATTGTTGACTGATGTGTGTCTCTTATGGAGAAGGAAGTAAGGAGTGGGATTTTTAGCAGGATTGGAGCCTGCTTTGTGTCATTTTTGTACCTGCTGGTCACCTAGTCGTTGCATCCTTGGTCTGGGTTCATAAAACTTTACCACTGACCCCCGATTTCAGTTCTGCTTTGATAAGGTCTGCGGTCACTTTGTGTCCAGAATGGCAGGCTTATTTGTAGGCGCCACATAAAGACTGGGAGGGGGGCGCAGACGGGGGCACTCAGGTGTCCGGGTGTCTCTGCCTGCAATTCTCAGCCAGTTACACCAACAGTTGGCCCGAGGATACAGTGCTGCCAGGACCTGAGCGCTGGGTGTCAGCCCCGTGTGGCACCGGGTCCCCCAGGCCGGGCATGTGCCCTCGCCCAGTACTAGCCTGCCAGCCCTCGCAGCAGTATTAAAATGGTTTCTTAAAAAACACATTTCCAACTTGGAGCAATGGTACAGCGGGTAGCGTGGCCAGTCTTAGTTCCATCCCTGGTATCCCATATAACCATGGGAGTGATTCCTGACCACCGCCAGGGATGGCCCCCAAAATAAAAATGTACTTGTTATTGTCCTTGCACAATGTGCAAAGCAGAAATGCTTTTGACTGTTAACCGCATGCTGCTAGAGTGTGTGAATCTCCACACGTCACTTTTTTTGGGGGGAGGGGGTCACACCTGGCGATGCACAGGGGTTACTCCTGGCTCTGCATTTAGGAATTACTCCTGGCAGTGCTCAGGGGATCATATGGGATGCTAGGAATTGAACCCGGATGGGCCATGTGCAAGGCAAAAGCCCTACCCGCTGTACTATAACTCCAGCCCCATCTGCACGTCACTTTTGACATGCGGAAAGGGCGTCTGAAAAGTCCCGCCTCTTACATGGGAAAACCCTCTGTCCTTCCAGCTCAAGCTCTGGGACTCACCGAGGCCGTGAAGGTTCCGTACCCCGTGTTCGAGTCGAACCCCGAGTTCCTGTATGTGGAGGGTCTGCCCGAAGGGATTCCTTTCCGCAGCCCCACCTGGTTTGGGATCCCAAGGCTGGAGCGCATTGTCCGCGGGAGCAACAAGATTAAGTTTGTCGTGAAAAAGTAAGTTCGCTCCACAGTGCTGCAGCCTTGCATTGGCCTTTGGCCCGGGGAGCGTCTCGGGCTTGTGCCGGGCGCTTGCCGGGCCCACGGAGGGTGGGCAGGCCGAGTCTGGTGCAGTCCCAGTGGCGAGGGCTGCAAGCTGTGTGCGTTTCTCCCGTCTCTTCTCACACGCACTTAATTCTGTGGAATTTCAGTCAGCGATGAACCCTGCACAACCCACCGGCTTATTTTCTTTTCTCTGATTTTTGGCGCCACACCCAGCAGAGCTCATCAGCTCCTGCGGCCCCAGTGCTCGGGAGCTTACAGTACTGGGGATCAGTGTGAGCTGGCCCTTGTACTGTGCCCCGGGCTCTGAGCTGATCTCCATGAAGACATTTATTCTTCACAAATCAAATCTGTGAAGAAAAGAAAATATTTCTTGGTCCCGTTTATGTGAGGCCAGATATATATAATACAGTGGTGACGGTATCACTCTCACACGTGACTGGCCTGGTTCCATCCCTGGCACCCCGTATGGTACCCGAAGTACTGTCGGGAGTGATTCCTGAGCGCCACTAGAGGTGGGTCCCAGACAGACAAAATTCTTTGTATTCTGTGCAGATGATCCTGTGATGAGGATCACTGTGTTCAGCTTTAGTCATGTTTGGGGGGGTGGAGGGGGTCTCCCACCCAGTGCTCAGGAGCCCAGGGGCCCTCCCGACAGTTCTGGGACAAGGATGAGATTATCACTGCTCGGGCCCTACTGTGCCCGGGGTCAGCTGCAGGCAAGGCCCAGGCAGGTCGTGAGGGCTGCTGCCTGTGAGGCCATATGATGCTCACTGCTGGCCTCTTCCCTCTTCTCCTCTCCAGACCAGAGCTGGTCGTGTCCTACTTGCCGCCGGGAATGGCTGGTAAAATCAACACGAAAGGTGAGCGGCCTCGCATGCTGTCGGCTCCCACTCTTGCTTTAGATCCTCTTTTCCTCGGCTGGCCTGGGCCGGCTTGCGGGCCTTTGTTTCTTTCTTCCTCCTTTGAGGCACTTTGTCGAATGGGCGTCCTCCTCTTCTCAACCTTTCCTGGCCAATTCCTTGCCTGCAGTGCTCAGCCGCCCTGTTGAGCCGGGCGGGAGGACCTCACTTCCCGTTTCCGCGAACAGAGCCAGCCTGTGTGGATTCTGACCCTCTGCTTTCCTGCAGCCTCCCCGACACCAGAGTAACTGTGTGCTCGCTCCACAGCGTTGCAGTCCCCGAAAAGACCTCGCAGCCCTGGGGGGAATCCCAAAGTGCCCGAGATCGAGGTCACCGTGGAAGGTGAGGCCCAAGTCTGGAGTTCTTTGTGTGTGTCTGTGAAGATGAGTTTTGACAAAACATGACTCCAGATGTGAATCGTCTGGGGCCCGAGCCATAGTGTACAGCAGCTGGGGCATTTGCCCTGCAGCCATGCACGAACCTACCCCAGGTTCAGTCACCGGCATCCCATATGGTCACCTGAGCACTGCCGGGTGTGGAAAGTTGAAAGTACTTTCCCTTTAAATTCCTTCTTTTTTTTTTTTTTTAATTATCCTAATTTTGGGCCATACTCAGTGATGCTCAGGGTTACTCCTGTCTCTGCTCTCAGGAATTGTTCCTGGCAGTGCTTGGGCGACTATATGGGATGCCAGGGATAGAACCTGAGTCGGCTGCATGCAAGGAAAGCACACATGCACTCACGTGTGTGTGTACGTACACACACACACACACACACACACACACACACACACACACCCACGAGGGGAGCCACCCTATAGGAGTTGCTGTGCTCGCCTGTTACATGGCTGGCCTGGGTTCAATCCCCCAACACCACATGATTCCAGAGCACAGAGCCAGGGGTAAGCCTTGAGCACCACCAGGTATGAACCTCCCCCCACCCCTCCACCAAATGAAACAAAAACAAATGAAGCCCCAAGGAAACTGTGTCCCTCCCCGGAACTTCGTCATGAGTCTAGTGCCTGAAAGGAGGCATTGCTTTTACCTCACTTGTACCTCACTCTTTAAATTGCACCTTGGAAAAATCTCTTTTTAGACTCCCTGATTAGCAACACTTTGTGCAGTGCATTGAGGTCCCGGCACATGGTTCTGCTTCCCCACACCCAGCACCCAAGTGTCAGGGGGTCCCCCACTGCTCTTTCCCCATCCCAGCCCCTCAGCAAGCTCAGGTCTGTAGGAGTTTATTTACTGTGCTTCGAAAACAAATTTTAGACTGTGGGCTGGAGCAAAATCTCAGCCAGACCCCCACGGAGCCCAGGCCCAGAGCTAGGAGGGGCTCGCCGGGTGTTGGTGTTTACCGAGTGCCCAGCACTGGTCACTCTCGGCGCAGGGTGTGTGCGGCCTCGGCACAGCTCCTGCTTTTCCCCCGTCGAGCGGTGTGATCTCTGAGTCTCCCTGAAGGGTTTTCAGAGAAATCTGAAGGAACTTGGAAGCTCGCTGGCTTTCCTTCCGCTCTCCCCATTAAAATAAACTCACTCTCCCAGCCTTGATATCCTCACAGCAAGGTCCGCGGCCTGGCGCTGGGAACTGAATACAACGGACCTGGGAGGTGGCTCGTGCCTGTCCCCACCTGACGGCAGCTCCCTGTTCCTGTAGGGCTCAGACTTCCCTGAAGGGTGTGTGGGCACGAGGGAGGTCAGAGGAAGCTTCTGAGTGGAGATGCTGGCTGGGGCTGGAAGGGGACGCATAGATGCACGTGATGTCTCGGAACTTTCCCTTTTTAAAAAAAAAAATTTTGTTTTGGGGCCAGACCTGGCAGTGCTCAGGATTGCTCCTGCTCGGCTCGGGGGATCTTGTGGGATACCAGGGGTGGGAGTTGGGTGGGCTGGGTGCTCAGCAAGCACCCTCCCCCACTGCCGGGCGAGTGGGCACTGTGTAGACTGGGGCTCTTTTTCCTTTCAGGTCCTAATAACAACAACCCCCAGACCTCCGCTGTGCGCACCCCCACCCAAACCAATGGCTCCAACGTGCCCTTCAAGCCTCGAGGGAGGGAGTTTTCCTTTGGTGAGTCTGGACTGGATGGTCTCTTTCTCCACGTTGTCGTTCATGCTGGTATCTGCCTGACCAGAGCCTATGACCCTGTGTCCTTCTTCGGCCCCGATTCCCTCTGTAAACCGAGGCTGACGATGCTTGTTGCTTCATACTGTGCTTGTGAGGATTCTTGGTGTCAGAGTCTCTGAAAGGGCCGGAAAGACCTACCCTGACAGTAGCTGTTTCCATGGGCCTGGGTGGGGATTTTTATAACCTCGATGGTTACTGTTTTGCGTGCCGGCTCTCCCTGGTCAGCTGGCAGGCGGTCACTTCTCAGTCGGGATGACCACCCTGGCTTGACTGACAGCGACACTGTTTTGTGTCTTGCAGAGGCCTGGAATGCCAAAATCACAGACCTCAAGCAGAAAGTCGAAAATCTTTTCAATGAGAAATGCGGTAAGTGTCCTCTGTGAGCCCCTGCTATTAGAACACGGCAAGGTTCTGTGCCGGCGCAGGGGCCACCTGCAGGCGTGCTGTCCCCAGCTGCTGGCAGGTCCTTTGTGGCCTCAGCAAGGAGCCGGGCCTGTGTGTGTCCCCTAGGGGAGGCGCTCGGCCTGAAGCAAGCGGTGAAAGTGCCCTTCGCCTTGTTTGAGTCGTTCCCTGAGGACTTCTATGTGGAGGGCCTGCCCGAGGGCGTGCCCTTCCGCCGCCCGTCCACCTTTGGCATTCCCCGGCTGGAGAAGATTCTCCGAAACAAAGCCAAGATCAAGTTCATCATCAAGAAGTGAGACGCGGGCCCAGAGCTGGGGGTGGCGGGGGCGGGGAATGGAGCAGAGCAGAACTGAGGTTCACCAGTGACCACTGGACTATATGAAGTAGAGCCACGGCCCCTTGAGACATGAGTGTTGGTCCATACCCAGTGATGCTCAGGGACCACTCCTTGCTGGTGCTCGGGGAACCATGCCAGGCAGGGATCAAATCAGAGCCAACTACATACAAGGCAGGTGCCTCTAACTACGGACTGCTGAGACCCAGGGCTACAGTACAGCAGGGAGGGCATTGCCTTGTACACAACCGACCTAGGTTTGATGGCCAGCCTCCCATATTGTCCCCCAAGAACTGTCAAGGCTAAACCCTGAGCACTGCCAGGTGTGGCCCAGAAATGCACACACACACCCCAAAAAACCTCCATACAACCTTTCTGGCCCCCACAGCCATGTTCTTAGTGGTCGAGAAAGAGTGTGGTTCGGTTTTGTGTTGGTCCCTCTCTTCCTGACTTACAGAAGGTATTTTGAAGTTTCTGTTGGCCTCAAGATCTATGAATTAAGCCAACGCAATTGAAATAGGAGTAACTGTAATTTTTAAATAGGGGCCGGAAAGATGGTACTGTGGGTAGGGCACTTGGTACCCATGGAATCCCCCGAGCCACCAGGAATTCTCGCTGAGCTCATAGTCTGTGTTGTATAGAGTTAGGGGCTGGAGAGAGCACAGGGTTTAAAGCACTTGCTCTGCATGCGACCAACCCCCGGGGCCCCAGATGGTCCCCAGAGCCTCACCAGGAATGATCCCGAGCACAGAGCCAAGAGTCAGCATGACTGGGTGTGGCCCCGAACCAGGCAGAAAGCTGCTGTCCAGGGAGCAGCTCAGAACCTTACCCTGCACAGCCCAGGGAAATCAGAAGCCAAACCAGGAATTGACGGTCGCCGGGAACAGTGACCATGCAGGTGCCTCTGGCCACCTTGGCAGGTGCAGGGCGGGGCACTGTGAGGCCGCTCGCGGGGTGCTTCGTGCTACCGCACGCCCGCTGCCCTCCCAAACTGCCCCTTCTTGCTGCGGCACTAAAGCCACGGGAAGCTGTGTGGGAAGCTTCCCAGGCAGTCTGGGTGTGTCACAGTGAGGGGTCATGTCGGGCGTTTCATGAGGGAACAGTACTCTGCTGTTTCTTCCCCTATCTGCTTCAAGGAGGTTGCTGCTATCAGGGTGGCAAATAGCGATGTTTCCCACATATCGCAAGTGGTTGCTGAGCGCATGTTTTTTCCCTCCCGTTTTCAAGACCCGAAATGTTCGAGACGGCAATTAAGGAGAGCACGTCCTCCTCCAAGAGCCCTCCGAGTGAGTGTCCAGGCTGTCGGCGGCCAGAGCAGTAGCACAGCTGGGGGTGCGGGGAGGGGGGCTGACCTGGGTTTGATCCACCCCTTAGGGTCCTCCAAGCCCTGCTGGGAGTGCTCCCTGAGCACGGAGCCAGGACTCCCGTGGTCCCACGGAGCAGATGAAACTCAAATGATTCCTGGCACAGTACAGCCTCTGGAGCACCAGTTCGGCTAGTACCATGAGCAGTACTAGATGGGACTCAAAAGCAAAATCTAAAAATAATGAAGAATGGGGCTGGGGTAATAGTACAGTGGGTAGGGCGTTTGCCTTGCACGTGGCCGACCTGGGTTCGATTCCCAGCATCCCATATGGTCCCCTGAGCATTGCCAGGTGTGACCCGGAGATCAAAATAAATAAGTAAAATAAAATTCACTAAAGATATTTAAAAAAAATATTGAAGAATGGCTGTTAAAGTTGCAACCAGGAAAAACCCTTTTGAATCACAGCTGTGACCAGTTTACACTGGCTCCTTCACAGCTGAGGCTGCGGCCCTGTACTGAGCACTTGGGGAAGAGTCGGGCCTGACCATTCCCAGGGCAGCAGAGGGAGGGGGAGGGGGAAACAGACACTGCTGCCCCGGGCTGGACAGGGGTGGAGGGTGGCCCTGTTGTCACTCTCTGGGTGCTGAGTCTCCGTTTCTCTTTGAAGGGAAGATAAACTCGTCCCCCAGTGTCAACACCACTGCATCCGGTGTCGAGGATCTCAACATCATCCAGGTGACCATTCCAGGTGCGTCCCTTGCTGGTGGCACCCGGCCACACCCAGCGCCTCGTCGGGTTTCTGGAGCATGCTGGGCACCCACGTGCCTGAAGCAGGCCCCGTGACGGGTGAAGCCTTGTTGTCTTCACACACACGCACGCACGCACACACACACACACACACACACACACACACCCGTGTCACGACAGGGCCCCCACCCCTCCAAGTGCCGGCCGGGGAGGTCCCTCGGGATTCATTTATTACTTGGAATTCAATGAATTTCACACAGCTGAGGCTGCGGCCCTGTACTGAGCACTCAGCTTGTCTGCACCAGAGCACCGGTCTAGCGGAAAGGGCATGGCCTTGTACAGTCGCCGGCACCCCACAGGGTCCCTCGAGCACCCCCAGGGGTGATTCCTGAGCAGAGCCAGGACTCAGCCCTGAGCACCATCGGGTGTGGCCCCCAGACAGAACAAATGCAGTGGCATCGTTCAGCTGTGCGTCTCCTGTGTTTCAGATGATGATAATGAACGGCTGTCCAAGGTGGAGAAGGCCAGGCAGCTGAGAGAGCAGGTCAATGATCTCTTCAGCCGGAAGTTCGGTGAGTCTCCATGAGCGGTGTTGAGCGAGGCCGTGGTTTCAGCGCCATCTTGCCATTAGCCACTCTCAGGTACTCGTGACGTCCTGTTTGAAAAGTGGAGAGGGGCCGAAGTGGTAGCACAGCGGGCCGGGCATTAGCTTTGCCCGGAGCTGACCCGGGCAGGGGGAGTCCCTGAGCACAGAGACATGAGGAAGCCCCGAGTGCTGCCAGACGAGGCCCAAAAGATATTAACAAAGTAGAGCAGGTGGTGGAATGCCAAGTCCATCAGGTCCTCGTTTGTATTGACGGCTGCTCGGAGCGTGCCCAGACCCTGGCTCGCTACGGTCTGGAATGGGTGTGGCTGTGCTTTGCATCTCTTCCGGTTGTGATGGGCTCGTTCATATTCTCCCCCACCTTCTTTCCTGTCTTTTTCCTCTCATCAGGTGAAGCGATTGGCATGGGCTTCCCCGTGAAGGTGCCCTACCGGAAGATCACCATCAACCCCGGCTGCGTGGTGGTGGACGGCATGCCCCCCGGCGTGTCCTTCAAGGCCCCCAGCTACCTGGAGATCAGCTCCATGAGAAGGATCTTAGACTCTGCAGAGTTCATCAAATTCACGGTCATCAGGTGGGCGGCGCCCTGGGGCTGGCCATGGCGAGGACTGTTCTGGCTGCCAGGCGGGCGGGCACTCTGCTTTCAGAGACCCTTGAGCGGCAGGGCCCATGCCTTGCAGCCAGCCAACCCAGGTTCAATCCCTGGCACCCCATATGATTCCACGTTGCTGAGCCAGGAGTCATCCCTCAGCATCACCAGGTGTGACCTGAAATTAGATTTTAGAGAAACAGCATCTGGGCTGTGGACCAAATCCAGCCTGCAGCTGGTTTTTATACGCACTTACTGGATTGAGGTCTTTGATTTGCACACTCCCAGCCGTGTTGAAACGGAGTGACTCAGGCAGAGAATTCCGCCAGCTCAGGCACTGGCACTGCCCCATCCAGTGAGCACTGTCCCAGACTCCACGTACGCGGGTGGGCCCCATTCCACATCAGCCACCCCAGAGGGGAGCACGCGTGTCTCACAGCTGGTGATGCACCTAGTGACTGTCCCTTGAGGGTGTCGGCCCCAGGCCTGAGGTTGGGGTGCTGAGTGGCTCTCCCTCGACTGCCTCGGGGCTGTCCACTCTTCCTTCCATGAAAAGCACAGGCCCGCATCATATCCCCTTCACTGCAACAACTCCAAGCACTTTGTTGTGTTGGGCGTGGGGCCACGCCGGCGCCTGGCTCCATGTGGGGGGGGGGGTCAGTCAAGCCAAGGGCTCCCACACCGTTTGCTCTGGCCTCTGGCCTTCCTCCCCGGCCCAGCTCCCAGAGCCTTGTCGGCTTGTCGTCACGCTGCATGGACTGGGGTTCCCGCCCGACTGCCCCCGGAGTCCGCCCCCTCCTCTTCACACAGCCCCTGTTCATGTCTCTTCCCGCAGGTAGTTGCCTCTTTCCTGGGTTTCCTGGGTGGCGTTTTCTAGTCTATGTTAGGATGGAGGGACGGACAGACAGACGAGTGGGAGAGATGGGAAAGGAGCGGGTCCCCTGTGGAGAAGCAGTCCAGGAGCTCAGGCATGTGTGGTCTGACCATTAAGCCCAGCTGACCGATAATCTCCACCCCACCCAACAAACACATGATACGTTGTAGCAGCTGGGCAGCAGGGGCTGAGGGTGCCCAGACGCTGAGGCCAGTTCTACTCATACTCTTGTTTCCTTCCTAGACCCTTCCCGGGGCTGGTGATTAATAACCGTGAGTATTTCCTGGGCTCCCCTCCTCTCTCCTGGGCTGGGGTATTGGCACACTCTTGGGTAACGCTGGCCGACACCCCTGTGGCTTAGCTGTGCCTGGTCGGTTTGGCTGTAACTAGAGCAAGCAGGCACTTTCTCAGTATAAAATGAGCAGATACCTTCAATGTTTAAAACCTTAGCTTATGGACTGGGGACATAGCACAGCGGGCTGGGTGCAAGCCTCAGCACCCCATATGGTCCCCCAAGCCAGGAGTGATCCCTGAATGCCACTGGGTATATCTCAGAAAGGAAAAGAAAAAAAAACAATTTCTCAGTCCTGCCCCTTGGGGGCCTCACGAGTGTGTTTGCCTGCCTTTGTGGAAGGGCGTGTCTTGGTCTCGCCATGTGAGTGAGCCCATTGGACCCTCAGACACTGTTGTCTGGACAGATGCAAGTGGTCATTCAGGTCCCTGGGGTCCCTTTTAGTCAATTCTGACACCTGCTGGGTGCCAGGGAGCAACAGGGCCTCCTTGTCACGGGCTTCTGCCTTCCCCGAGAGCTGCAGCCCTGGCCCTGCCCAGAATTCTCAGCAGAAGGAAAATCTGCATCAACTAGAGATTGCTTTTTTTTTTTTAATAAAATAAGTAAAATCACACTATTCAAATGTAACAGCCACGTGTCAGGAAGCTATTCATTGTAACTCCTCTGCCTTGTTTCCAGAGCTGGTTGACCAGAATGAATCTGAAGGCCCAGTGATACAAGGTAAATGAAGCTGGGGGAAATACAGCTCTCAGATTGGACCTGAGTCTCTCCCCACCCCCCCCCCGCCCTCCCGCACACCCGCAGGGAGGATGGGGGCGCTGGTCAGGAGCGCGCATTGTCTGAGGCCGAGAAGGTGTCTTCCCCTGTGCCACGTGTTTCTGAGAGTGTGTCGGACAGGAATGCATGCAGTGTGGTTATTTGGGAAAATTCCTTCAAGAAAAATGTCCTGGCCAGCGAGCTGTGGCTCAAAGCTTTTATTGAGCGGGGCAGCAGAGCGGGTGTCCAGGGAAGGGGTGGCAGGAGGGACGAAAAGGAGGAACTTGCCCGTGTTTGAGCCCTGGCTCGAGCGCTCCCACCCCGACCAGCCTGTGATCCTTTGACCACTTGTGGAAAAGTCCCTTTTGGAAAGTTCCATTGAGGAACCGCATGTTGACCCAGAACCTCAGGTCTTCTGACTTGCTGGGACTTTTGCTTTTTGGGGAGCTTTCTCTCCTCTGTGAGTCACTGAGAGCAACCTGAGTAATGGTCAAACCTCCCTGTGCTTCTCTTTAGAGTCGGCTGAGCCCAGCCAGCTGGAGGCACCGGCCACAGAAGGTACCAAGGGGCAGCCTTGTCTGAGGCCCGGCACTGCGTGCCTTGCCCTGTGCTTTCTGGGGGTGGGCGTCGGTCCTGGCGGGCGCGGGGAGCCGAGTGGGGGGCCTTGTGCAAGGACAGCGTGCCCCTGTTCCCCCCCGTTCCTGAGTCTGTTCGGCCTGTAGTTACGATGAGAAGCAGAGAGATGACACGAGGGTCTCTCTGGCTCCCTTCTCCCTGGCTGACCCTGATGGGGTTCAGAAAGAGCCAAGTTCCTACAGCAGCCCCCAGATTGTGGTTCCAGTCCACTCACACCTGTGGGCATGTGGGAACAGGAGAAATATTTCACCAGCTGTAGGGCAGGAATTAACAAGCACATTCTTTGTATTTTGTGTGTCTGTTTTTAAATCTGAAACTACAAAATGAATCTTGTCGGGACTGGAGTGCTGGTACTTCGGGCTAGCGCAGGATCGATCCCTGGCATCCCATATGGTCTCCCGAACACCACCAGGGGTGATTTCTGAGGGCAGAGCCAGGCTGCCCGGTGTGGCCCCCAAAGCGGGAGAAAAATGGGGCTGGGGTGATAGTACAGAGGGGAAGGCGTTTGCGTTGCACTTGATCAAGCCAAGGTTCAGTCCCCAGCATCCCTTATGGTCCCCAGCACTGCAAGGAGTAAATCCTCAGTGCAGAGCCAGGAGTAACCTAAGTATCGCCAGGTGTGACCCAAAAAGCACCTTCCAAAAAGGGAAATGGGGAAACGATTCTCTCTGTACCAAAATTTGCAGTGACCAGGCTGGGGGCGGGGGAGCCAGTGTCCACTATGGGACTTTCATCAGCAGAAAGTGGTCAGTCCCTGTGAGGCCAGTGGTAGCGAGCCGTTGGTGCCAGCGCTGCCATTCGGCGTGGTTGGTTATCCCTGCGTCATTCCTGTCGTGGCCTGGCTGGGGCAGGTCCCTGAGGGGGCGCGCTGGCTCAGGGCCTCCCGTTGTCTCGGCAGAAGCCAAGGAGACTGACGGGAACTCGCAGATCAAGCAGGAGCCGGACCCCACGTGGTAGACTCGTCCTCCTACGGTAAAGCCCCCTCCTCTCTCCCCTCCCCCTCCCCCCGACTCCTGGGTGGCCTGTGCTGGAGCCACGCGGGTGCTTGGGACGCGTGGCCTCGGTGAGGCTCCCCCACACAGCCTGACGGGTCGATCGCCCGTGCCTGGCACAGAGGCTCCGTGTTGGGTCCCCCAGTGCCATGGCGGACCCCAGCACCACTTGGACGCCCCCAAAACACGGGGTCGGATGAATGGAGGGGGCGCTGGCCTCGGGCAGGCGGGAGGGCTCCGCGTGTGCCCACCACATGTGTCTTCCTGCCCCCACGTCACGTGACCTTGGTCTTCTCTGTCGTAGCTTCCAGTATCCGAGGTCGAGAAGAGTTTCCGGACCTGCGCCCGCCCCGCTGTGTAATATACTTGTATAACAGAAATACCTTCTATACAAACCTTTTTTTCTACTTTTAGATAGAAATGTCTACTTTTTCAGCAGTTCTGTGAATTGAATTAAAGAGCAGAGTGACTGTAGCTTTGGAATGGCTGGTTGACTTTGGAATGTATTCTGCGGATCTGACGGCAGTGCTGGCGGTGGACGGGAGACGCCAGGGACAGCCCCCGGCTCCTCCATGCTCCCGTGGCGGCCGACTCGCTCCTCCCGGGACAGCTCAGCTTCTGCGTGAAGAGAAACACCCGTGATAGTTCAGTTCTTGAGTTTTTCTATTTGAAAAAATCATTTCGATGATCCTTTTGTTCACAACTCTCCTTAATGACTGAGCGAACAGTTAGTATCTGTATATTTGACTAAACCCTTTTCCGAAGCTGTCTATCATGGTTCTCTGGTTTTGTTTTGGCTTTTGGATTTTTTTGGTTTTGTTGTTTTTGTTTTTTTGTTTTTTGTTTTTTTTTAATCATAATTAAAAGCGAGCACCCGGTCACCCAAGCAGCCACCTGCGAGGTCAGTATCTCCACGTGTGCTGAGAGATGATGGACACGACCCTTCTCGTCCCCTCCACGTGCTGTGTGGGGGATGGGAGTCCTATGCGGTGGCTTGTGTGGGCTGCGGGGGGCGCTGTCCCGGCTTGGATCAGGTTCGGGGGGTGGGGGGGTTCGTTGCCTTCATTCTTGTATCATTCTGCTTGTAACACTGAGGCCCCAGTGCAGGGCGGGAGGGGCCCCGCTGGGGTCTGGCCGTCTCGGGCGCCTCGTCCGTGCGGAGATGGCGTGAGCAGGAGGGGCCGGTGCGGCCGCGTTCTGACGGCGGGAGGACTGGACGGCGTAGTTCCCATTAGCTTTATCACGATATTCACAATGGAGAATTATACTACATGGTAGCAGAAATAGGCCTTTTTACGTGTTGCTTATATTTTACCTCAAATTAAATTGTAGATATAGGGTAATAAATAAAGATCCATCCATGCCTTTCACACACTAACTCCTTCCTGGTGGAGCTGTCTGAGTGTCTGTTGTCAGGGGTGGAGTGGCGGGGCGGGGGGGGGGGTGTCATGCCAAGGGGGTGCTCCGAGACCCACCCTGGGCATCAAGTCGGGCTGGTGGTGTGGACGGGAATGTGGCTTAGGACAGAACCTGCCCTGGTCCCTTCCAGCTGGGAAAGCAGCGGGGGGCAGTCGGGCCGGGGGCCAGGATGCAGCAGGAATAAAAACTCCATGCAGAAACGCATCGGCTGCTTTCTGCTGTCAGACCGGGGGCTCTGCTGGGGTTTCTGGTGTGCTGCCCCAGTCCAAGCCCCACTTCTGGCTGGGCTCAGACCCACATCTGGCCCAGTGTCTGGGAGGCGTCACTCACACTGCCTCTGAACTGGGGGGTGCAGAGACCCTGTCCTTCCTTTCCGTCTGCCTTGGAAGGGGAGGGTGGCTCACCCTGCTGCCAGGGCGAGGTCACAGCCAAGCCTGCCCCTTCAGCTGTCGGGACAGCAGGTACTGGACTGTGGACAAATTCAACTTTAACCTTGCTTGCCTGTGTGTGCCTAAAGACCTCACCACTGGGTGTGTCCTGAGTCCTGGTGGCCCCTCACATCCAGCTCTGACCGGATTGATGACGATGGCCCCGCCCCCTGAGCACTGCTGGGTGAGAAGCACCTGGCTTCAACGGCCTGACATACAGTGTCCAAACCAGTGACCCCGTGACAATGAACACTGCAGAGAGTCAGGAGCAAGTGAGCCCACCTGCGATCCGACCCAGACAGCCAAAGGTTCCCCAGCACAGCGCAAGAACACTGTCCTTACACAGCTGACCCGGTTTCTTCCCCAGCATCCCAGATGGCTCACCCCCACCCCTACCCCCCAACACACCAGGATTAATTCTTGAGTTGCAGAGCTCCCAGCAAGTCCTGAGTGTCTCTGGGTGTGGTTCAAAAACAAACCTAAAGCCCAGGCCCAACGTGGAGGGGCCCGCACTGTGGGGCTGTCTCCCCTACTCGCTGGTGGGCTGGGCAGCTCCCCTCATTACCAGCTCTGTCCCCAGTGCCCATAGGAGGAGGGAAGGGGACACCTCGTGGAGGGGGAACCCCAGTCCAGCCCATTGGAGGGGCTGGGGCTCATGTTCACTGAAGGACCCAGTTTGGTCCTTGTCACCACCCAAAAAAACGAAAGGGTCTTCCTCACCCAGGAAATAGGGCCAGAACAAGATAAGGGGCTCCCCGGTTTCTCTGCTTAAGTGCACGCAAAGGTCCCAACATCCAGCCCTTGCATGCACGCTGTGGTCTGGTTCTGAGGAAGTTGGGGTGCAGAGTCCTGAGAGCCAACCCAGAAGCAATCCCCGCTTGCGAAGGTGTTTCCTGAAAGGACACCTGTGACGGGAAGGAGGGTGATGCGGGGGGGGGGCAGCAGCATTGCACCCTCGAGACACCCACTTGAGTCCCTAGGGAAGCCGTGAAGGGAGGCGGTGGGTCTGGAGCGATAGGACAGCAGGGAGGACGTTTCCCTTGCATGTGGCTGACCTGGGTTCAATCCCCAGCATCCCTCATGGCCCCCCGAGCACCGCCAGGAGTAATTCCTGAGCATCACTGGGTGTGACCCAAAAAGCCAAACCAAAGAAAGCAGCTCCCAAGAGGGTGGCGGAGGGGCCTGCGTGGACGGCAGGACAGTCGGAGTACGGCCAGAGAGCTGGCCAGCAGCGTTCGCCCAGAGTCAGCACTGTCCAGGGTACCAGCGTCCCTGCCCCTCCCTGTCCAGTGGGGCTTATTAGCGCTGAGCTTCAACTCACCCTCCACTGCGTAGTGGGACCCAGACACAGGAGCTGTGCTGGCGAGCAGGAGGTGGAAAACCCACAGACACTGGCCGGGGCATTGGGTGTTGCTGGACTCTGCCAGGCTATGGCTCCTGACCATCTGCCAGCCATCGTGCGCCCGCCCAGCATCCTCAGATCCAGTCCGGGGTCAGCTTCTGAGTGTAGCAGGGGGGTGTCCCCACTGGAGGCCCCCAGGGAGGATCCAATAGGGTGTTTGCCTTGCACACAACTGACCTGGGTTCGATTCCCAGCATCCCATATGGTCTCCTGAACACCGCCAGGGGTAATTCCTGAGTGCAGAACCAGGAGTAGTAATTCCTGAGCATCGCTGGGTGTGACCCCCCCCCCAAAAAAAAGGCGTTGGGGAGGGCCTGGAACAATAGCACTGCGGGTAAGGTGTTTGCCTTGCACGTGTCTGACCCTGGTTAGAGTCCCAGCATCCCATATGGTCCTCTGAGCACCGCCAGGAGTAATTCCTGAGTGCAGAGCCAGGAGTAACCCCTGTGCA
>JAOXYA010000016.1:29986875-30021736 GCA_028565675.1 Sorex palustris | reverse complement strand
CTCTCTCTCTCTCTCTCTCTCTCTCTCTCTCTCTCTCTCACACACACACACACACACACACACACACACACAGAGTTCCAGGGTTCAGTCCTGATTCTCCTATTCTGAGTCCCTTTATTTTTATTTATGGGCATAGTCCCTTTATTTTTACTTATTTATTTATTTATTTATTGCCACATCTGGCAGTGCTCAGGGCTTACTCCTGGCTCTGTGCTCAGGGATCACTTCTGGTGGGCTCGGGGAAGCATACGTGGTGCTGGGGATTGATCCCTGGTCAGCCGCAAAGGAGGCTGATCTACTATTGCTCAGACCTGAGGGTTTAATTCCTTTAAATGTGACTTTTCTTGGGCTCCCATGGGCATTTGTAGATTGTTGCGAGAATTCTGAGTGGTTTGTGGTGGGTTGCGAAGGTCACACATGCCAATACTTGGGAGGCTGACTTGGTGCTTGGGGGACCCTGCGGGGTCAGGGATCAAGCCCAGAACTCCCACAGGCTACACCTGTGAATTCTCTTCACACCCACTTCCAAAATTCTGATTAATGTTGAATTAAAGTAAAAATCAATGAGAAATTGTAATAAGAGTGTTTGTAAACAGATATGGGTGCTGTGGATGTGATACTTGTAAAAACTCTCAATGACTTTGCAAACTTCCTTCCTGGTGTTCCTTCTGGGCCGGCCCAGAGAAGACCGAAGTGTTGGCGGCCCCCAGCTCGTCCCTCTCCTCGCCTGCAGCTGGCGGCAATATCTCACATGCAGCTCAGCAAAGTGCGAAAGCAGAAAGGTATGTGGGAATCCGTGAAATTTCCAGAGCCACCATGAAGAAATTCTACCACTTCGGCAGCTGAACAGGATGGAAGGACACTGGTCCCTCCAGAAAACACAAAGGAAATTTCTTGGGGTGCTTTAGGCAAGAGGGGGACCATGATTCAGGTTTCACCAGCTGAATTCCAGGCCAGTGTGAGCCGTGCTGGTGTAGGAGAAAGAAGCTGAGGTTGGAGGGAGTGGGAGCAAAGCCCTGGGCCAGACCAGAGCCGTGTGGGTGCATGTGTGTGTGCGTGCGTGCATGTGTGTGTGTGAGTAGAGGTGGGGAAGGGAGGTTGTGCTTCCCAGGGCTGTGTTTTCCAGAGACAGAGAGGCTGTTTACATCAGGTGCTGACTGAGACCAGCTCCCCAGAAAACTTAAAGAGCAAAACAGCCTGACACAAAGCCAAGTGAAGCAAAACAAAGCAACAGCTGCTGTCTGAGGAGGGGGAACAAGGTTTCCAGGGGCTATGTTTGTGTGGAAACAAAACACAACCATGTTTGGTGGTGGGATGGAGCCCGGGTGTGGTCTCCTGCTGGCCCCTGGGCCCACTTTCCTTGAAGTGTGAATTCTACACTCTTGTTTCATTCCAGATTAACACGACAGTGCCACAAGCTTTCTATAGGACTCGGCAGCCCTGTGCCACTGACCCTGCCCCCCAACAGGTCTGCCTGTCCTCCACTCAGATCCAGGGACCCTGTCACCCTACCAACAATGGCATCTGGACTGCAAGAGGGTCCCTGGCTTTGTCTATTCCCCTGCCCCCCACCATGAATCTCACATGAGGCTATAAGTGCCCCCTAGGGCCCCACCTCCAGACCGCCCACTTGCGGCAGGGCCTTCGGGCCGGGCCTTCTGTCCCAGACGCAGGTGGTGACACATCTCTTCACACACATCCCTGTGCCCACGTGCGCCCAGCACACCCCACCCCCACCCAGCAGCTCATCCTGCCAGTGAGTCTGGCAGCACCTTGGCAAGAGTCGTGAGAGCCCCCAAAAGGGGTGCAACCCCCCACTGAGTAGTAACACCCCCAACAGTCTCAGTGAAGGGAGGAGAGGGGGACTACAAGAAGGAAGGAAAAGATTTTCTTCAAAATACAGTAACAAGGGCTGGGGTGGTAGAAGAGTAGGGTGGGCATTTGCTCTGAACGCAGCCAGTCTAGGTTTGCTCCCCAGCACTGTGCAGGTGCAGTCTTCCAAGCTCATCAGGAGTGCTCCCTGAGCACCAAAGTGTGGCACCAAATTTTCTTTTTCTTTTGTTTATTGGGCTTCACCTGCTGGTACTCAGGGGTTGTTCTCAGAGAGCTGCTGGGGCTAACTCTGGTGGTGTTGGGGACCCAGGAGGTTTGGGATCCACTCAGGCCTCCTCACATTGCAGTCTGTGCCCAGCCCTTGAGCTGTGTTTAGTGCAGAAGTTAGTGCTCTTAGTCACTGGAACTTTCTCAGCTTTGAACTGCTCTGTGCCTATCTCTGCTGGCACACGAGGCTGGGCCCCCTCACCGTCCCCCCACTCATAGGCGGCGATGACCCGGGCATCCGCTCCTCTCCTTCCTCGCTCCAATGTGTTTGTGGGGGTGGGGGGGGTGTCCTGGAGGCTTGTGAGAAGCAGGGTCTCACTCACCAGGCTTCCTTTTCAGGGCTGTTTGGTGCCCACCATTGTGGTGATTGCTTCTGCAGCGTGGACACGGGGGCATGTTTGTTGGTTGTGCTCCTGCTTTGGGGGGCTTCATGAATCCTGCCCAGTGCAGAGAGCTGAGCTGCCAGAATAGGCCCGGGTGCCACGGAATGGGTGCGGAAACATGGGCGCAGAGGGAGCCCCTAGTCCATGGCTCCACCACTGCGTCTGAAGCTGCAGCAGTGGCAGGACTTCATTCCCACAAACTTCGCCAGGGGAGGGTGAAAGCTGAGCTCAGCTTCTGTGGGGAGGCTCCCTTTTGATCTCCCCCTGAACACACAGGCTGCCTCTCAGAGGGTCTGCAGAGAGCTCTGGGCAGTATAATTATTAATTGACAAGGAGAGGGGGCCGGGTTGAACTGGAAGCCTGGGATTTCTGGCAGTTCTTGAGGGCGGGGGGAGGGGGTGGGAACTCATACAGAGGCTCCTGGGGTGTCTGGTCACAAAGATGGCTCCCCCTCAATCCCTTCCCCCTGCAGCTCTGCCTCTGTGCCAACATAACGTTTAAGACGCAGCCTGTCATGGTGGATTATTGCTCTAAAAGTTACCAATAAGCAAAAGTTCCCAGTGAACATTTCTGCAAAGAGGCCCTGCAGATGGCCAGAGAGCCCATAAGAAGTTGTTTCAGACACAAGCCTCCAAAGGAATGAAGAGCAAGGTCAAGGCGAGATAGCACTTTCCCAGCGCTGATGGGATGCGGCCAAAAAGACTCTAACAAGACCAGGAGAGAAATTGCAACACTCAGGGACTTTGGTGGGGAGAGAAAGTGTTGCAAGGAGGCTAGCCTGCCAGTGCCTCAGGAAGGGAAGCACTGTGGTGGGCCAGCAGTTCCACCCTTAACAGTGTGCTCAAGAGAAGCAAAAGCATGGATCCTTAGGGAAAGCACCTTGGGGCCTTATACATAACAGCTCCCAAAGTGGAACACCCCCTTGTGCCCCCCCACCCCCAATGCCCATCAACTTATGAACAGACAGAAACAACATGCTGGAATCACACAGTGGAATGTTACTGAGACATAGGTTTGAGACTTGGGTTCGAGAAATGACTGTCTGTTGTATGGCTGAATGTGGGCTGGCCAGAGGAGCAGGTGAGGGCCTGGTGGAGGTGGGAGGGGAGGGGAGGAAATCCGCTGCTGCTGGGGCGGGGGTTCTCTAGGAGGGATTGCAAGGTGATGGCTGCTCTTTAGACCATGTGGCTGGGACTGCAGATCCAAAGGGGGCAGGGGAGTGACCCCCAGAGCTGCCTGTGGAACAGAGAGATGTGAACCTTCCTGGCCCGCTGGCCTCACACGTCGAGGCAACAGTCGATGTGCCACCCTCTGAAGTAGCCATATGGCAGCAGCCCCATGGGCTCTGGTGGTGTTGGTGGAAGAACGAGAGGCAGATATTCACTCTAGAGTCGGGCCAGGGTGGCAGGGGCAGGAAATGGACAAATGATGGGCACAGTCTGTGGGACACATGGGGAGTACAGCATACTCAGAGGGTTTGGAATCAGGGCTTTGGAACACTGGCGGGGAGTGCTTTTTCTCAGAATTCTGGGTCTGTCTATATGGTTTGGATTCCAGTCCCGACTGGAGCTCATTAATCAAGGAAAAATTCCAGGCTGGGTAGTTGAAGTGAGGTTTTATCTGGCAGTCAGACCAGATGTTGACATGAACAACTGCTCCTCGAGGCTGAGCATCTCCCGTCAGCAAGGCTTTGGCCATGGCCATCTCTCCGCTATTTATTTAGCTTGGGCCCAAATCCTTCCTGTGGGAAACAGGCGGTCGTGCAGGACCCAGCGTGAAGATGTAGGAGGGAAACTAGAGCCACGTAGTCGACTTTCAGTTTCTACAGGCCATTCTGCTCTTGACTAATGCCCACATATCAAAAGTGGAGGGGTGGGTACTTGATCATTGTGTAACTGGAATGCAAGCACGAAAGTTTGTACCTCATGGTGTTTCACTAATAAAACAAAATTATAAAAAAATAAAAGTGGGATTGTTCTAGCCTGCTGTTAGTATGGAACATGCTAAGAATGCTAAGGACTATTTTGGATCCCTTTCTCATGCAGAGTTTTGGAACCCATTGCATGTGAGTATGTGTGCGTGTGTGTTCGTGTGTGTATTTATGCGTGTGTGGGCGCTGTTACATACACACCCTCCATCCTGAAAGTATCTGTGAAGTATCTGTGTTATGTGCTTCTTGACCCAGGCCACCCAGCAGAACAGCTGGGTGCTGGGTTCCTCCCAGGAGAGAGACAGGATGGTGTGTGTGTGGGGGGGGGCAATAGGGCAGTTCCCAGTTGTGAGTATTTCTGAAGCTATTTTGGGAGGAGGAAGGGTCACCCTCTAGGTTCAGTACAGACACAGATGGGATGGCCAAGGCATCATGGTGCAGGGCAGTTAAATGATGTGTGAAGAGGGCCAGAGAGGTGATGCAGCTGGAGGTGGCTTTTCTTGCCACCACCCTGTTTTATTTATTTATTTATTTTTTTGCTTTTGGGTCACACCCGGCATTGCACAGGGGTTACTCCTGGATCATGCACTCAGGAATTACTCCTGGCGGTGCTCGGGGGACCATATGGGATGTTGGGAATTGAACCCGGGTTGTCCGCGTGCAAGGCAAACGTCCTCCCCGCTGTGCTATTGCTCCAGCCCCACCCACCCTGTTTTGATCCTTGGTATTATCTAGCCCTGAGCACCTGAACACAGAGCCCCAAGTGAGCCCCAAGTCGCACCACATATAGCGCCAAACCCAAACAAAATCAAACTGGAGATGGTGGGTTGGCTAAAGCCATGCACACATGGAGGAACACCTCTGTACTCTCTCTCTGGTGTGATGATTTGGGTTTGTCTGTCCAACGTGCAGTAACACATGTGAGCGCAGTCCCAGAGAAGAGGTGAGGTACTCTTGGGCCACTAGCGGGATTTGAGTGCTTTGTACCATTTTGTCCAAGCATGCGCTTGAAGGGGCCGAGGCTGCTGTGTGAACTCTGCTGGCAGGAACAGGAGACCAGAACCAGGACAAATATTGGGAGTGGGGGGGGGGCAATCAGTGGTGAGGCTGGGCTCCACTGCACCAAGTGGGACAGAGCATGAGGGTGACACATGATGTGTGGAAACCAGCGGCTTGGCTCCTGTATGGGACACTGGGGCTGAATCATTTGGTTTCCAGCCAAGCACTGGGCCAACAGACCCTGGTGAGCTTTGAACTAAAATATGACATGATGATCGAGCCAGGAAGTGACATCAAAATGACTTTCCAGGACCACAAGTTTCCAACTAGACGTGTCATCCAAGTGAATTCAGATCCAGCCCAAATGGGGCAACCACTTCGGGCACTGAGACCTGTGGGCAGCTGGGAGTTTCTGGGTGTGGGGAGAGACTGGCCTCTGCAGCCAGGAGAGGACAGATCTCAGTCTGATGCCATATGATATGGGGACATTCTCTGAAATTGTGGGGGACAAGGTGTGCTTGGTTCAACCCCATCCAAACACCAGCACACACACAAGACACAAGCCATCAACACCCAGAAGGAGGTGAAAAGTCACCACAAAAACCACAAACTTTCGGCTCTTTGCAGCATGCCCAGCAGCACTGACCGCAGCATGACACATGGAGTGGGGGGCAATGAGCAAGGGAAGGTGGCTGGTAGAACTGATCCCCACCTCAATGCAGCCATCTGCATGGTAGCCTGGGTTAGGCCTTGCTGGGACACAAGCCACCACAGGGTGAGACTGAAGGATGTCAGTCTGAGTGGGACACGTGTGTGATTGGAGAGTGGTCAGGATGGGGGCATCAGGGGAAAGACAGGCTGCTTCTCTAGTATAAAAAGTCTCTGTAGCCCAACAGGAGGTCTGCAGGGCTGAAATTCTAGCCTCGCACGTGGATCATGGTTCAATCCCAGCTTGCCATATGGTCCTCTGAGTCAGCCAGAAGTGATCTCTCTTGTGGCTTGAAAACAAACAAACAAACAAAGATTTTGAAAGGTGCTTGGTGTTTAAAGTCATTTGCATTCATCTTTGGAGCCCAGAAAAATCCAGCTCTGAGTTCTTTTCTCCTCCTGAAGGGCCCTGCCTGGGACTGGTTTCCATGGCTACCTGGCTATGTCCCCCACCCAGAGCCCCTCAGCACCACTTTGTGTTGGGGCAGTGGTTCCTTGCAAGAGAGGAATTTGCAGAAGAAAAGCCACTGGTTTCCTGGGCCCCGACACCATCTGGGGCAGAATTTGGGGTGCCTCAAGTCTACTGAGCTGTGTTGCCAGCTGGACCCCCAGATTGCCCCCTAGCATTCCCTTTCAGAGCTGGGTGCAGTCTCACTGGGAGGCTGCACCCTAAACCTTCAGTAGAAAACAAACAAGGATGTTGGGGCGCTGGAGGAGACAGGAGGGATTGCAGGGCAGGTATTTCCTGGGGGTGCAGGACAGAGACCAGCAGGAGAAGGATGCTCAGAGCCGTTGTGGGGTCCTACACATGTCACCCTGAGATGTGCAGTGTAGCAGCACATGATGACCTCCCCCTGCGCCCCCACGCTGCCTCCCACCCATGGGGACCCCATCTGGGGTGAAGTTCTCTCTTCTCAGAGTACAGGCTGAAATCAGCCCTGCTGAATGCATCCCTCAGCCCAACCCACACCCCTGCAGGCCGTCTTGGTGCTGTTGGCAGCCGTGCAGATTTATGGTCTCTTTGTCTCCAGCTGCCGACATAGGCTGTGGGGCCTCCCTGCCTTCCGCAGCTACAGACTGTGTGGCTCCATCCTCATGTCTGTTCAGCCTGGGCCAGGGCAGCTGGGGGAGGGGAGTGGGGGTGGTCTCTAACTCCCCCACAGATTCTTCAAAGGGGAACCAAGGGGAGAGTGCACTGGGCAGGGCTTGCACCAGTTTTACACCCCACCATAGATACTTTGGAGTGTTTTTGGAGGAGCAGAGACCATGAGACTGGCTCTGGTCCAGGAACGCGAGACTCTCCCTCCTAGGGCCTGATCTTTAGTTTTTTTGCGCCACACCCAGCACTGCTCAGGGCTGACTCCTGGCTCTGTGCTCAGAGATCATTCCTGATGTGTCTTAGGGGACCACATGTAGTGCCAGGATCAAAGCTGGGTTGGCCATGTGTGGGCAGTTGCTATACTTACCCCAGCCCTGACAATCTCCCATGAAGCCCCAGCCTGACCTGCCTCCGCCAGCAATGGGCCCCTGGAGAAACTGGCCAAGTTGAGGTATCTCCGGACAGCGACAGCACCACGTGGAGGTGTCAGAGACATACAGGGAAAATGCCAGGGACACACCCAGCAGGGAAGCACTGCCTAACCCCAAACACTGAAGCCCGAAGATGTTACTGGGGACTGGGGAGCTGGGCCTCATGAGCAGAGCAGCTCGGGAACAAAAGTGCCTTCTGACAGGACCCCCGTATCAGACTTGAAGACAGCTGCACCCCTGTGGCAAATGCACTCCTGCCAGAAGTTCCAAGGGGTCCCAGGGGGCAGGGGGGTGGGGGGTGTGAAGGCAGTGGGAAAGGCAGGAGCTTGGCTGCACTGGTATCCTGAGTTTGGAAAGTGGCGGGTTGGAACAGAGGCCACATTGAGCATTCCTGAGAAAATCCAGCACTGCCTGACTTTCAGGGAGATGCACGACCCAGCGAGAATCCGGGGAACATTCCAGGGCGGGTGTTTGACTTGGCCCCTGGGCCCAGACCTGATATTCCACCACTGCTTCCCAGAATTGGGGGGACTTCCTGCCTCCTCTCAACTCTGTTTTATTCACATCTCCCTCCTCCCAGCCCCCCACAGCCTGGCAGCTAGCTAGAACAGAGGGGAGGGCAGCGGAGGGCACGAACCCCTTTCTGCTCAGCACAAACAGACCTGAAACAAAGTACTCTGAGAATAAGGGAGGGAAGGTCTTCTCAGAGGAGCAAACCTCAGGGTGCTTTCATTCCATCTGACAAGTGGAAAGTCTCGCTGTGAAGGACCATGTTCCACCCTCCAACCCATTGCTCCCCTTAACTGTTGAGGTCCCTGCACCCTGAATGGGCCTAAGTGTGGAGCCAGAGTCACTGGGCCCCACAGGGACCCGGCGGTACTGATCTGGCTGTTGGTGGTGGTGGTGGGGAGGGCAGGGTTGCTTCTTTCAGTCCTGCAGGCCCAGAGGGACAAAAGCATGAAGAAACACAGGGAAAAGAGGGCTGTTCACAAAATAAGGGGAAAGTTCTGGAACAGATTCTGTCTTCACAGCCCAGCCCCAGAACTATATATTTACCACAAGAAACACTTAATGATGAACCAAGTGAACTTTTTTTTTATGTAGGAGTACTGCTATTTATTCAGCCACTTATTAGGCTGATTGAATTTTGCATGAACTCCACCCAAGTGAAATTTTTCGCAGGACCCATGATGGACCGGAGAGACAGGACAGCAGAGAGGGTGCTAGCCCAGATTCCAGCTGCGGCACCCAGGAGTCTGTGCTGAGTGTGGTCAACCTCCCAGGCCTGCCATGAGCATGTTCATGAAGCGGCTGCATGGTAGGGCTTCTTGCTTCCTCTCTCCCTCCCTCCCTCCCTCCCTTGCTCCCTCCCTCCCTCATTCCCTTCTTTCCTTTATTTCTCTTTTTATCTTTCTTTATTTCTTTCTCCTCCCTCCCTCCTTTCTTTCCATGCTTCCCTTCCTTCCTTCTTCTTTTTCTCTCTCTTTCTTTCTCACACATATTCACCTCAAGAGTCTGAAAAATTCCCATCTCAGAAACTGCCCAGCAGCTCTGCTATCCCCACCCCCAGCCAGCCTGCAGTTTCCACAGCAACAGGAAACTGGGGCCAGCCACAGTGTGTTCGACACAGCCCAACCAGGTCAACAAGACTGATGGGGAGGGCTAAGGAACCCCTGTGCCTCTCATGGGGGCTCCCAGAGTGCGTCCTGCTCTGAGAGTCTGAATTCAGAGTAGCTTCCTGGGAAGACTGGAGGTGCATGGTGGGCGGGGGGCATGGCCCAAAGCCAGGGCCCGAGATCAGCAGGGCCAGGCACCAGGGACCAGTTACACATTGCCCCACCACGAGAGTCCTGAGCTCAGAAGGACGCTGGACACAGTCACTGACAACTGTCCCACTTACTATTTCTCATAAGAGCAAGAGCTTAATGAGAACCCCAGGTGCCGGGCACAGCCTCTGCATCACCTTATGGAATATTCTCTTGCTGCTCTCTGACTCTCCACACTCACCACTGCCTCCCATTGCCTCCACCCCCTCCCCTGACTGCCCTGTACATCTCTCCCTAAATTCCTGAGTTCCCGCAGGACCAGCTCTCATTGTTCATTCCTCCTTCTCAAAGGAAAATGTGGGCCAGCTGAGGGGGCCTACTTCTCCTGAGAGAGACTCTGCCTCTTCTCCACAGCCATGAGCCAAGGTGACTCCATACTTTCTCCTTAGTGGTGCTAGTTGTGAGGGGGGTCAGTGGAATTTCCCTCAGGACTGGAGTTCCGTGGAGTTCTGAACCCCTTGAGACTTTCCATTAGGGGGGCTGAGCCCCGAGGGGGCATTAGCGGCTCTGCTCCTGCTCTCCTCATTCCTGACCTTGTCTTTCCATTGGGGCTTACGAGACATAGTGTAAGGCCAGGCCCAGTAGCAGGCAAAGCAAAGGGCAAGCTGGGTCCCTGGTCCAGGGGCTGCAGGACAGAGTGCCTGGCACCCCAGAGACTAAGGGATGGAGGACCTGCTTGTCCCTCCAGGTGTCTTGCTTCTAGCTGGGATTTCTGCGGACTGTAGGAAGGATGTGGAGGGCATTTCAAGGGTGTCCAGTGCATGAAGGCATATGACCCCTCAGGCTGTCAGTGTTGATCAAGTCCAGGGCTGAGATCGTGTCGGGAACAACCTCCAGTGTGGCCTGCAGGGCAGCTCTCAGGAGTCTTCCCAGGGTCCTGCCCCCACTCAGGGGAACTTTGAGGTTCCATGGGCCACATGGGAGGAACCAGCAGGTCATGTCCCACCCTGGTGTCCTGGGACCCCTCGCCCTTTCCCAAGCTGCAGCCAGACTGGTTTCATCCACAACCTCAGAGAGTCCCACTGAGGGGCCGGTTTGGCTGTCCAGAGATATCAGTTGGTCCCTCTGAATCCCCCTGCCCCCCACCACAGTCCTTCATTCCCAAAAGGACTGACCTGGGAGGGATTGCAGGGGCTGAGGCAGCTGCTCCTCTGAAGGGCAGTGTTGGGCGCTGAGGTAGGAGCCAGTTAAACCCCTCTCTGAGGTTTTCCCAGGATGGAGGGAGGGAGAAAAGGATGCTTGGGTGGCAGGGCAGCTCCTGATGAGCCAGCAGCCAACATCTTCATCTTTGGGTCCTAACTTAGGAACCCAGTTAGGACCCAGAGAAACCTGAAAAAGAAATTGGAAACTGTAGACAGCCAGCCACACACCTCAGTCTGTTTCTATAGACACAAAATTAGACATAACTGATGAAATCGACAAGGCAAAGGGGACCAGAGGCCCAGCTGGTGTAGGTGAACAGGAGGGGAGACAGACCCCAGGCATGTGACATACTCTGCCATGCGGACAGTTGTGATGCAGACATATGGTATTTTATCTGGTGTCGCAGAGTCAGGGCAGGGCTAAGGCGATTGCTGGCCTGTGGTCAGCCCTGGTAAGATCTCTGGCACCACATATGGTCACATCCCCACCCCAACAGACATGGCCCCCAAACCAAAATTACATCTCCATTTGATTATTCTGTTTCAGCAAACATTTATTAACTTTGAGTTTTAAAACTATAAAAAATTAAAGAATACATGTGTTTCTATAGCACTGATTAGCCTTGACTACTAGAGGATGGGGAGAGAGAGGGCAAGGGTAAGGAGCTCGCCTGGCACACAGCAGATCTGGGTTCAACCCCTGGCTCCAGAGGGTCCTTAAACCCACCAGGAGCAATTCCTGAGTGCAAAAGCAGGAGTAAGCCCTGAGCACAACTGGGTATGTCTTCCCCTCCCCCTCCTCCTGCAACAACAACAACAAAACCCAACAAAAACAAAATCCAACGCACCCAAGATTGGGTTTTTTTTTTTCCTCTTTTGTGGAGGTTGTGCTTTTTTCCCTGTGCGTCCAGGATTGACATGATCTGCTTAGGGATCACTCCCCAGTGGGTGGGACTCGGGGGACCATATGTAGCGCAGGGTTGTCCTTGAGCAAGCCTAAGACCCTACCCTACCCTACCCTCTGTGCTATTTCTCTGGCCCCTCCCATGGGCTCGAAAGCAGCAGAACCTCCACGAGCCACCCACCAGCACTGCTTTTCTTTGTGTGCTCGGGACAGGGAGAGGGGCTGGCTGGTTCCTGCTGAGAGCATGAGCTGCAGGGTTCAAGGACCACCCATGAGACCCTGAAGAAACATGGATGCGGTTTCTGTGGTTCACTTGTCAAGGAGGGTGAAGGTGCTCAGACTTGAGAATTGGCCAGAACACGAGGAAACTACTCCAAGGACAGCTGTTGGGCCCCTCCCCTGCTCCCTGTAGGGTGTGGACTTGGGGGTGGTGGTGGGGGGGTTACTTTCAGTCATGGTGTGAAGGGGGTTGGGGGCTGGTGGTGGTCAAATTACTTGGCCCAGCACCATTGGGACAGAAATGCTGACGCTAGCCAGGGCCCCTCCCCCCACGGCCCCTCCCCTAAACTCTTGGCTTCAGTGCCCACTGCCTTCTCCCCCAACCTGGATACCATTCCTCACACTGCTACTTCTCAGCAAGATCTGTCCTGTGGAGCAGAGTGTCTCAGAGGTGGAAGCTGAGAAAAATTGCAAAGCGAGCCCCAGGTGGAGGAGCAGCTGGGAAGACATCCTGGGTACAAGCCCGGAAACGGGCATCAGCCCCACTGCCAGCGTGGGAGCTGGCCACCACCCCGTGGCAGTGCTGAGCCCAGCCCCCACGTGGGCATGGAGATTTTGGTTTCGTTTTCTGTGGTTTGGTTTGGGTCAGGCCTGGACCCCATGCTTGGCAGCAATCTACAGAGTTCTGGGGCAGTTTCTGTCTTAACGAGGGGATTTAATTTCTAATTTTTTATACCTTTTATTGAATCATTGTGACTTCCAGTTACAAAGTTGTTCATGATTCAGTCATACAGTGTTCAAACACCCATTCCTTTACCAGCTTAAAGAGGGAATTTCTGGGTGTGCCTCTCCCCACAACGCCCCTGTCCCTAGAGCACCCCAGGTCTGTCAGAGAAGACAGCACTGGTTTCCAGTGACCCACAGAGTTACAGCACCCAGAGGCATGACAGGGCAGACCAGAGTTGTGGGCCCTGCTCGGGTGTGATGGGACAGATCTGGTATATGTCCATCATGGCAGAGGTGACCCCTGAAAGACATTAATGAAAGTGAAGCTCCACGGGGAGTCCAAAGAAAGGCTCTGGGAAGGAAGGGAGAGCACGCATGGGCCACAGCCATGCTTCGCTAGTAGGGCAGGGGAGGCTCTGGTCTCGCATGGGATGACTTGGCCTCAGGTCCAGCACCCTGAGTACTGAGAACCGCTGGATGTGACCCCCAAAGTCAAAGTGAGTAGACGAATAAAGTCAGAGCTGAGAGCAGAGATGAGGGGTGCCTCCCACAGACTTGGGGGTCTCCCCTATTCCACATTCCTCTGGTTCCTGGGCATGGGGTCAACTGTGGGAACCCCACCCTAAACTGGACCTTTGCACCAGGTCCTGGACCTCTGTTCTGCCCAGCCCAAAGCTGTCCCGGTCCTCTCATCACTCTCTGAGAGCCTGTGCTCACCTTTCCTTACACTCTCCTCCCTTTTTATTGGTTCAGGAACCACACATGGAGGTGCTCAGGGCTCACTCGTGGTTCTGTGCTTAGAGTTTACTCCTGGCTCTGTGCTCAGGAATCACTCCTGGTTCTGTGCTCGGGGCTCACTCCCAGCTCTGTGCTCAGGGCTCACTCCTGGTTCTGTGCTCGGGGCTCACTCCTGGTTCTGTGCTCAGGACTCACTCCCAACTCTGTGCTCGGGCTCACTTCCAGTGGAACTCAGGGACAGTTTCTGCTGGAAAGTTCAGGGACATGCAGAGTCTTGGGAGGAGGAAGGTGCCTTTCATTTGGGCACACAGCAGTTTGCTCTGGGAGCTCTGGTTTCCAAAACTCTGGGAAATAGTTTCCTGTTGTTGAAGCCAGCAAATATGTGGCAATGCAGGCCTTACCCAACCTTACCTCCTCACCCCTCAGCCCTCCTCACCCCCCAACCCCACCCAATCCAGGCCAGCAAACCTCTGTGGGAAATCACTTCTCTTCTTCATCCCTCATGAAGAACATCCTTGGGACTCCTACAGCGAACCCCGACTCTGGAATGACTTGGCTGCCCCCAGCCACGTTGTGCTAATGGTAAGTAAAGTCTAGCTCCAATCACCTGTACCCACAAAAATGCACAGATGTAGCTGTGGAAGTAAGAAATCATCAAA
This sequence comes from Sorex palustris, assembly GCA_028565675.1. Taxonomy (NCBI): domain Eukaryota; kingdom Metazoa; phylum Chordata; class Mammalia; order Eulipotyphla; family Soricidae; genus Sorex; species Sorex palustris. The sequence continues at coordinate 30,007,872 of JAOXYA010000016.1, read as the reverse complement.
ACCTATTTATGATGGTGGAGAGGCAGGCAAACTTTCAAGAACATTGAAAGTCACATGGAATTCCAAACTAGTGAGAAATGGCTTTGGAGAGGTCTGGCAGGAATGGTAGACAGCAATAATTTTCTGGATCCCTCAGAGAGCTCTATGACAGGGGGCAAGGAAGTGGGGTGGAGGAGAGCCTCACCCCAGACTGCAACAATGCAATGGGGAAGCATCATGAAACCCCACCAGGCTTAGTGAATGAAGAAAGTAGCTCGGAAGATCTGGTCAGTGCTAACAGCTCCATTACCTCTCAGACATGGGCTTCAGAGGTGATAGGAAGAGGAAGTCAGTGGGCTGAAAGAAACACTGGTACAAGAAAACATGAGTCAGAAATGAGAAAACGACATTCGAAAGGAAAAGCACTGAAGAGTTGGGTGGGTGAAATAAACATCTCTGTGGGACGCTTGGGCAGCAGCTGAGGACAGGATCAGCAAGTGCCAATAAGACAACAGAAAAGGAAAAAGCCTCAAAGTCAATGATCTGTCAGAGAGAGAGCTATGGGGCATTCAAGAAAACAACAACATAAGAGTCATGGGGATCCATGAGGAGGTGTGGCAATGGGGACAATAGTCACAGAAGCGAATTACCCAAATGTTCTTGTCTCCCAACTGGCAATGTCATAACCCTATCCCAACCCCCCAAGCTGCAGATGTGTCCCACTCACCGCAACATCTGGAGACCACGTGGAACCCTGTCCATCCCAGAACTGCAGGGTTGGTGATGGGAGGGCCTTGGGCAGCATTGATGAGGGCGCAGTGGGTCCTGGATGAGACAAACTTGGGAGAAGAAAGCCAGGCCCCAGCTGGACTGTCCTCTTCTAAGTGAGTGAGAGGTAACCCGGCTGGCAAAACCCTCTAGGGCTTCTGGGTATGGCTGGGAATAAAGATCAGACTCGCAGAACTTCCAGGGTCCAGGGTGCTCCCCCAGCTCCACTGCCCATTGCCCAATGTGCTATGTCACATTGGTGTAGGCAGGTAGATAGGGAAAGGTCCACCGACATCAATTTGTCCATCCCTCAAAGCTTCCTCCTGGTTCTGCACTCAGGGGTCACTCCTGGCAGGACTTGGGGGACCCTATGTGGTGTTGGGGATGGAGCCTGGGTTTGCTGCATGCAAAGCCAGAACCCCTTCCTTGTATTATCTCTCCAAAACACATAGATATTATATTAATTATGCTCTTTCTTGCCTGCCTGCCCATGTCCTTATACTTCCTGCTTCTATGAAGACCTATAGATAGTGAGTCGCATATCCTCCAAATGGATCCTGTACTTATTTCAGCCCTTCCTTCCAACTTGGCCAGAAACTCGCAGGACAAGGACCTGCACTAGCTGCATGCAACTTCCTCCACCCCCATCCCAGCCCCAGTCTTGGCACCAACTAGGTAGTAAATGCTCGAGCATGTCTGTGAAACACGCAGAATTAATTCCAATACGTGGGATACCTCAGATGGCTATTTCAGTGGAATACCCCAGGATAAAAAACGCTGAGGTTGTATGCTCTGTGCTTGCAGTGGCTTTGGAGAATTTACTTTAGGCAGACAGATATTGGGTTGGGGTAAGGGAATGGGAAGGGCTTGCCTTCCTTCTTTCCTTCCTTCCTTCCTTCCTTCCTTCCTTCCTTCCTTCCTTCCTTCCTTCCTTTTTTCCTTCCTTCCTTCCTTCCTTCCTTCCTTCCTTCCTTCCTTCCTTCCTTCCTTCTTTCCTTCCTCCCTCCTTTCTCTCTCCCTCCCTTTCTTTTTTCCTTTATCCCTCTTTCCCTGTCTCCCTCCTTCCCTCTCTTCCTCCTTATCTTTCCTTTCCTTCTTACCACACTGTTGCTGTTCCTGGGTGGTGGTCACTGGCCCGTCCAAAATGATCTGGGAATCCCCTGGTCCATTCAGGGCCAATTACCCTCCCTTTGGTCGGCATATAACAATGGATGAACAAAGGAATGGGGGCTACAGGCGGGTTGGTAATCAGTGGCAGTTTATTCAAGTCTCATAGGATGTTACAGAGAAATCACGAAGGGCTGGGGGTGGCAATTACACATAGGTGTGGTTGAACATTATCTTAAACAATAAACATATGTAAAATCCTTCCTTTGGGGGAAGTTCTAGAGGATTAATTTAGGCCAGGTTAATCTTTCCTAACCCTAGCAGGGTCCTTTTTCAGTTACTTCTTTTTGGGTCATGACAGAGTTTGTTCCATGACCATGCTCTTCACTTATTATACTTTTTATGGTGCTTAGCCTGTCCCCTTTTGATGCCAGGGTAGCTTATGACTTGCCTTGGGTCCATTCAAGCCCCTCATCAGCACCCCCTTAATGGGGTTTTAGAAATTAAGGGCAACTGAGGCTTATGTCAAGTAAATATGACAGATGCCCAGGAAAGAATATTATTCAGGGTCAGTTAACTCCCATGTTACAAAAGCATAGTATTAACTGTCTTCTGTGTCTATACATTGCTCTAGACTATGCAAAGGACATAAAGGAAAGAGAAAAAGCAATATTTCACTTACATGTACAAAATCCAGAGCTCTCAGAAGAATTTGACTTTAAAAGTTACAGGGTCTGATTTGGGGATATTTGTGATTAATAGATAGGGGAAGCAGAGCACAAAGGAGAGGTTAAAGATAAAAACAGAATTGGGAGTGCCTGATGGCACTGGGTGTGCCTCAGGAGAATTGTAATGGGTATAACTCAATAAGCTTAAGTTAACTCAGTAAGTTTAATTCTCTCCCCTAAGCTCCCTGAGTGGGGAGTGGAGAGAAAGGACAAATTTTTTTTCCCGCTTTTTGGGTCACACCCAGCAATGCACAGGGGTTACTCCTGGCTCTGCACTCAGGAATCACCCCTGGCAGTGCTCAGGGGACCCTATGAGATGCTGGGAATTGAACCTGGGTTGGCTGCATGCAAGGCAAACACCCTACCCGCAGTGCTATTGCTCCAGCCCCCCACACACTTTCACACAGACATACAAAACATACATTTACACACACACACACACACACACACACACACACGCTCTGAACACACAACACACTGAACACACTTTCACACAGACATACAAAACATACATTTACACAAGCGCGCATGCACACACACACACACACACACACACACACACGGGAAAGCTGATTGCGGGGCTCTCCCCGGCCGCCTTCTGCTGGAGTGACCGACCCTGCAGGGACCACGGGTGAGGAACCGTGTTGGCTCAGTGGCCCCTGGCTTGAGAGCAGCCCTCTGTGGGGTCATGCTCTGAGGGTGTCCCTTGGCTCTGCACCTGTCCCTTGGGGACCTAGACGGGGAGCTGAGTGAACAGCAGGAGCCGGGGTGGGGCAGCGGGGGGAGCGGGCCCTTCCCATGGGGTGAGGCGGGGGTGGGGCAGTTGCAGAGAGCCCCTCACACCCGCCTGCTGGCCTGCCCTTGCAGGTGACGATGCCGGGGCAGCCTGTGGACGTGGCTTGTGGTGTGGACCACATGGTGACCCTGGCCAAGTCTTTCATCTGAGTGTGGGCTCCGAACTGGAACTGACACCTGCCAGGAGCTGACACCCCTGCCCCCAGACCTGTGCAACCCTCCCACAGGAAGCTGTGACGCTGGGTTGGGGGTGTTGGGGAGACCCCAGTGCTGAGAAGCTGCAGGACCCTCCAGGGCACCCCCCTCATGTCAGCCGAGTGCCGGGCTTGGGGGAGCCACCACCCCAGCTTAAACCAGGGCCCCAGCTTCATCCTGGGGTCGGCGAAAGCTGCCTGCTGCAGCCCCCACCCCCTATGCCCTGGCCCGGAGCCCCCACAGCAAGAGGCCGTGGGCTGCGTTCCTGCGGGCTGAGGGCGCAGACAGGGCCACATGCGCTTGGCCCGAACACCAGCCTGGAGAAGAAAGATCCAGAAATTGGGAAAAACAGTTGTACTGGTAACATGTCTTTGTCTTCACAATCTTTTTTTTTTTTAAACTTCTTTGGAATAAAGTCTATTTTCTGCCTGATGTTTTTCAGAACTGAAATCTTAAAAGTTTTTTTTTCCCCCTTTTTAAACTTCATCCTTTAGAAATTAGGTCTCAGGTTTCAAAAACAAGCGTCGAGGAAGGCAGAGAGACTACTTGGAAAATGTTAGCCTGAAGTGTCCAGTCCCACAGTTGAATCGGGAGGAAGTTGGGAGGTTCAGGTTAACTTTTAGGGGCCAGGGAGTGAGCACAGAGGGGAGGGTGCTGGCCTAGCATGCGGCCGATCTGGGTTCAATCCCCAGCACCCCAATATGATTCCCTGGGCCCCAGGAGTAGCCCCTGAGTGCAGAGCCAGGAATAAGCTCTGAGCACCGCTAGGTGTGACCCAGAACAAAAGCCGGTAATCCCATGAGAGATGGGGTACCCCTATGCCAGGCAGGTGCTGCCCGAGGGACCCCCCACAGCTGTGAGTGGGGGGCAGGGCTTGGGGGACGTGGCAGGGGACTTGCTGAGGACAGGCTCCCCGGACTCGTCACAGGGCAGAGGACACGGTGGCCTGAAACGTGAATGTTTCCGAAGCAGCCGGGTCATGCCCACCCCCAGGGGTGCTCCGGTTCTCTTTTGGTTCTTTGTTTGGGCCACAGCTGGCAAGGCTCAGGGGTGACCTCTGATGGGGTTGGGGGGAGCAGATGGGGTGCCAGGGACTGAGCCCAGGTTCGCTACGTGCAAGGCAAGTGCCCTTCCCACTGTACTGCCTCCCGGCCCCTGCTCCCAGTGGGTGGAGATGACAGTACTCTTCCCTAACTCAAAACACGCTTGGAAGCGGAGTGTCTGCCTTGTGCGCGCCCCAGCCTTGAGCTGTGATCCGAGCTCAGTGGCCAGCTGTGCTTGGGGGACCCCGTGGTGGCAGGATCCAAGAACCATCCTAGTCCTCTGCCAGATGCGTGCTGTAGCCCAGGCCCCCCCCCCCGCACCCCCCGGCTCAAGCGCCCACAGTGCACATGTGAGCATTGGGAGTCTGAGATGCTGCCCCCTAAGGGGTGCCTGACTGATTCCCTCATGCTCAGGGTGGGGGCAGGGGCACCCCATACACAGGGTGGCCAGAGCTTCCTGCTGGCCCAGCCCGGGGAGTCCCCCAAAAACCATCTCCGGGGACCTGATCCACCCCCAGTGGGTCATCAGCTCCTGAGACCTCCAGGCCCTGAATCGGCCCCAAGCACCATTCAGTGAGCCGCATGGGAGGGGGCTGTGGAGGGCAGGCCTCAGGGACAGTGCGAGGCAAGGCAGCTGCTCAAGGCCGTCTGTCCGTCCGTCTGCCTCTGGTCCCCGGGGGCACCGTGACACGACTTGGCCCCCGCTGTCTGGGATCTGCAGACAGAGCCCAGAGCGGAGCCAAGTCCGAGTGGAAAGAACTTGGCGTTTCAAACCAGGGCTGCGGGGCAGAGCCATGGCACAGCAGTAAGCACCGTGTGCGTAGCCCACTCTGGTTCGACCTCCAGCACCCCATTTGGGTTCGTTCCCCCAAACCCATCAGGAATGATTCCTGTGTGCAGAGCCAGGAGTCAGCCCTGAGCTCTGCTGGGTGTGGCCCCCCAAACCAAAACTGAAATAGGCCTGAGTGGGGAGGGGATGCCAGCAGCTGTCAGAGGGGCCATTTGGGGGCCAGTGGCGGGGCCCCCAGGCCTGCTGGGCACTGGGTGACATATGTAAATTAGGGAGGGAGAGGGGAGGAAGGGCACCTTAGGGAGGGGTGCACCCACCCAGAGGAGGAAAAGGGAGAAGGGCTCAAGGCTAAGCTCACAGATTTTCATTTTGGGGGGGGCCACACCTGCTGGTGCTCAGGGATCACTTCCTAGTGATTTTGGGGGACCCCAAGTCGGTCACGTGCAAGACCACAGACCCCCCCCCGTCGCCCCGCCCCCGCCCCCTGCTGTCCTGTCTCCAAGCTCCACAGCCGATCTGTTGGATTTTCTTCCCGAATTACCCAGCGGTGCTGGCTCAGGGCATTCCTCCTGGCTGTGTGTGTGGGATGTGGGGTTCCGGGGAATTGAACCCGGGTCTGCTGTGTGCCAGCACGTGCCCCACTGCGGTCGTTCTCTCCCCTGTTCTCCAGACAGCGGCTGAGCTGTCCTCTCCTCAGGGCTTCCCGGGTGCTGATCCTGCGGGCGGCTGTTACTTAGGCAGCTCCAACCCTGCGCCCTCCTGGCCTTTGTCCGGGGGGGCCGCTGTGGCCTCCTCGGGTCCCAGCTGGGTGGTGGTAGCAGCGCCCACCAGCCTGGAGCTTGCCCCAGGGCACCCCAGGGCACCGCGCCCCCATTGTGGGCTCTAACCGCAGCCTGAACCACAACATCCCAGGGCAACCCCCCCCCCCGCCCACGGCACTCTGGGCATCATCTGCCCTGATTTGGGGTGTGGGGCTGTGGGCCTGGCTGTGCCCACTCTTCGCTGCCCCCCCTGCCCCCCGTCAGGGCGTGAGGATGGGCGATCAGGGGCCCACCATGCAAACAGACACACCAGGTGCTGTTTCTTCCACTTTAATGAACACTTTACAAAGTACAAAATATACTGTCTTTGGGGGGGACGATGGGGGGGGTTCTCTCCAACGTACAGTACATGGATCTCAAGGGTGTGTCCATCCAGCCAGAACACAGGACTGGTGCGGGGCTGCCCACGTCTCCCCACGCCCGGGCCCTGCCCGCCCCACTGCGCCCCTCCACGCACCCCCACCTCAGGATAACGGAAATGATTTTGGCAGAGAGCAGGGGGGGGAGGGGAGGCGGCTTGGGATTTGGTTGCCAGACGCCCCCCGCCTGGGGGCCACTCCTGGACCTTCTCTGGTAAACTGAGCAGCAGACAGGACCCAACACTGGGGCTCTCGGGGCCTGACCTTCCGACCCCCACTCTCGTGCTCCACCAACACTGCGTCGACCAAGCGGCCCACCCGACAAGGGGCCAAACCCCACACCTGGCCCCCAGGACTAGGGACTTGGAACTCGTGTCCAGACTCCCCCCACCCCCCAAATGTCCATTGCACCTGTGCCCTCCCCACACCCTGTGACAACGGCCCAGAGCAGAGGCTGCACCGGGGGTCACATGCAACACGACCCTACTGGGACACAGGGGGATGCCGTCCAGAGCTGCCTGGGATACCCCAGACCAGGGCTGTTCCGTGGCCCCCGGCCGTTGGCGGGACACCACCTATGGGGCGCTGCCTCCACATGCCCAGGCCCTCGCTCACTGCCCAAACAGCACCCAAAGTCCCTCTGTCTGTCCCCCAGGGGTTCCCTAGATCTAGAGGACCACCAAGGGGCCCCAAGTTGGCCGGGAAGTCTGGTGAAGGGGGTGCCGGGCAGGCCCCTCGGTCAGGCACATGGTGGCCCCGGCCCTGCTTGCCGCCATCGTACCGAGACTGCGTGGTGGGGCTCCACGCGGGCTGCTCACTCCCGACCCGCAGGGGTGGGGCTGGCGGGGGGCGGGGGGGGGGGAGAATGCTGGTGGCTGGAGGGGAGACAGGGCTCCCCGCATCTGGGCGTCCTGCACGCCCTCCCATCTGGACATGTGCCCTGGGCTGAAGGCAGTGATGGGGGCAGCACCCCTGGGGGATGCAGCTGGCACTGCCTGTCCGGGCTCAGGGCTGGGGGGCCAGCGGAGAGTGGTCTGGTGGGGACCCCGGGCTTGGCATTCGAGTCTGGTCCTCACTGGGCCATTGCTGGGGGACAGGACCACCTCCCATACCCCACCCCCAACACCCTCAGCCACACTGGGGCATACACCAGACCGACAAACACCCCTCCAAACAGGGCTGGGGTCTGGCAACCCCCTCCCCCAAGACAGCTGGGGCAGCAGGGACCACACCCGTGGCTGAGGATGCTTTTCCTTCTCCAGGTCTCCCTGCCCTGGACCTCTCTCGGCGGGGGGGGGGGGGGGAGGCCCAGGGGCAGCCTGGAGAGCAAGACCCCGGGTCTGCGCATGCCGGTGAGACGTGACCATGGAGACAGCTGGAGGAGGGGGGGGCCTTACGAAGTGGGGTGGGCGCGAAGGCCTGGGGCCTTCTGCTCACCCGCACTCTTCCTCTGTCTGGGTCTAAGAGCAGACTCCCCAGTGGCCAGCGGCCTCAGCCATTGAACGGGGGTGCAGAAAAGGGCCACTGAATGCAGCTTCCAAGGGAGGCTGGGAAGATGGGGCGGGGGGGGCACTGCTGGCCTGCCCCGGGGCTCAGGCCTGGTTGCTGGTTTTGGGGGTCGGGGCCAGCCCCATGCGTCCAATCAGTCCATCACTGTATTGCCGCTATACTTGAATTAAGAAGGAACCACCCCAGGGTGCAGGGCCCAGTGGGGGGCCCCCTGGTCTCCTGCACGCCCCACGCGTGTGCATACAGTATATATTAACATATATATTGCTCAGTATAGATGCTATGTACAGTATATGCCCATATCCACACAGAACACAGGTATTTATATGTGTACAAAGGACGTTCTGGGGGCTGGGGGCCACGCGGTCGGTGCCGGGGTCACAGGGCAGGGGGTGGGGTGGGAGGGGAAGGGGACTGGGGGGAAGAGTTCCGAGAGGCGTGGCCCCCCCCAAACCAAGGCCTTCCAAGGACAGGAAGGGGTCAGGGGCACAGAGCGTCCCCCCCGCCCCACCTGTTTTGGAACCAGCAAACAATGTACACGTTTTGGTTGTTTTGTGCAAAATGAATCAACTTAGAAAGGGGGGTGTGTGTGCAGGGGGGGAAACGGAGGACGCCTCCTCAGTGCGGGGTGCTGAGTGCCCACACGACCCCACCTGCAGCTCCTCTCCCCGGAAGGGGGTCAGAACTCCCAGGGGCCCACACACCACAGCCCAGCCAACATCCCGCCTCCACCCTCCCCTGCCTGTCTGAGACCCCCGGCCAGCTGGCTTGGGAGTGTCTGGGGGACCCCAACTTGACACACGACCTTCTACCTGAAAGCGCCAAGACACTTCCTGTGCCCTTCCCGAGGCTGTGCCCCCAGGCCCTGCCAAACCCTCCCCCCAGATGGATGCTGCCCATGGCGGCTGGACACAGGCGGGCGACAGCGGCACAGGAAGGGGCCGTTCTCGATTAAGGCTCAGCTGAGCTGCCCCTACCCCCCCACTCATTCAGGAGTCCCGGGGTCCCAGAGGGCTGGGTGTTAGGGGGCCCCGTGCTGGCCTAGTCCTTGGTGGGGAAGAAGGGGTGGCGCAGGGTGCTGGGGAGCCCCACGCAGGGAACGGAGGTCAGGAAAGCAGGGTCAGGCTGGCAGGGGTCCTGGGAGTTCACGCGCTCACCCAGCCCCCCCGGCCGTCCTGCTGGGAGTCGGGGTGCAGCCCTGAGGCTCTGGGGGCCTCGGATACTAGGAGGCCATGGCTCCCCACTCCAGACTCCTGCCCCGAGACTCCGGGGGACGGGACCCCCCTAACTGCCTTAGGCACGTGCCCCCTGGCTGTGGCCGTGGCCCCCCGTGCTCCAGGACCTCAGCCATGAGGCTCTACTGAGGGGTGGGGGGGGCAGGGGGCTCTGTGTGGGGGGGGCTCCTGGGGAGGGCAACAGGGCAGCCTTGGCGGGGTCCTGAGCCTGGTGGCGTCGCTGAGGCGTCTCTCAGAGGAGCCTCCTTCTTCAGGGGCCCCGGACCCCTTTTCCAGTCCATTGAGAAATACTGCAGGGGCCTCGCGGGGGGCCATGGGCGGCTGGGGGTCGGGCCCCGCTCCCGCCTAGTGCTTCTCCGCTTGGCTGACCTTCAGGGCGCTGATGACCCCGTGGATGTTTTCCTCGGGTACCTAGGGTGGGCGGGGGGGCCGGGCGAACTGGTGAGCCCCCGGGAAGCCCCACCCCACTGCCCCGTCCGCACCCCACTCACCAGCGCGTGGTCGAACTTGAAGGTGCTGATGTAGTAGGCAGGGATGTCGGCAGCAGCCAGCGGCTCGGAGATCTGGGCCACGATGCCACACTCATCTGTGGGGACCAGCCCGTCACAGAGGCCCCTCGAGCAGCCCCGCCCCCCAGGACTGCCTGGGCCTGACCCTCTGTCCATTTCTGGGCCATGAGTCCCCGTCAGCCTTCCTTCCGGAGAGTCCTCCCAGGGCTGGGGGGCTGTGGGCCCCGCATGGGGTGGTGGGGGTGGTGGTGACCGCCCCCTCCTCTCTGACCCCTGTCCTTATCAGCTTCCCGAGGGTGGGTGGGCGCCTGGGCTGACCCTGTGACCCCTCTTCTACCCCCGCACCCCAGCCCTCTTCAGAACCCCTTTTCCTAGTGTTGGGACCGACAAACCCCCGCCGTGGCTCGAGCACTGACCATCCTGCCCCCTGGCCTGACTGTGGCTCTCAGGCTGTGCCCCCTGTCCATGCAGGAGCCCCTGCCTGCATCCACACAGCACCACCCGGGGTTACCCCTGTACAGGCCGGGTGAGGCCCCAGGACCCCAAACCGCAAGTCACTGCTCTGATTGCTGCCACTGCCCTGAGTCCCCAGCAAAGTTCCAGGGCTGGCTGTCTAGGCCACCGTGTGGTGGACACAGCTATGCTCTCTGAAGGGGCCTGGGCGGGTGAACCCCATTTCCTTCCTCAGCAAAGGAGATGCCAGGGCCCCGCACAGGCGCTCACCCGGTGTGCCAACGCAAGATGGACCCCTGGCGCCACACACGGTCCCCTCAGCCCTGCCGGCCAGAGCAGGGGTCGGCCCTGGGCACTCACGGGTGCGGTTCCCCCCAAAGAGCAAGTAGAACCTGGGATCTTCTAGAATCTTCTGGACTCTTCCAGAAGAAATGCAGGGGTATGCGTTTCCCCTGCCCCTCGTCCTGACTCAATAGCCTCTGTGCCCGCCTGGGGCTGTTCCTGGGAGACAGGTGCTCTCTTTCCAGACAAAGTTGCCTTTGGGGGGGGGGGTCACTCCTGAAAGGACTCGGGGGACCCTGCGTGGCGCTGGGGATCGAGGCCGGGCCCCTGCTCTGTGGCGGGGCTCTGGCCCCGTACTGTTCCCGATTTGATGAAAGGGCACCGTCACACACATGCTGCTCACTAGTCCCTGAACTGCGGGCAGGCTCCCCTTTAGGGGGGCCGCCCCCAACAGAGCTTGGAGGTTACCCCTGGCTCGGTACTTGGAGGTGTTCCTGGCTCAGGGTTGGGGGGGTCCCTGTAGCGCGGGGATAAAACTTGGGGCCTCCTGGGTGCAAAGCTGTGCTCAGCCCCAAGCCCCCTGCCCCACCACAGGGCACTGGCTGAGTGGCGCTGGATGAGCAGAGCGCTGGGGGGGGGGATTGAGGGGGGACTCACCAAAGCCCAGGGGCTGCCCCCCGATCCGCACCATCTTCCAGAGCTCTCCGGATGCGCTGGTGAAGAGTAGGTTGCTGGGGAACCTTGGGGAGAGCAGACGGGTGAGTTTCCTGTGACCCGGGCCAGCACCCCCAACTCCTGCCCTCAGGGTGGGACCCGGCGCCCCACTTCCGGGAAGGGGTGCAGGATGCAGGAAAACCTGGAGGCCGGGGTGGTCTCGGGAGCCCCCAGCACCTGCAGGCAATGCCGATCACCAGCCAGTGAGGTCAGCTTAAGGCCGGGCTGGGTGGGGGGCGACAAGCCTGTCAGCACCTCCACCTGCCTCCTCATCGGTGTCCGCGCTCACCCAGGCCCCCCACCTGCGCTGTGCCCCCACCCGGCCCCCAGCCCTCACCTCTGCTGGGTCTGCACATCCATGACCAGGGAGATGTAGCCCTCGATGAGCGAGAAGGAGAAGAAGGGGATATGGCCACAGTCGTCGCTGGCGCTCAGGGGGTCCTTCATTCTGCGGGCAGGAGAGCGGCTGAAGCTTGTACCCAGGCCCCCACCTAGCCTGGCCCGGGGCTGCAGCGGGAAGGCCCCCCCCCCCGCTCCCCAGCAGTCACAGGGGCGGCCACCGCACATCAGCGTGGGGCAGCAGGATGGCCCGCCGGCCCCTGGTCCTAGGGCAGGTCACAGAGCCTACGGTCCAGACACAAGGGTCACCTCATCTTTCAGGGCCCTGCCCGCGGGTTGGGGGCTCCCGAGGAAGGGCAGGGCCCTCCTTCTGCAGACTGGCGCAGGCAGACCGTGCGGGGGAGCCCCCTACCCGTTGGAGTAGAACATGACGTCCATGAGGAGTGTGGCCACGGAGGGCAGCGTGTCCGGGTCCAGGCTGGTGACGCAGAAGCGGTTGCTCGGGCTGGACAGCGGGTGAATGACGGGCCTCTGGACTGCGGGGATGGACGCGGGCACTGAGGGGCGGGGCTGCGTGTCCCCCTGTTCCCTGAGCCCATGCCCCCCCAACCCCCCCTCCCCCCATGTCCTCTCAGTGCTTAGGCAAGGCTGGGGGCTCCCGGCACGGACCCCCTCGCCCCCCTGACTCACCCAGCTTGGGCTTCACAAAGCCATTGGTGATGCCCAGGTTCTCGGCTGCCACCGTCTCGCCATTGAGCACCCGCAGGATGGTGAACTCCGAGGACAGCGTGTGGGTGACCAGGGGCAGGTCCCGCTCACGCACCTGATGCGACAGACATGCTGGGACCGTCCCCGGCCAGACCAGCTCCACCCAGGTGGAATCTCAGGGAGGGGCGGGATGCCCCACACCCCACACCAGCCCCTCTTCCCATCCCTGGTTTCTTGGTACCCCCCCCACCAGCAGTGCTCAGGGACTCTGCCCGGCCCCTGTGCTTGGGAGTCACACACCCACGGGACAGAGGGCTCACCAGGATGAAGTCTGTCTGGTACGTGGACAGCATGAACACCGAGATGTTCTGGTCGGCCAGCGGCGCGATGACCGACTTGGCAATCTTGGTGACGCCGATGGGCTGGGAGCCGGAGAAGCCGCCGCCGCCTGACACCACATTGAGGGCCAGCCAGGTGGCATCGGCCACACTCAGGTGCTCGGAGGACGGCAATTCTGGGGGACCCAGGGCAGCCTGTGACTGCTGGGCCCAGTGATGGGGGGTGGGGGAGGCCGCAGAGTGGGGACCCCTGTGAGCACAGACACACCCCCACCCCCCGCCACAAGGCTGGAGAGTGATGCCACTGTGGGGGGCTACTCTGGGTGGTGGCCTCCAGCCGGGCCCTATGAGGGTGGGGCTGAGAGCTTGACTAAGGAGCGGGGTGACACACGGGAACTGCGGCCGGTGGGCAGCAAGGGGCGTGGACAGTCCTCAGTGAGGGTCTAGGGATGCACAGGGGTCTCACCCAGGAAACCCTCCTCATCCACAATGATGGTGTAGTCTTCCGGGGTCTCTGTTAGACTGAAGAACTTGCACCTGCACGGACAGACGGACAGACATGAAGTTAGACCTGTATTGCCACCCACTGGGAGCCAGCGGGGGATGTGCTTCACTCCACGCTGACACCCCCACTCCCCAGGGTCCCTGAGGCCATCTGGTCTGCACTCAGGCGGTGCCTATCTCCAGGGCCCTGCCGCAGGGTCTTGGTTTGTCCCCCCTGGCTCCTCTGCCATCGGCTTGCAGCTCACTCAGACGAGCGGGCCGGCGGGGACATTTAGGGAGGACAAGACCCCAGAGACCCCATTACTGCCAAGGCCACTTCCGGGGGTCCCGTAGAGCCCGGGCTGGCCACTGTCTTTGTGCCCCGACCCTGCTCCAGTGCAGGTACAGATGCTGGGCATGCAGACGGGGTGCAGTGGCCGCCCCGACCCCTCCAGCGAGACCCAGAGCCCAGGGGTAACAACTGCCCGGTGCGAGGACCCCGGGGGGCACCTAGGCAGTGCAGGGCCAGCGCCTCGAGCCACTGTCTTGAAGCCCCCACCCGGGTCCCTGGGAGCTTTTGCTCCAGAGAAACATACACAAAGCCGCAGAGATCTGCGGGGCAGGGGCTCCCAGTGTCACCCCAACTGGAAGTCCCCTGCTCATGTCCTACGGCCACCAACTCTGGAGACGAACAGGCGGATGGATTCCTGGTTGCTGGGACAGAGGGGAGCAGCCACTTGAGTTTCGCCAAGCTCAAGAAACCAGAATAGAACATCCTTGAAGAGGTGCCAGCTCTTCAATGAGTTGGGGGTCGCTGTGGGAGGGGCATGGAGGGTGTGGGGTGATGAGGCTCTCGGTATTGTGACTCTGACGGTGGCTGCCCGGTCAGCCTGCCAGGACCCAACAGGATGCGTTAGATGACCCCGGCGAGGCCTTCGGCTCTCCTGGCCCCAGATCACAGCTTGGGCCCGGCTGCCCCGGGACAGCAGCAGATGGTGACCCCGAGGGACCCCTGTGCGGCCCCCAGCACCGTGATGCTGACATGAGCGGGTCCCCGCGGGCAAGGGGGCAGCCCTGGGGACAGCAGCCGTGGGAAGATGATGCTCCAGAAATAGCCCAGATCATTTCCCCGACGCGCCACCCTGCCTGGTGGCCTCGTGGCCCTCGGCCCCACCAGCTGCTGCGTGTCCTTCTCCTGCTGTCTGGCACCCTCACGGCCAGGCTCTGTGCCCACGCCCCATGGCTGACCTCAGCCCTCCAGGTCCAGGGCAAACCTGTTCCTTTCCTCTGAGTCTCAAACAGTGCTCACAGGGCCCCAAGGGTGACTGCAGCCTGGGCCCACAGGGCTGGGGGCCACCAGGGCCACCTGGTCGATGCTTGGGACTGGTGTCAGGGACAGGACTCAGGCAAGATGCAGACCCAGAGCCCAGCACTGGCTCCTGGCCCTAGGCCGTTTCCAGTTAGTGCCAACTCCCTCCTTCCCCGCCCCGTCAGGGCAGGTCAGCCTGTGCCCTGTCCAGGAGGGGAGGTCCCGGGCAGCACCGGAGCCTCAGCATAGCCCTCAGGCATTCACCTCACGGACCTCATGACGCCACCTTGGGGTTGGGCAGTGCACAACCTGAGCAACAGCACATGATGGGCCTGGGAGCCTTTCTCCGCTTATTATAGACCCATGCGAGCCGCAGTCCCAGAGGTGGTGGTAGTGGTGGGTAAGGCTGTCTGGGGGGTGGTCTGGGGGTTTCCGCATACACAGCAGGAGCTCCAGTCCTGTGACCCTCTCTCTCTCTCTCTGTGCTGCTTCATGAGTCATGCCCAGATAACCCCCCTCCCCCCCAAATGCTGGGGATGGGGGAGGGGTAAGGCTGGCAGCGCCCTAGCGGCCTCCTGCTCTCTAGCCCCCGGTTTCTTAACCTCCCCAGGTCCCCAGCTGAAACGTGCTTCCCTTGACGGCAGCTGGGAACTTAGGAGGACACATCCCATGGCAGACCACCCACCCAGGTGTGCTGGCGGGTGGAGCCTCTGTACCTGACCAACCTCAGGCACCTGCTGAGAGCTGGACCCCCCAACCCTCCTTCACACAGAAGCGGGGTTGGGGGTGAAGCCGAGGTGAGTACAGGGACCCCCAGAGGAAAGGGGGCCCCACTTGGCCCTTGTCCAGCCCTGCTGCCCAGGCCATAGAGATGGATGGACCCAGGGAGCGGGGTGAGGAGCGTCCCCACTCCAGGCCTCTACAGAGGGAGGTCCCCCTTCTGGTGGCCTGGACACGGGAGTGGGCAGTCTTGCACACACATACCTGCAATCACCACCCCCCCCCCCACACACCTGCAGGTCCATCACACACCTGCCAACACAAACACCTCACTCCTGCAGTCTCAAGTGGGCAGTCTTGCACACACATACCTGCAGAAACACACACACACACACACACACACACACACACACACACACACACTCCATACCTGCAGACCCATCACACACCTGTAGACACAAACATCTCCTGCAGTCTCTCTCTCTCTCTCTCTCTCTCTCTCTCTCACACACACACACACACACACACACACACCCCACACCTGTCCAAGAATGCAGCAGTGGAAACAATGTCCCCACCACACCCACAGCCCTGTTGTACTCCTGGCCCCCAGCCCTGACCCACCACCGGAGCCGGAAGCCACAGTCCCTTTAGAGCTTGTCCTGAAAACACTTGACTGGCCTGGGGCTTGGGGCTGGGCTGGCCCAGCCCGCTGTTGCCTTGTCGCAGGGAGACCAGGCCAGCCCAGGTGGCGGGTCACCTGATTGCCGCCTCCTCTGTCCTGTCCTGGCCCCCAGCTGACCCCCTGCCCTCACATCTCCTTCCCTCCCTCCGTCCCGGCACCCCAAAACAGCAGCCACATTTCCTAAACCAGAGGCCAAAGGGCACGGCCCACTCTGGCTGCCATCAACACCATGCTGGGGTCTGCAGGTCAGGCCTCCGCTGGCCATGCTGAGGCTGTCTGCACTGGCTCTGTCTGATTTCTGCACGCTTTTGGGGAAACTGAGGATGACAGCCGGTGTGGGGACGTACACAGGAGCCCACAGCTGACCATTCCCCCTCCCCCCCAGCCCTGCGCTGCGTCACCCAGAGCCTTCTCCACTCCCGTGGCCGCTGTGGCCCCGGCTCGCTGGCCATGCCGGAAACCTGATCTGTTTACTCTGGGGCTCTGGCGAGGCCCAGAGCGAGGCCTCATACGGGCCCCTCCTGGCCACCAGCTGCGGACACCGAGGCTCAGCCGGGGCTGCGGGAGGGGCCGCGCCACGGAGGCTGCCCCCGGATGGCCTGTCCAGAACCTGCTCCCCAGCTTCCAACCTGGCAACCAGACCAATGAGCAGGAAGATAAGTGCAGGCTGGACAGGGACATGCTAACCAGAGGGGCCCGGCCCAAGTGTCGGGCATGTGGGGTGCAGGGGACAACCTTTTGACTGCCCATCATCATGGGGGCCCCTGGCGAGCAGGAGCTTCAGTATCTCCAGGAAATCTGGATGTCTGTGCCTGCCCAAGGCCGGAGTCTGGTGTCCCACTGACGGCCCCACCAAGCCTGGTGAGGCTGAGACCCCGTTCTCCTGTCCCGCCCCCCCCCCCACCAGGTTCTCAAGCACCTCGGAACTGACAGGCACTCACTCACCGGGCAGGTGGCCAAGGGGTGTCTGTGCATGGCCACTTGTGGGCTTGGTGCTTGGAGGGGCGGGTGCTGTTCAGAGGAGAAGTGCCTGGCAGGCAAACCCCATGGAACCCAAGTGGCCACGAATGCCCAAAGGCTCTCAGCAGGCACAGAGCAGTGCTGAGCTCTGACTCCTGCTGGGATTCTTCTTTTTTTTGCCTCTTGGGTCACACCTGGCAATGCACAGGGGTACTCCTGGCTCTGCACTCAAGAATTACTCCTGGCGTTGCTCGGAGAACCATATGTGATGCTGGGAATCGAACCCGGGTCGAACACGTGCAAGGCAAGCACCCTACCCACTGTGGGATTCTTATCACAGCCGCAAAGAGGAGCCGGTGACCCCGGGCATGATGGCACGGCCATCAGGGGTGGCAGGTCGTAACAGGGCCCAACAAGGAGAGACCTGTGTGTGTGGGGGGTGGATTTGAAGGGAGCCAGGGCCGCCAGGCCAAAAGAACCTGGCCAGCTCTGTCCTGTGCCCAGGCAAAGCGTCTACACCTCAGGATGCAGGAAGCTCTAGGATAGGTGGAGAGTCTACACCACTGGGTCCAGCTGGGGGTTCGAGCCACAGAGGCTCTGAGACTTTTGCAATGAGGCTCCCGTGGCCGACATGACTTCGAGGAGTCCGAATTTAAAAGTCACCTGTGGTCTGGGTGCACGTTCTAGAACTTTCCACCAGAGATCCCCACTGAGCCTCAAGCTGTCCCAAGTGCCCAAGGGCCTGGACACGGCCTCATCTGTCTCCTCTGTGGGGTGAGGGGCCACAGAATGCCCAGTCCAGGCTCTCTCTACAGTCCCTGGGGCCGCGAGATGAGGCGGAAAAGCTTAGCGCGAGGGCACCGGCAGCCGCTGACCCGGGGGTCATGCCCTGGGAGCACCTGTGCAATGTCTGAGTAACCAGGAGGGCAGATGGGGGGCATCTCCTGATGTTCCCTGCGTGAAGCAGGTCCCCTAGGACTCGGCCGCAACCATTGAGCCCCGGAAGGCCCCAGCAGCCAGGGTCCCGTGGGATGACTGGGTACCCGCAGAAGATGGGGAGGGGGCTCCTCGGGGACCCAGACCTCTTGTCCCAGTCCCCGTCAGGGGGTCACACGAGCAGGACAGGGTAGAGGGGACAAGGCAGGTTCCCAGCTAGAGCAGCGGCGAGGGCCCATATGGGGGCAGACAGAGACAGGGCCTCTCAGGAAGGGCGGGAAGGGGGGTGTTTAGGAGGTGAATAGGTACAGGCTCAGCGGGGGGCCGCCCCCACCCCGACCCAGGAGCCAGCGAGCCCTGGGAACAGCCTGGTCATGGAGGGGGTGGGTGGGCTGCACTCCAGAGGGACCTGGGCGCTGTCCAGGCCCTTCCCCTTGGGGCTCAGTTCCAGAGCCCAGAAGTAACTGAACTCCAGCTGCTCTGGGCTCGCCAGGTTCTTGGGGCTCAGCAAGAGCCCTGGCCCTCCCTGCTCCCCAACATGCCCTGACGTCAGGCCAGCAGTGCGGGGGTGCAGGGCCGAGTCAGCACGGAGACATCCCAGCCTGGTCCACTTGGGAGTCCAGATCGGGGAAGGTGCTGGCCCTGCATGCTGGCCTGGCCATCCTGGGTTCCACCCCCGGCACCCCAGAGAGTCTCCTGAGCACCACCAGGATTCAGCCCTGAGTATCACCAGGTGTGGTCCTAAGACAGACAAAAAATCACCCATGACTGCCAGTGGCCCCCGGGCCTGCCCCTGGGCCTCTGAGAATACTTGGGCAGTGGCGGGAGTCTCTTGCCAGGCCATGAGCCGAGGGCTTCCGTGGTGAGTGGGTGGGTGGGTCAAGGTTTCGTTTTTTATTAAAATGCTCCCTGGGCTGCTGCCAAGACTGCAGGTCGGGTCTGTGGAGTCAGACGGTAGCGGCACAGTGGGCAGGGAGGAGGGTGTTTGCAGAGCCTCAGGGCGCCCAGGCCTGTCTGCCAAGGCCCTCTCTGCCCACACAGGAGCCAGTGACCTCAGGGCTGAGGCGCCTTGGCAGGGACGCCCGGAGGGTCAGAGGGGCTGGCGGTGCCCACTCACTCCTCTGCATGCTTTCCTGAGCCCTGGCACCCTTCACCTCCGGGGCGGTCCAGCCTTGGCTCTGTGGGGTGGGGTGAAGCCAGAGAGGCCTTGGAATGGGGGGTCACATGCATGGGCGGGGTGGGGCTGCTGGGAGAGCGAGCGAGACATACACGTGCCCAGCAGGGTCTGAGGACTGGCGGTCACCGCAGGCGGGGGTCGGAGGGTGGTGGTGGTGCTTGGGGTCCGATGAGGTCATGAAGACAGCCCAGCTTGGGTCAGTGCCCCCAGGAAAGGCAGATGAAGAATAGGGGTGGGGGGCTCTGCAGCCAGGGCACTCCCCTGCCCAAACAGGGGACAAGGGCGAGGGCCGGCTCTGCACGGGGGGACCCGGCTCCCTCCCCAGCCCCCAGCACTGCCAGGCATGACCCCAAAAACCAGAGGAAGAAAAAACAACGGTGGGTCCCCACATGCCTGTCCCCACCACAACTGATGCTCAGTGCCCGCAGGCCCCCGTCCCCCTCGTCCCCCCTGAGCTGCTTCCGACCGCTGATGGTGGGGGGCCTGACCCCACTGAGGAGTGTGGACGGAGCGACGGCTCCTGTGGCCATGTCACCCCATCTCTGTTGCTCCCTCGGCCCCACCTCCGTGCTCCACACATGCTGTTCCTCCAAGTCCCTTCCCGACACCCCCCATCTCAAGTTCCCTTTGTGGAGTCAGTGTGTGCGGTGCTGGGGTGAGACGAGCAGGAACACGAGCTCTGGGGTGCTGGGGGCAGGCACGTGGCCCCGGGGGGCCAGTCGTGGATCTCAGGGAGGGGCTACTCCCAAATAAACAAAAAGTCCCGCTCCATTGAATTTCCCACTCCACTTCTCAACTTGGCAGCCGGTCCTTAGCGCCCATCACCTAAGAGAGCACAGCTCTCAGGCCGGGTCACTGGACTGGAACAGAAAGGATGGGAAAGGTCGCCCCCTCCCTGACCTCTGCTCTGCAGAGCAACCCATCCTGTGGGAATTAGAGGCATCGGGGTTGGGGAGCTGGAAGAGGACAAGGGACCAGGAGTGGAGCAGGAATAGCACTGAATAGAAGAGAAAAGAAATAAAAGAACTCTCACGCGCAGGGAGGACAAGTACGAGCAACTGACTCTGGTTTGCAGCCCCCCTACCCCATAGCGGAAATCCTAGACCCTCCCGAGCTCTCTGTGGCCCAGGCCCTGGGAATGACCCACCAACCATGGCAGCTGATGGGGAGATCCTGGCTGAGGAGTCTTCAAGGCTGTGCTGTGGTGATGAGGGACCATCCCTGGCCTGTGGCTGAGGCAGGAAGGCTCTCTCCTGGGCAATGCCCTCAGTCTGCACTATTTGTGCCTGTGTCTGTGGGAAAGAACATCTTTGTGGATTTGCTGACTCTCTGACATCTGACTTCCTGTTCAGCGTAGCACCCTGTCAGCATTTTGTGCCATAACAAAGAGGCTTCCAGGTGCCAGGCTACCTGCCTGATCTGAATGGAGAGTAGGATTTCTAGAAATAAACAGAACATTGCTTTTGGAAGATTTGACTTCCTAGGCCTCACGTTTGTCCACCCTGAGCTGCAGAACACAGCTCTCACTTTCTCCCAGCTGGTGTCTCGACATTTCCCGTCCCACATGTCTTTATGGCTCTGAAGTGCCCCAAGCAGGGGTCGCCTAAGGATATGGTAGTCCCCACACAGCCTGACTATCAGAGGGGACCCGGAAAGGTCAGCTGAAAACTGAAGGAGTTCTGGAGGATTGTAAACACCCCACAAAGAGGAAGGAAGCTTTGTGATGTTTTGTTTTGGTTTGGTTTTTTGGGGCCACACCCAGCAGTACTCAGGGCTGATTCCTGGCTCTGTGCTCACTCCTAGCAGTGCTCACAGGGCCATATAGAATGCCAAGGTTTGAACCTGGGTCAGCCACATGCAAGGCAAGCACCCTACCTGCTGTACTAACTCTGACCCTGGAAGCCCTCTGTTTGACGGGCAACCCAGGACAAAATTTCTACATAGAGGAAGAGCCAGGTCCAGACCCATCTCCTGGATGGAGTTAGAGACCTGTCATTAAAGGTCACACCTTCCCCCTCCAAACCCCCCCCCCGCCCCCCCATCACCACACACACT
>JAOXYA010000016.1:29959046-29979477 GCA_028565675.1 Sorex palustris | reverse complement strand
GGGATGGGGTGGGAGTGGTGGGAGGGATACTGGGACCATTGGTGGTGGAAAATGGGTACTGGTGGAGGGATGGGTACTCAATCATTGTATGACTGAAACGCAAGCACGGAAGTTCATGAGTCTGTAACTGTACCTCATGGTGATTCACTAATAAAAAATTTAAAAAAGTATATACTTCAGTGAAAAAAAGATATTGCAACGGGGCAGCATTTCCTAGAGAGGACTTGTCACATTCCTCCCAGTGTAGGCCTTTGGCCAGTCTTTTTTTTTGCTTTTCCAACCCTCCTGAGGCCTTTTTTCAACCTTCCCAACCTCTTTCCAACTCTTTCCAGTTTTCAGCAGTTAGTGGGGGCTCAGAGAGGAGGGATGACGTCAAAAGCTTTGACAAAAATCACCTGGACAAGTGTGGTAGCTTTCATTTCTCTTCCAGGAAGACACCCCCCTTTCTGGGAGGGGGGTGGTCACACACACTGTCCTCACCCTATGACTTGCCTGCGTGGAAACAGACATCCTAGGTCCCTGACCTTGGGTCTGGTCACGTAACTTGCTTTGGCCAACAGTGTTCCAGTAGATCGGACGTGGGCCTCAGGGGGCAGAAGCCCAGGCCCCCTCATCCTGCCCTCTGCTGTGAACAGAGCCAGTCTTCAGTGGGGCCTGTGGCTTCTGTCTGGGTCAGGGACCGAGAACAGGGCCTCTATGGCTGCCAATTCTGACCTTCGGGAAATGGGAGGTGTTTGCTATTGTGGAGCCTTCTCGCGAAAATGGACACATACGGCGAACAGGAAGGTGAGCCTGGCTGTAAAAACCTAGTGCTAGGGAAAGAAGCACATCAGAAGGTCTGGCAGAAGACATATGGCGCTCAACAGTTAAATTCACATTAGAGCCAATTACTTTATAAGAATATGCCATGTGCTAAAGCAGCCATCACAAATAACAAGCAGCGTGGCTCAGAGTATCAAAGAGCTGAGTAGCCTTGTACACTTCCCCGTGTCATCTATCAGGCTCAAACATGAGTAATGAGGTGTTTCATCATCACGGGGATATTAAAGCTCATCTGCTATTGTTCAACACATGGCACCTAGCAAGTACTCCACGAATACAGCAAGGCTGGGAGAACACAGATCATGTGTTTTGCACAAGCATTGGAGTCTCTTCTTTTTAGGAAAAGCTCCACCGTTTTTAGGTGTTTAATGTACTCCCAGAAAAGTGAATTAAAGGCCCTTTTCTTTATTAAAAACCTTCTTTTTTCCCTTCTGGGAGGATCTATTTGTCCAGAAATGATGTTAAGTCCCAAGCTACCTTCATCCGTGGTCTGAAAATCCCAGTATATTGTTCATGTTGAGGGTCTCACCTTACATATGCTTCAGAGACTTGGGCCCCACAAAAACAGGATGAGAACGCTATTCGGGTTTCCCAAAGAGGAATCGAAAGAGCTATGCTTGGAGTATCACGTTTCACTCAAATGAGAGAAAGAATCCGGAGTTCCGACCTCCATTGACGGTCAAGAATCAGGGACACTGTCTCGTTTGCCAAGCCGTCAAAAATCAGATGGGCTGGACACGTAATGAGATTTGGAGACAACCGCTGGACTAGAGCTGTTACTGACTGAATTCCAGGGGGTGTCAAAAGACCACATGGCCGCCCACCTACAAGATGGTCAGACTTCTTCGTCAAGACCCTGAACGATCTGTTTGAGGCTCTTCATATTCCTAGAACGAACAGATGACATTGGGCTACACTAGCATGCAACAGGGACAAATGGAGATGTTACTGGCACCCACTCGAGCAAATCAATGAGTAACGGGAAGTCAAGTGATCAAATGATCAAGTGATCAAGGGTCTCACCACTCCGGGGTCCCCTGGGGTGGTGCCCCAGGATGGCAGACTGATGCTCCTCTGAAAAAAACTTAACGTTGGATTATCAGTACGGGCAAAATTATTGGGAGGATCAGAGAACCGAGGTGCAGGAAAGTAGACATGTCCCCTGCAGGGGGTGAGGGGGCTGTGGGAGTCGGCAAGGCCTCGATCCTAAGCTTTGCAACACACACCTGTCTGCCTGGCGCAGCCTGGGAGTCAGGTTAGGATGGATCCCCTATGCTGCCTGCCCTCCCCCGACACCCGCATTCCAGACCTCACGCCTGTGTATTTTCTTGATTGAATTAAAGTTCCATACAGAACTTGCACAGCAAGGGGGTCTTGGAAATGCAGTTTAAGTTGCCACCCATTGGTGTTGGCAGAATGGTGTGTGTGTGTGTGTGTGTGTGTGTGTGTGTGTGTGTGTGTGTAAGTAATGAACTGCAAATAAGGCTGGAGAGATAGTACAAGTAGGGCACTTACCTTGCACACTGCTGATCTAAGTTCAATCCTCAGCACCCCACAGGGTCTCCCAAGCCCCTCCAAGGAGTAATCTCAGAGCTCAGAGCCAGAAGTAAGCACTGAATACCCCGGGATGTGGTCTTCCAAAAAGAATTGCAAATGAAGACTGATTGCAAATTAGAAGCACCTGTCTTCCTTGGCCTCACCTGTCCCTGCATTTTTTGTCTTATTTTGTGTTTTGTGTTGCATCTGGCTGCGCCCAAAATATGGGGTGCTGGGGAGTCAAACCCTGGCTGAGCTGTGTGCAAGGCCTCATCCACTGCCTCTGACTCTTGGTCCCTGTGACAGTCCAACCAGCAGCATTGTCAGTGTATGGAGACTGGCAGGATTCAGTGGCAAATGCTGGTTGATGCTTTTTTCCCCGGGGACAGACAGCAGTGGCTGTGGACAGACACCCCGCAGGGGCCTGTATCTCTGCTCTTCACACCGCAGGAGCTGCTGCAGAGGACAGAAGGGCTTTCTTGGTAAGGCAACGCCCCACAAGTGGGGAAGCGAGTCTGACCAGCGAGAGCTGCCCAACAGGCTTTGAAGAAGGGCAGCCCAAGTCCGGCCTTCTGCTGGGAAGAGATGGTGACAGAATGGTTTACCCGAAATGTGGAGATTTCCGACACCTGCTGACGAAGGTGAGAGAGTGAGGGCACCCAGCTGAGGACAGTGTCCTGAACGCTCGTGATCAGACACCCATGGGCAGAGCAGAGAGCTGTCACCAGGGTGTGTGAGAGGGGTTTTGCGTGGCAACGAGGAAGCCAGTGACTAGGGCAGGTCCCCGCTGAACAAAGCTGTCCAGTGGACTCTGTACTCTCTGTCAGTCCAGTCCAGAGGCATTGGTGACGCCTGTCTTGGCCTGGTCAGAGTTAAAAAGAATATTACAAGCTGCTCTTGGAGAGCGCATTCTCTGACTGGCCTGTTTTGTTTTGTTTGGTTTTGCTTCTTAATCCCAGAAAGTCTGTCTCAGATTTTTTCCCCTTGTTTTCTTTTGTTTTTCTTGGGCCACACCCAGTGGTGCTCTGGGCTTATCCTGTCTCTGTGCTCAGGGGTCACTCCTGGAGGGCTCAGGGGACTGACCACAGGCATTGATGGTTGGCTGTATGAAAGGCTGGCTCCATGGCCATCGTATCCACTCTAGTATGGGCCTGTGGATTTTTTTCTTTTTGGGTCACACCCAGCAATGCACAGGGGTTATTCCTGGCTCATGTATTCAGGAATTAGTCCTGGCGGTGCTCAGGGGACCATATGGGATGCTGGGAATTGAACCCGTATCGGTTGTGTGCAAGGCAAGTGCCCTACCCGCTGTGCTGTCCCTCCAGCCTTCTGCCTGTGGCTTTTATATTTATTTATTTATTTATTGGCTTTTGGGTCACACCTGACGATGCACAGGGGTTATTCCTGGCTGTGCACTCAGGAATTACTCTTGGCGGTGCTCTGGGGACCATATGGGATGCTGGGAATCAAACATGGGTCGGCCCTGTGCAAGACAAATGCCCTACCTGCTGTGCTATTGCTCCAGCCCCTGCCTGTGGATTTTAAAGGGAACATGTTTCAGCCAGAGCACTCACTCCCCGGTCCCCAGGCCTCCTTCTGTATTCCAGCCCTGGTTCTGGTGCCGCTGGACACTGACCTTCTCACCCAAACCACCTTCACCGCACGGCTCAGGCCCCACACAGGCCCGTGGATCAAGTGTCGCCATCGCCCCACACCAAGCAACTTATGTCTCTGGTCTCAGATTTCATTGCCTGTGAAGTGCAGACACACTTCTGCCTCTTAGGGCCATTGTCCTTCAACTGAGAGAGCTTGGGTGGGACCCCAGGGCAGGCCTGGGGGCTCCATTGGTGAGTCTCAGCCAACTGGGACCCTGAGTCACTGTGAGGGTTCATGGATACAGTGCCACTCAGGTCCCACACTGGAGATGCTTTGGGGTCTTCAGGGCTATGCAGTGGCCCTTGGGGACCACACGGTGGCAAGGATTGAGTGAGGGCTGGGTGCAGTTCAGCATGGCCCTAACCCTTCTATTAGTTTCAGCCCTGGTGGTCAAATATTCTTCTTTTTTCCCCCCCTTTTTGTTTTTAGGGCTCCTGCCTCCGTGCCTGGCTGTCCTCACCAGGGTCCCTTGGAGGAGGGTGGGTTGAGTTTTCCTCCACACCCCGAGCAGAGCCCCGGCAACTGAACACCTCCGGTTCCAGCCAGAGCCATGCTTAAGACCACTCTCTACACGTTCAGACGAGCCTCATGCATGAAGGAACCATCAGAGGAACCCAGGTGTGCGGGACCCGGGGTGTAGATCTCCAAGTCTGCTCAGATTGGGACTGGGCCTCCTCTACCCAGATCACCCCATCTTCCAGTATGTAGGCGTTACACCCACCAACTGCCCCCTGCCGCCGTGTAATCCCATCAACAGCCAATACCCAGAGACTGTAAAACCCAGCTCCCAGAAGAGAACAGAAGAGAACAGTATTTGCCGCCACGCAACATCTTATTATCTAGTTCTTACTCTGGAGAACCTGGCAGGCTACCAAAAGTATCCTGCCCACGCGGCAGAGTCTGGCAAACTCCCCATGGCATACTCAATATGCCAAAAATCAGTAACAATGATGGGTCTCATTCTCCTGACCCTGAAAGAGCCTCAAATGTGGCACTTTCTAAAATCTCAGGGCCAGGATGAAGGAGACGTTACTGGTGCCTGCTCGAGGAAATCGATGAACAATAGGGTGACAGTGACAGTGATACAGTGAGTTTTTGGGGCTCATCTGGCTGTGCTCAGGTGTCACTCCTGGTTCTGTATTCAGGGATCACTCCTGGTAGTGTTTGAGGGTGCCGGGTTTGAACTTGGTTCGGCCACGTGCAAGGCAAGCGCCCTCCCCACTTTACTATTTCTCTGGCTCCAAACATTCTTTTTGGGGGAGGAAGGTGGGAGCTATACCTGGTGGTGCTCAGGGCTGACTTCTGGCTCTGTGCTCAGGAACCATCCCTGGAGGGGCTCAGGAGTTCCCAGGAAGTGCTGGGGATTGAACCTGAGTCAGCTACATGAGAAACAAGTGCCATACCATCTGAATGATCTCTCTGGCCCCTCCAGAAACTCTTTTGGCTGTTTGGGGTGAGGCTGACGCTGAATCTGGTAGAGAAGCTTGGTCCGCGGGTAATTCCCTGATTACTGGAGCTGGGGGAAGTGGCCAGCCTCACGGAGCAGGGAAAATCTCCACTCCTCAGCCATGTCACCATGATCACTTGTATCATTTGTCATCCTGTTGTTCATCCATTTGCTCGGGCGGGCACCAGTAATGTCTCCATTTGTCCCTGTCCCTTGATAGTGTAGCCCAATGGTGTATTGGGAGCTCTTTCAGGATTAAGGGAACAAGACCCGTCATTGTTACTGTTTTTGGCATATTGAATATGCCACGGGTAGCTTGCCAGGCTCTCTGAGAGGGGGACAGAGGCCTTTGTTGTTTTATAGTCTCTGGATCTTGGCCGTTGATGAGATTACATGGCGCTGGGGCATTTTGTGGGTGTGACTGCCAAGCTACTGGAAAACTGGGGGTCTGGGTGGAGGAGGTCTAGCGCCGAACCCAGCAGGCTTGGAGATCTCAGACCTGGGTCCTGCATACCTGGGTTCCTCTTCCGGTTCCTTCATGCATGAGGCTCGTCCGAGCGTGTGGAGAGTGGCCTTGAGCATGGGTGTGGCTGGGTTCTGGAGGTTTTCTGCTGCGGGGGTTCTGCTTGGGGTGGGGAGGGAGACTCAACCTGCCCCCCTCCGAAGTGCCCCTGTGAAGACAGCTTGGAATGGGGTCAGGAGATTCTGCCATGTCACCCTGATATAGATCAAAAACCTTGGGGGCTCCTCCAGAAGCTTCCTAGGCAGTAGACTCTGAACCTGTCCAGCAGCTGCTCCAGGGAACAGTGCTCCTGGGCGGGGGTGGGGAGTGACAGGGGCACAAGTTGGCCAAGCTCATCCTGCCTGGTTGCAAGATGCTCAGTGTTTCCCATGCCCCCGGCCTGGCCTCCCACATTTTGTGGAGGCCTTTGGGGTCCCTGTCCTCTCCAGGCTGTCTTCTGAGGGTTTGCGGAAATGCTTGGGGACAAGGCTGTCACCACACCCAGGAGACGGACAGGGCTTGTGTCCAGTGTCAACAGCCAGGACACTCCCCCCAGTGGACTCCTTCTTGGTACCTGCCTCAACTGTACCAAAGAGAAAACTGCCTTTGCTGGAGGGGTTCTGGGCTCTACTTCAACCCCATGGCCAGCAGGTGATCAGGCCTGGTCCTGCTTCTGACTCCCCGCTTCCCTGGGCCAGGGGTGGGGTCACACCCACCAACAGCTGATCTGGGATTGGGGGGTCAGGGATGGGGGGGTCACACCCATCAACAGCTCACTGGAATTGGGGAGTCAGGGACGGGGTCACACCAGTCAACAGCTGACCTGGAATTTGGGGGTCAGGGACGCGGTCTCACACTCACCAACAGCTGACTTGGGAATGGGGGGTCAGGGACAGTGTCACACCAGCCGACAGCTGGCTGGGATTTTGGGGATCAGGGACAGGGGTCACACTAGTGAAAGCTGACTGGGATTGGGGGGTTAGGGGTGGGGGGTTACACCAGCTGACAGCTGATGGATTGGGGTGTTAGGGATGGGGGGTCACATCAGCCAACAGCTGACTTGGATTGGGGGGGTCAGGGACAGGGGTCACACCAGCCAACAGCTGACTGGGTTTGGGGGGTCAGAGATGGAGGTCACACCAGCTGACAGTGACCTGGGATTGGGGGATCAGGGACGGGAGTCACACTCACCAATAGCTGACTTGGAATTGGGGGGGTCAGGGATGGGGTCACACCAGTTGACAGCTGACCTGGGATTGGGGGGTCAGGGATAGGGGTCACACCAGCCGACAGCTGACTGGGTTTGGGGGGTCAGAGATGGGGGGGTCACACCAGCCGACAGTGGCCTGGGATTGGGGGGTCAGGGACGGGGTCACATCAGCTGACAGCTTCCCAGAACTTCTGGGCTCCAGCTGGTGACATTGGGGTCTGCGTCCAGCCCTTTAGTCATCCCTGATTTTAGGGACACACCCCAGAGTGATCGCTCCCAGTTCCGAGGCCCTTTTGGGGTTCCAGCCCCTGCTGGCTGTGGGCTACTGTGGCCTTCAGATGGGAAATGCAGTGGGAAGGTGTCACCTTTCAGACAAGGGAAGTGGGGTGCAGAGAGGTGGAGTAGCTGCCCCAAGGTCACACAACAAAAAGTACAGGACCAGGTTATTGTGTCCCCCCTGGGTATTGAGACACCCAATCCCTCAGCCCCTGGGTGTATCCTGGACTTCAGTGGAGCTGACCTGAGTCAGGTCCTGGCTGTCCACAGAACCCCCGGATGCTCTGTCCTTACTCAAAAAACCTTCGAATCCATGAAGACATTTTCTTGGTTGCCAGTGTTGCCCCTTCCGGAACCTTCCTGCAGAGAGTGTGACCCCATCAAAGGGCCCCCTGCTGGAGGAAGAGGGGCCTCACCTTCCTGGGAGGGGCTTCCCCTGAGGCCTGGGAGTGGTTCTGTGGTTTGAACATGACCAGGAGCTGGTTCTGGTAGTCACCTGTCAGTGGCCAGTGGAGCCCCATGTGGGGAGTGTCCAGAGGTGGAGGCCTGTGCTCAGTGAGGCTTGGAACTGGAGGCCAAGGCCAGGGCTCAGAGGGAGGCCTTGCTCCACAGCACTGGACTCTGGCGTGGCAGGGTTACCGCTGCCTTCCTGGACAGGCCAGCAGGCCGGGGCCTTGGTCAGAGCTGGTTTGGCCTGGGTGGGGTCTGTCCACTCAGCTGTTGGGATCTATATCTCGGGGAGAGGTGGGAGTAGCCGAAGTTTCCCAGACAGGCTAGGGGGATTTCTGGCAGGAGTGACGAGAGGGGTGGGCCCTGGCTCAGAGTTTGGGGGACATGGTGGGAGCCCCAGGTGCAGATACGCCTGAGATTTGACAATCTTCCCATGGGCTAAGAGCAGCCCGGGCCTTGGTGGGTATCCTGGAGGTGCAGTAGTAACTATGGGATCCTGTTGGGTCCCCTTCCCTTTGTTTTGTGGGGGCTTTGGCAGGCCTGGCCTATGCAGCTGGTCCCAGGTCCTTAGGGCGCAGAGTCACCTCGTTTGGTTTTTATAATGGGAACTGGACCCAAAGGCTGTGTGTTAGGTGTACCCATGCCCAGGTGTGGGGTGGGGCACTTCTGCAGGATTCTGCTCCCTGTCCTTCAGGGAGGACATAGCTTGGGGTGATGTGCGTGCACCGTGAGCACATATGTACACACACACATACACATGCGTGAGTACACAAGCGGGTGTATGCATGTCATTGTGTAGGTATGGGTGTGTGCATGTGTGTGTATGAATGCGTGTGCACACATGCCATACACACATGCCATTGTACATGTATGGGTGCATGTGTGTGCATGAGTGTGTGTATGCAGGTGTGTAAACACATTTCATTGTGCACATGTGTTCTCAAGAGAGCATGTGTGTGTGTGTGTGTGTGTGTGTGTGTGTGTGTGTGTGTGCGTTGCCAGCTCCTGAGCTTCGCCACCCATCACCTCAAGCTCCTGCTGTATGAGACAGTGAGCGCTAGGTGGCAGCAGCTCCCCATTTATAGAAGGGACCCCGCCCCGGGGTGTGTGTCCCGGCCTCGGCAGGTCTAGTTAGGGACTCCCAGCCTAGCCAGACTTGGTGCTCTTCTCTTTGCCTTGCAGTTCTTTGTTCCG
This sequence comes from Sorex palustris, assembly GCA_028565675.1. Classification (NCBI taxonomy): domain Eukaryota; kingdom Metazoa; phylum Chordata; class Mammalia; order Eulipotyphla; family Soricidae; genus Sorex; species Sorex palustris. The sequence continues at coordinate 29,970,384 of JAOXYA010000016.1, read as the reverse complement.
GGGCGGGAAATTGTCTTCTCTTTCACTTAAAAACTCCAGAGCGCCTGCCACATCACTCACCCCTTCGAAGACTCAGTGCTGGCATCCATCTCCAGGCTTGGGTCAACATCACCAGGAATTCCAGAACCTTCCCTGGGGCCGAGGGGAGGGGGGGTGTGGATGGCAGCCATCTGAGGGGAGACGTGATTGTGTAGACCATGTGGCTCAGCACTGTTAGTGCTGGGTCTTTGCTCTCTGCGGCCCTTCTCACGTCTCTGGCCTTTGAGGATGGAGGGCAGGGGCAGGGAGGGGGAGGGGTTTCCCCCAGCCTTTCCTTGTGACTCCTGCTCTGCGCACAGCCTGTGTAGACACCCCGTCCACGGCGCATGTTGTTCTGGAAAGCAGCCGCTGACGTGGTGGTTCACACTGGGGTGTACAACCCCCCTTTTCCTATTGGCTCCTTTGCCTTGTACATCTGCACACCAGCAGGGAGGCATCTGTGCGTGTCTGTACGCTCATGTGCCAGCATCATCTCTTCTGATGTTTCCTGCCAAGGGTTCCATGTGCCAGGAGTATAGCTTCTGGTACCCTCTAGATGTGCCCTGCCCTTCCCACCCGTCTTCCAGGGCTCACTTCCATTTCCACTTGGGGCTGAGTCTGGGGCCACAGACTCCTGGACAAAGAGCAGTGGAAAGGTGTTGGAGAGATAGTACAGTGGGGTGGGGGGTACTAGCATCGCATGCAGTTGACCCTGATTAGGTACCTGGCATCCCAGATGGTCCCTCGAGCACTGCCAGGAATGACCTCAGAGTGCAGAGCCAAGGAGTCATCCCTGACCATCGCCAGGTATGGCCTGGAAACGAAACAAAACAAAAGTGGTGGTGATCCAGAGTGTTACTGCATGGGGTAGGGGTGTTGATTCTTTTGAGTGAGAGGCTCTGGGGATCCTTGCTGGACAAACCTTCAGGACTGTAGGTGTCAAATATGGCTCAGTTTGATGCAGAAGTTGACGCCACATTTTGGAGTCATGTCAGCAGGCCGTGTTCATCTCAAGGTAGACGGTGTTATTTGCTTGAATTGTTATATTAAAGTTGTTTGTTGTAATACTCCATAGTATCACACAGTCAAGGACAGCAACATCCTTGTGGTAAAAAGTTTAAGAAAACATCATCCAAGCCCTTTGGGGTCCTAATTAGTTAGGAGCTTCTCTAGGCTACGTCTAAACTCTGGGATTTATGGCAAACATCTGTGCTGATAAGGGTTGGGAAAAGTCTGTCCTGACCCTGAGCTATGTACAGAGACAATTTGCTCCCGAGTGATGGATGGCTGTAACTGCCTCCTGTCTTCCTTTCTGATGCATGTTTTAAACTATAACTCATTTTCAACGTAAGTAAAAGCTGTAGCTAATCTTGCATGATATTAATTGACTCTTTGGAATGTGGTTTAGGAGCAGAAATGCAACGTCAGCCTTTGAATTGTTTGTTGAATGGATCAGAGTCCCATGACCCATCACCATGCCTGGGTCCATCCCCATGAAATAAACTTCTGTCTTACACCCCTTCAGCGTCCTGCTACCTCCCTGAGTGATGACAGACTTGCGATTGTCCATGAGGTTGGTGTGTGTTGTCCTTGCCTTTCATGCTGACATTGGCAGCACAGGTCACTCTCTCCTGCGTTCCCACCTTTGGACCAGCAGGTGCTAGGTGCTGTTCATCTACCCCCCCCCCCCAACAGACCTTTCATCAATCAGTTTTGTCAGTAATGCCAGTTTTGATGTGATGTCAACGCACAAAACACAGCTGTGTGGGAAAACTCAACAGCCACAGCTTAAGCAGCCGAGATGTTTATTGATCTTCAGGATCAAAGAATTGGGAGGTTGTTGGCTCCAGCATGAGTGGGATGTCCAGAGATTCCCATCAGGACCTGAGTGCTTCCTGCTTTCACTTCATGGCCTCCATTTAAGATGACAGTCCCCTCTCCTTGCAAAGACATCCCAGGTTGGCCGAAGGCACAGGTCACCTCAGGACACTCATTTATCAGGAAGTCTCCCCACTCCCAGACTTAATACTAAACCAATTGCCAGGCCAGGGGAGTGTGATATCAGCCTAAAATTTGACCTTCCCTGAGCAGACTCTGGAAGATCAGTGGGATTGGGAGCATGGGTTGGCTGCTTCTCTTCCTCCTCTATCATCGTCCTCTTCCTCTGCCTCCTCCTCCCTCTTCTTCTCCTCTTTCTCCTTTTATTTCTCTTTTTCCTTCTCCTCCCCTTCCTCTCCACCTTCCTCTGTCTGCCTTCCTCTGTCCTCCTCCTTCTTTCCCTCCTCCTCCTCCTCCTCTTCTTCTTCTTCTCCTCCTCTTCTTGTTCTTGTTCCTCCTCCTCCTCCTCCTTTTATTTTTGGGCTACACCAGAGATGCTCAGGGCTTACTTCTGGCTCTGCACTCTGGGATCACTCCTGGCAGGCTCAGGGACCATATGGCAAATGCCTTATTCAAGTCCTACTGCTCTGGCCCCAGCACTCACATTTTCTACCACTAGTGAGGTACTAGCCCTCTCTTAGGAAAGCTCTCCTGCTTGGTTACCCTGTATCTGACCATAGCCAGAGGAGGGGGCCTACAGCCTCCTGAAAGCAAGTTAAAGCCATGACCTGTGGGGTGAGAGGACAGAGCACAGGAGGAGGAGTGCAACAGGAAGGCATCAGTCAGATACTGCTGGGTAATCAAAAGGCCCCAAATCACAGGTGATGGGAAAGCAAGGATGAGCTGGCTGGGACAAAGGCAGCCTCTGCTGAAGGCTGGCTCCAGAGCTTCAGCTGATGAATGGTGGTTAGTGCTATGGCAGCAGCTCTGGGAAGATGGGACCCAAATACTCACCATTCCGAGGGCTCTGAGTCCAGGATGGAGGGGCCAGCAGGCCTGGTTCCTGCTCCCAGGCTTGTGGGGGTCTGCCATTTCCCTGCTTCCCTGAGTGGTCTTCTCTGTGCATGTCTGTGTCCTAATCTTCTCTTTCCGAGGCTCCCAGACCTGTTTGACCAGGGCCTTCTCGAACCATCTGAGACCTCTGTACCCTTTCTTTGGCTTGGCTGGGCATGTGGGCCTGGGGCAGGCTGGGATCTGGCCTGTCTTTGGAATCTCACATATTAACACTAGATTCATATTTCTACTGCTCTGTCTCATCCTTAATATCTCCCTCCCTCCCTTCTTTCAGCTCCTTCTCACCCTGCTGTCCTTCCTCCTGTTTTCTTCCATTTGCCCATGGATCCATCCACCCACTTACTCATGGATTCATCCACCCACTTACCCATGGACCCATTTACCCATTTACCCATGGATCCATCTGTTCACTTTCCCATGGATCCATTTACACACTTACCCATAGATCCATCCACCCACTTACCCATAGATCTATCCACCCACTTACCCATGGACCCATTTACCCACTTACCCATGGACCCATTTACCCACTTACCCATGGATCCATTCACCCACTTACCCATGGATCCACCTACACACTTACCCATGGATCCATCTACCCATTTACCCATGGATACAGTCACTCACTTACCCCTGGATCCACTCAACTGTTGTGGCCATGGCTGTGGTAGGGTACTGTGAGACCTAAGGGGAAGCAGTGGGATGGACGTGCAGGAGGAAGTCTAGGGATGGGCACTCAGGCTCTCTGGGAATGCTTGGGGCTGAAAATGCAGGGCGGTGGGGGAAATGTAGCTAAAGGGACCTCCCTGGTGGTCAAGCCACTGAAATGGGGGCTCTGGGGATGTTGCGGAGAGGTATAGCATTCCCTGCGCATGTGTGTCCCCCGCCCCCCCCCCCCCGCCCCCAGCTCCCCGTAGCCTTGTCCACAAAGGTGCTTGTGTTTTCCGGGATGAAGGAGCCATGCTGGCAAGTCTGGCTTCTGCTGTTTTAGAATCTGGGGGTGACAAGGAAAGGGACTCTCAGGCGTCTAGCACAGTGCTGGGGGTGCATCAGGGCAACTGTCGGTCCAACAACATCCTCTGCCATCTGTCAGGGTGCAGGCTGCAGGGTCCGGGGTCAGCATCCAGGAGGTCTGTCAGATGACACTGATCCCTGAACAAATTGATTACAAGCCAGTTTAGGTTCTTGCCAGGGCAGTGAGTTAGAATCTGAAAGTTTGAAGTCCCATGGGGAGGCTGGGGCCAGAATTAATAAGCTGCCGCAGATGGGGGCTCTGAGCTGATTAAACCCCCCTCAGCCGGGCTTCCTGGCTGCCTCGCGTCTGTGGTTCTTTCCCAGGACCTGGGCCAGGTGGCAGCTGGCTGTCCTCTGCTGGGCCATCAGAAGCTGTGGATATATGTGAGCACACAGATGCACACAGATGCACACACGAGTGTGTCTACACACGCTCACCAGCATTAGTTAAGGTAAAAAAAATTATCTGGGCCGGTTCTGCATGGTTCCGGGATACTGGCTAAATAACATTCACTGTGGAGGCCTTACACTCTGGAGGGGTATGACACGCAGCAAACTTCTCTTCTATGCTTGTCAGCAGTTGCTGTGAAAGCTGCATTTGGTGACCCCAGTAGGTGATGCTCCCAGCACCCCTTCTGTTCTTTGAGTGCCCAGATAGTTTTTTCCCTTGCTCCTTTTGCTCACACAGAGTGGGGGGCATTGCCAGGAGTAATTCCTGAGTGCAGAACCAGGAGTAACCCTGGAGCATTGCTGGGTGTGACCGCAAATGCAAAAAACAAAACCAAAAACAAACCCAAAAAAACCAAACCAACCAACTAACCAACCAACCAACCACCAAACAAACAAGCAAACAAAACGGGGCAGAGGGTGCACTGTTCAGAACCAGTTTTGGATGAAAGTGGAACCCAGACTCCCGCTTCCTGTGGTCTGACCCTGGGCCATGTTCATCTCTGACCTTCCAGTGCCCAAGTGAATGGCAAGAGGGAAGTTTCTGGTCCCTCGAACCCTCTGGGCCTCCTCCAGTTGCTCTGGCCTGCTGAGCTGGGTCCCCCCTCCCACCCCATGTGGAGGCATGGGATAGGGTGCTTGTCAGCTGTCTCTCCGGCATCATCTCTCTAAGTGCAGTTCATCTGCCTATGTGTCCCAGGGAACAAATCACGGTTCTTTAAACCTCTGAAGTGCCTTTGATCTATCTCCCGTCCAGCAGTTTTATTGGCTATAGTGAGTAATAAATAGTTCTGCTCCTGGGAAAGTGATTTGGAAAGGCAGCCACTGAATCTGCTGCCACATATGAAAATGCCAGATTCCCTAGTTGTCAGAAGAGCTTATACCTGCCAAGCAACAGGTACTATCCCCTGCCCCTCACACCCCAATTCTTTAGAATCCATCCATTCACTCTCCAGGAAGCTCTCTGAGGCTTTAATTATGGGCACAGAGTGAGATTGTAGAGTCTTTTCTCTCCCTTGTCTTCCAGTTCCCCCCATTGCCCTGCTCCTGTTTCATTTTCTTGTATTAAAGCTTGTTGTTTAGGGGGTGGAGAAATAATACAGAGGATAAGGCACTTGGCTTGCAAGTAAGGATGCCCAGGGAGGGAAGAGGTGTCCTACACTGTCTCCCCAAGGACAGCCTAGCCAGGGTGTCAAGGACCCTTGAGTCTCCCATTTCCTCCACGTGGATGAGAACAGAAATCCCTGCTCAAGTTGAGTAAGAGGGCCGTGATCCAGTACCAGTTTTGTTTAAGCATCGTTTCACCTAGAGTCTTAGTCTGCGATGCCCTTACCCCTAGGTCAAATGAGACTTGCTCGTGCCTATTGGCTGTTGAAGGTCCCACACACTGAGTGGAAATGCAGGAACTTCTGCTCTCCCAGTCCCAGGTCGAGAGAGTCGCAGGGATGGTTCTAGGACTTGCTCCCTGCCAGCTCCAGCGTCCTGCCGCCATCTCCCTCTGTAAATCTCTGTCCTGAGCCCCTCTCTTCCAAGGACCCCAATCATATTGGGTGAAGGTCGACTCTCAGGACCTCATTCTCACCTAATCCTCTCTTTAAGGGTCCCCTCTCCAAGGTGCTGGGGTTAAGACTCTCACACATGCATGTGGGGGTGCGGGAAGGTCTTTCCATTCCTCCTTTCTCATGAACCTTCTAGAAAGCATCATCTCCTCAGATACTCTCTTATCTGCTCTTTACTCCACCAGATTCAACTTCTTCTCTTCTTCTTCTTCTTCTTCTTCTTCTTCTTCTTCTTCTTCTTCTTCTTCTTCTTCTTCTTCTTCTTCTTCTTCTTCTTTTTGGTTTTTGGGTCACACCTAGCAATGCTCAGGGATTACTCCTCCTGGGTCCGCACTCAAAAATTACTCCTGGTGGTTCTCAGGGGACAATATGGGATGCTGGGAATCGGAGCCGGGTTAGTCACGTGCAAGGCAAATGCCCTACCCACTGTGCTATTGCTCCAGCCCCCAGATCCAACTTCTTTACACTGTCACACTGAATTCACTCCACCGAGGTCCCAAAGGCCTGACTGGGAACTTCCCAGACTAGTTTAGGGGGAGGGGGGGTACTGATTTCTTTTTTTGAATGAAAAATATCTTTATCGACTCACCTATTAATGACAAAGTTATTCATGATTGCGTTAGGCATACTATGTTCCAGTACCAATTCCTTTGCAGTGTGAAAATATGGGGGCGCTGGGCTGGCCACTAATTTGGCAGAAACTCCTGATGCCTCTTAGTTCTTGCTCCCATGGTCTTTTCTTACTAGTGAGTGCAGTCTAGATTCTGCACTGAAGAATGTGGCTTCTCATGGAGTTCATGCCCAATTCAACCAGCTTAATCAATGGCTGAACAAATAGCAGTACTCCTACATTATTAAAAAAATGGCTTCTCTGGCATGGTGTGGAGGTGAGTGCAGGAGCATGGAAAGTTCTTATCACATGACGGAACTAGCGGGGAGGGACATCCATGAGCATGGATTGCACAGGATATGTGAGGCTCTCGTGGCATGCTCATTTCTAAAATGAGATGTGCCTTGGAAACATGGGTGACTCGAGGCCATGTTTGTGGCTTAGTGACCCAAGTTCTTCCTAACTCATCCTCCGGTACTCAGGGACGGTGTTCAGTGAAAGAGCTGTGAGGTGGTTCCTGAAACCACAGCCATCCCCCTAGCTGTCAGGCACTCTCTGATGATGTGTCTTTGCCTCTTACTACCATAGGAGTTTCTGGAGAACAGGATCTGGGCGACTGATCACTAGCATTGGAAAGAAAAACAGTGTGTGGCTGTAGGGAGGCATGGGGCAAATATTGTTGAAGAACAGGGAAGGAAAATTCAGCTATAAACTGGAGATCAACTCCAGGCTTGCTCGGATCGGGACTAGGCCTCCTCCACCCAGATACCCAGTTTTCCAGTAGCTTGGCAGTCACACCCACAACCTGCCCCCAGCGCCGTGTAATCTCACCAATGGCCAAGATCCAGAGACTATAAAATAAAACTCCCAGAATAGAGCAATGCAGTATTTCCTGGAGTGTACGGCCTCATTCGCGGCTGCACAACAACTTATACTCTAGCCCACTGATGTAACTAAAGTAACACACATTTGTTTGGTTTTAACATACTTGCTTGTATTCTCTTATATATGGGCTTAATTTGCTCCAGAATGAAATACAACAACCTTCAAACACTTCCCTCTTATTGTGGTGGGAAGATGCTCACTGGTGGGGTGGGTGTTTGAATATTATCTGCAATGAACTATTGTGAACTAAATAAAATGTATAAAAATTGTAAAAAAAATGGAGATTAAAGGAATGGTGCTAGAATGCTTCTGGCGGGGGATGGGGAGTGGGAATGTGTTCCTGTTCCAACTCTCTTCCCAAGCTTCCTGCAAAGTCCTCTCTGGAGCCTGGCCAGTGCTCTCCTGCATGAGCTGGTCCTTCTGGAAGTTTCCCTACTTGCAGAGCTGTGCAAAGATCCTAGCCAGAGTCTATTCTATGCAGACGTCTTGGCTGCCTCACTCCCACTGTCCGCTGCCCCAGTGATCTCGCTGTCTATTTTCCCTGCTGGGAAGGGAGGGGGAGGAGGTGTGGGGATCTTTTTGGTGCACTTTCCCCTTGCTGGTGGGGGAAATGAACCAAAGAATGAATATTGTGGGATCCAAATTCACAGCTTTAATCCGAGTTTCCAGGATGGAGAGGGAGTAGCCTGCTGTGTGTGTGTGTGTGTGGGGGGTGTTACATCCAAGACAACCAGCTTGATGCTTTTGGAAGCACCCAGGGCCCACAGGGCTAGGGTGGCCGCTTGGCGAGCTCCACCAGGCACTTCCTTGCCAAATTAGAGAATATCCTTCTCCCAGAGCCCAAGGGCTGTTCATGGTGCAGGTGTGACGCACAGCTTGTGTGGAGCAACTAATTTCAGTGGATCTGATGTCTGCAGGCCCCACGGGTAGCTCATGTGAAGTGAGGAGAAGAAAGACGGTCACTTTCTCCGAATCTGCCTCTGCCACACGGGACCCAGGGTTACTGGATTCTTGTCTTGCCTCGCAGAAAGGAATTTCAGGAGTAGACAAGCAGTGAAATGACACAGTTTTTATTTGGAGGTTTTTATGGGAAGGAGGGAGAGGAAGTGGGAGAGAGTGGAGAGTAATATGCTCAAGAGAGAACCCAGGCTTCTCCAAGGGTGGAGAGAGCCCCTACACACATCCCAGGGTTAGACAGGAAAGTATGAAAGTACACATCACAAGGGAGGAGATGTGGGCAACACATATGCTCAACCACCGCATGTGCTAGGCCACGTAGGCAGGAGCAGCACATGGGCACAGCCATCATATACACGTATTTCTTTTGTTCAAGGTGGCCTATATAGGTTTTCTCCAACTTGCCCCCATGTGGGACTTCTACTTAGGTAAAAGTTCGTTGCTAAGGAGGTTACCACGGGGGTTGGGAGTGATTATGGTCTTCTTTGAAATTCCTTTCCTGACTTTTGTTTCTGTGGGAGCTTCTGTTGGAGGGGGTTGATCCAGCCTCCTCAGGGTCTGTTACAGACTGGCACCAGTTCTCCTGAGGTCAGGGATATTACTTCTCAGGAGATTTACTGCCTTTGCCTTGGGAAGGGGCCTTCTATATCTGCCTGCCTACATCAGGTCATTTTAGTGATTGGTGAGAAACTGGCATTGACCTGCGGGGTCCAGATATCTATGCTCCGGAGCTTCCCAGGGTTTTCTGATGGGCAGCAGCTTATATCAGCCCTGAGCTGGGGGTTTGCGTGGGATCTACAGTCAATGCTTTTCTTCCAGGAGCTGGAAATCATTTAACATTCAGGATTTTTAAATCCTCAAGCCCTTCTGCCTTTGGATGGTAGGGCCCCGGTTGGAAATGGAAGAGGCAGAGAGAAGGGCAGACTTGTCTAAGGTCACGTGGTGGGATGAGCCTCAGGGCATCTCCCAGATCCGTTTTATGAGGCTCTCTTTCAGCTTCTGGCTACCGCCACTGCTCCCCTCCCTCTTCCCTGTTGCTTGCCTGGTGGGAAGGCGTTTGTCCTGTTCTGTCAAACTCAGGCCCTCTGTGCTCCAGAAACAAGCAATTGATGGGAGGAAAACCTTCCTTGGAGGCTCGTAACTGTGCAGCAGGATACAAAGTGGCCCCTCAGGATTATGCTCTGTTCACAGGAACCTTTTTTTCTTATGGATTCTGCTATTAACACTTAGAGGAAGTTTTACTCTGGGGGGCGATTTGTCATGGAACAGCTCATCCTTGGCATAGATCTTCCTGAATGCTGTCACCTTGCAGGAGGATGTGAGTCACTCCACAGGCATTTGTCATCCCAAGCTCATCTCTACCCAACTTGTCCCACACTCCACACTTCCTTCCCGGAGTCATAGTCTGAAGACAGAACAAAACGCTGTTGTGAATGGTGCAGAAAAGTGTCCTAATCCGAGGTGGGCAAATGGGGTTCTCTGCCTCTGATCAATTCTTTTTGAGTGACTGGGTGGATGGGAGGATGGTTAACTAGTTGGATAGTTGCAAGGATGAATAGTGATGGATGGTTGGATCATTATTTCACAATATTCATATTCTTTTTTTAAAAAAATTTAAATTTAATTATAATTTTATAAAGTTGTTCACAGTAGTTCATTATGGATAATATTCAAACACCAATTCCATCATCATGCAACTTCCCACCACCATAAGAGGAAAGTGTGTTGTTTCATGTTTTATGTTTCCTTTTCATAAGAGGAAAGTGTGTTGAAAGTGAAGATTGTTGTATTTCATTCTGGAGCCATTCAAGCCCTTGAATAAGAGATTATAAGCATGTATGTTAAACTCAAACAAATCTGTGCTACTTTTGGCATGTCAGTGGGCTAGAGTATAAGAGGTCGTTCTATGTTGCTCTCTTCTGGGAGCTGTAGTTCATAGTCTCTGAATCTTGGCCATTGATGAGATTATATGGCGCAGGAGGCAGTTTGTGGTGTGACTGCCAAGCTACTAGAAAACTAGGGATCTGGGGAGGGGAGGCCAAGTTCCATTCTGAGTGAGCCTGGAGATCTCAGTCATGGGTCCCACATACCTGTTTTTTTCTGCAGGTTTCCTCATAAGTGAGGCTCATCCGAGCCTGTGGAAAGTGGTCTTGAGCATGACTGCAATTGGGTTCTGGAGGTTTTGGCTGCCGGGATACTGCTGGGATGGGGAGGGAAACTCAACCTGACCCCTCTGAGTTCCCCCTGGTGAAGACAGCCCATATTCTGGTTTCATAGTTCTTGGAACTTTGTGAAGGTAAAGGGGTGTGAAAGTTTGGAGAGGAGAGGCAGGGGCAGGGGGAGGAAGGGGAAGACAGAAAATGTCTTCAACTGGGAGCTTTCCTCTCTCTCTCACCTCTTCTGGACCCTCCTCCCCACCCCAGCACTCTTGACTGTTCCTCATTCATATTGCAGCACCAACTCCTACTCTCCAGATCTGTGGGTTATCGCACGATTCAGTTGCAACACTAGGTCGGGTTAGCACAGGCCCCATAGGTTGAACGGTCTCTACTTCATACACAGCTAAAGCCTGGGGCATCTGTGAGCCATTCATACTTCAGTGTGTCTGACTATAGATTCAGGGCCTCTTCCCCGCCACCCCCAATACCCTGGTGTTATAATTTGCCCAGATCTCAGATACCGGCAAATGCTGCATTAAAGATTATAGTTTTATCATAAAGAATCTAACTCAAGAGCAGGCAAACGGAAAAGATGCACAGGGCAAGGTGTGGAGGTGAGAAACTGAGTTTTGAAGGCTTGTGCCAAGCCTGAGAACAAAGATCAAATATGTTTCTATTATGGAGTAATAGCACAGTGGGTGAAGGAGACCAGTTGTAGTTGCCGGGTTCCGCAAAGGATTCAGCACCATCGACCATATCCACACGATAACCAAGCTCATTGAGGTTTCTCGGGAGTT
>JAOXYA010000016.1:29902670-29920463 GCA_028565675.1 Sorex palustris | reverse complement strand
CATTGTATAACTGAAACCCAAGCACAAAAACTTGTAAGTCTACAACTGTATCTCATGGTGTTTCATTAATTTAAAAAAAAAAACAAACTAGAAATTGGACCTGAGAGATAGTACATTGGGTGGGACACTTGCTCTGCATGCAGGTAATCAATTTTTGGCATTACGTCTAGTCCCCAGATCCAAACCAGGAGTGATCCCTGAGTCCAAAGCCTGGAGTAAGTCCTGAGCACAGCCAGGTGTGCCACTCCCGAGAAAAAATATCTAGTATGTGAGCTTCCATATGACCCAGATAATATACTTCTTGGCATCTACCCCAAAGGCCAAAAGAAAAAACATCTTCACTCCTATGTTCATTGCAGCACTATTCACAATAGCCAAAATCTGGAAACAACCCATGAGCAAGACCAGATGAGTGAATAAAGAAACTATGGGCCGTATATACAATGGAATATTACTCAGCTATGAGCAACGATGAAATCATGCCATTTGCTGCTGCCTTGATGGATCTGGATAACATTATGCTAAGTAAAGTTAACCAGAAGGAAAAGGACAGAATTATCCCTCTCATATGTGAAACATAAGGAACCACAGTAGAGGAGAAACAAATGCCTAGAGGCAACAGAAAATGAGAACTTGTCTTCAGTAGGACGCTTACCTCAGGAGGGGAGTAGGGGAAAGGAAATAGGGAGTCAGATAGGACGGAGGGTAACTGAAATAATTCTGGAGGCAAGTCAGCACTCTGGTGAGAGGTGTGGTATTGGAATATTTCATGCAAGAAACCCTAATGGTATAGAAAACCATGGTGCAAAAATTAAATTTAAAACACTGAATAAAATAAAAACAATTCTGATGCCTCTATCTTTCTATGCTCTCCTGGAGTACATTCTTATAAACAGCATAAACTCAAGAAGTTTCTCATGAATCAAGTAATCTTTCTCAGAGGCACCAAACATTACTTTTGACTATTTATAAATTTTTGTATTAATAATATATTTTATAAAATTATAGTTAATATCACATCTAATTCCAGCAAAACCTTAGATAGGTATGAGAATCTGTAAGAGGGATGAAGCCAGGGATCAAATCTGGATTTTCCATCCTGGAACAAGGATTCCCCAAAGTTCAAAGTGTTTTGCTTTTAGTTTTAGGTGTTTTGCTTTTAGTTTTTGTTCTGCCAACTCCCATCACGTGGGTGAGTCATTGGCCAATTGGGCGGACACATTCTTCACCTTCTTTCTCCAAATAAGTCATTGACTCATTCTCTCCCAGTAACAGGAACCCCGGAGGCAGTGACTAGCCCACAATGCCCTGTGTTAGATGTTGCAGTGAAGAATCTAGTCCCAGACATTCTTCTCTACTGATTTTCACACGATCTCAGTACAGCCTCCACCAGGAACCTGGTCTGCAGAACCAGCTGTCTGTGGGCAGTGCCACCCTTCTGGTTACTTACAGAAGGCAGTTTTCGTCCACCACAGAAGGGGTTTTGAGAGGATATAAAGCTGCCCCTGGCCCTCGTAGGTGCCAACTTCTAGGAGTGTACAGATATAAAAGCTCTCCACACCAGTGGCCACGTCCCAGTCATGGGCTCCAGGATCAGAAAGGACATCTGGAATCTTTACACACCACCGCTGATGAGGCCAGAAAGAGAGACTTCGCTCATTTCCCAACCCCAAATTAATGATTGAGTGAACAAGATTCAAGACCCGGTACCCTGCTCCAGAGAGTGGATGAATACAGGGAAGGCCACGTGAGAACTGACAGACATAAGGTCAGCGCCTTCCTGGAAATCCCTCAGCTGGACACTGGAGATCCGTCCTGGGGTTCCAGAGGGTGGCCCCAGGTCCTGGGGAGAGGTGGCACACATGCAGAAGAGCAGCAGGAGTGGCAGTGGGGTTCAGGGAAGAGGAAGCACAGCCTGGCGGGGTGAAGAAGGGCGGAGTCCCTGGATGATGCTGAACTCCCGCATCTAAGGCTGCATGTTAGGCTTTGTCCTCAGAGCTCCGGGGGCTTGCAGAGGGACAGAGGCATGAGGCCACAGCCTGGAGGGTCTTGTCCACATCCACCAGCTTCAGTCCCTGTTAGTCTGCACCTACTGCTCCCCACAACCTTTGGGGACGACATGGAAGATCTCAGCAATCTAGGACCTCGCTAAAGAGAAGACCCCACACCTCCCTTGGGGACTCCAGACCCCTGACAATGGCTATGCTATGACTGGTGGCAGGTTTCAGCCAAGGAGACTTTTCTGCGGGTTCCTGTCCATTTCTGATGACAAACTGGAAACCTTGACTCTCTGACCCAACTGGCAATCAGCCACTTCCATTTCTTTCACTGAATTTTGAGCCACACCTGGTCAAGCCAAAGTTGGAGGATGGTGTTATCCAGGTTACTCCTGGATCAGTGCTTGGCAGACCATGAAGTACTCAGGATCCAACTTGGGGTTCAAGTGTTCTAATCCTTTGAGTCATCTCCAAGACAAGAATGAACAGTTGATGAGAACAATCTTCCTTTAATCCAACAGTAAATTCTCCAGTTCTTCTCTCTTTTCTTTTTTTTTAATTTTTTTTTCTTTTGGGTCACACCCGTCAATGCACAGAGGTTACTCCTGGCTTTGCACTCAGGAATCACTTCTGGCGGTACACAGGGGACTATATGGAATGCTGGGACTCGAACCCATAGCAGCCATGTGCAAGGCAAATGCCCTATTCTCTGTGCTATTGCTCCAGCTCCGTCTTCTCTCTCTTCTCTCCCTCTCTCTGTCTTGTCTCACTCCTCTCTCATCCCTCCCTCCCTATATCTGCTCTTCCCTCCCTTTCTCCCTGTCATCCTTTTGTCTAAGTAATATTTATAAGTGACGAGTTGCAGAAGACTCCACGTAGAACTACCTCATACCTACAGCTTAAAACCCCAACAATAAAGGAATTCTGGAACCACTGAATGAAACAGCAAAAAAACACCTGAAAAATTAAGTGAATAATTCCCTAAAGTACTCAGAATGTCTGTGTGTTCCACAAAGATAATGCTGGGATAACAAAAACTTTCTGAATTGCAAATCAGTCCAACTCCATTGAAACAGAGATATGGAAAGACTCGGGGATGGAGCCAGCACTGGGGTCCTCCTGATCCAAACTCGACCCAAGACTCTGCTTCTTTCACAGGGAACCAGGAATGACTCAACTCAATTACTCCTTGGTCTGCTCATTCTCCATCTACAGACCAGCCTCTGTGCCCAAGCTCACAGCAGACACCGGGACTCTAATAAACATGGAGATAGAGGCAGAACTCGCCCTATCTGTCTGTCTGTCTCAGTCTCTCTCTCTCTCTGCTAGTTCTTACCAAGGTCTTAAATGAGTTACTAAGTGAAGTCGTCCCAAATTAATGAGGCTATTACATTTGAAGCTAGCAAACCCACGGTAATACAATTTAACTGATTTCAGGAAAACGAACAACAAAATTCCCACCATGTCATTAAGGTTACACTTGGTCAAAGAATGTAAATGAAATTACATTAGCACCATGGGATCCGTTGGACAGAACAATGATTTCTGAAGCCAAAGCCCGTAACTGGGGTAACAAAGGGAATTTTGAAAGAAAGAAAAAAAAAAGCAACTGCACACACTAGCCTGCGCTGGTGTGAGCTGGTCCAAAGTGGGAAGAGGGGGAGTGGGGATGATTGAGAGAAGTGGGGGGAGGGGGACAAGAGAATCGAGGGATGGGCCTGTGGAATGTGGGAGGAGGCAGGATTAGTGGGGCAGAGGTCAAGTCCCAGCGTTGGTTTGACCTCATCTCAGACCAGCCCAAAGGCAGATCCAAGCCGAGAGCAGCAGCAAAGCCAGAGAGCCCAACCCGCACCCTGGAGGGCTGTGTGATTGGTCAGTGACTGTCCGCAAAACGCATGGCCGGGACCTTCAGCTGAACAACCCTGAGGTCCCAATGGGAGGAAATATTCTGCTAATCGCATTCTCCACATCTAAGCACCTTCTGGAAGGGAGGTGGAAGAAGCGATCAACGTGTTTAGCTGAAGCTCTGGGGCGTGATCAGGCAAATGTGAGAGAATTTCCACCCACATCAGTCATCTTGGCTTTCGGCCCACAGAGGGCGTTGATTGAGAGTTCACTGCATTGACCACGGTGTAGGCCACTCCTGCACACCGCGGGGGGCTCCATGGGAGAGGACGGCGACTGGGCGGGCCCGAAGAAGTCCCCCAGCCACCCCAAAAATTCATGCGTTGAGGTCCTAAACCTGTGTCCTTCAGTGCATGGTTTCAGCCCAATGGTTCCAGAAGCAAACTTTCAGACACTGCATTTGGACACAGGGTCTTCCAAGAGATGAGCAGTTGCAAGACCGTGTCTGGGGTCTCTATAAGAAGAGGCGGAGAGAGGGGGCCCAGCACCCAGGCAAGAGCTGGTTCTGCTCAAGCAAGAAAAGACAGCAGGGTACTCCCAAACCCAGAGCTGGGGGTCAGAGAGGAGCCACAGGACTAGACAATGCAGTGAGTGGGTCCGGGTGTTTGATTCCCACAGCTCTGGGTCCATCTGCCTCTCAAGGAGGAAGAAGCTGGGAAACCTCCCCGCCCTGAGAACTGATGCTTATGGCCCAGGAAAAAAAAAAAAACAACCTTCTTTTCATTACATTTAAAACTTTCAGGGTTGGGGGGAGGGACGGGGATATAAAATTGTCTTCTACAACGGTTCAAGAAGCAAATTTTCAGATGCGCTTTCTGGGAGATATTTCTCCTAACAATATGTCACAAAGAATACACCTTCCATTTTCCTCTGCCTAATTGTATCACTGTCATCCCGTTGTTCGTCGATTTACTCTAGCAGGCACCAGTAACATCTCTATTCCTCAGCCCTGAGATTTCAGCAGCCTCTCCTTACTCATCTTTCCCAACAATTGGAGGCTCTTTCAGGGTCAGGGAATGAGACCTGCTATCATTACTGTTTTTGGCATATCGAATATGCCACGGGGAGCTTGCCAGGCTCTGCCCGTGCAGGCGGGATACCCTCAGTAGCTTGCCCGGCTCTCCAAGAGGCATAAATATATATTTCTCTCTCTTCCTAATTGGACTTCAAAAAATCACAGGCCAAAACTTATGAAACTGAGGGATGGAGCAGTAATACAGCGTGTAGGGTGTTTGCCTTGCACGCAGTTGACCCAAGTTCAGTGTTCAGCATCCCATATGGTCCCCCAAGCTTTACCAAGAGTGATTCCTGAGTGCAGAGACAGGAGTAACCCCTGAGCATCACTGGATGTGACCCAAATAGCAGTAAAAAAAAAGACCTTGTGAAACTGACCAGAATTACAATTTATCACCATTCTTAAGAGATTGGATTAGGCCTAGGATTTTGATTTGTTTTTGTTTTTGTGGGGCCTGGGAGTGGGGTGATTTGGGAGGACAGTAGGAAAGGTTTTCTGTGACTATTTTGAGAAGAAAACCTGTAAGCGGTGCTCTTTCTATACAACCTCATTGACCAGAACTCAGAAACATCAAATCACATTCTCTCAAAACCCTAATGGATGCATAACTATAAGGTATCTGAATTTGCTGCTATTTAAGTAATTATTCTTCATATGTAATTCTACAACTGTACCTCATGGTGTTTCACTAATAAAAATAAATAAATATAAATAAATAAATAAATATTCTTCAATAATGTCTATTCACCCTGTCTTATACTCTAAGTAAATCTCAACTGGACTAGCTTTCTGGGCTCAATGGTGGTCAGCAATTTTTTTCAGTAACCTAAATAAAACCATCAGAAGTGTGTTTTTCTAATAAACAAGCACAAATTTGAAAAAGGTATGTTCAACATACAAATTAAAAGTTAGAATAGTGTTGATTAATATACATTAAAACATAGAGATGCTGGAATTTTAAATGTCTGAATTCAGTATTAAAATTTTGAACTTAGTGCCCAAATACAGACAATATAAGTAATTTCAATTGTTCAAGGCAAGTTTTCTGTTTGACCTAAGTAGAGGGAACTAAGAATGTAGAAATTACACAAAGCAGAGATATATACACATATATGTTTATGTGGTTGCTCAAATATGTAAAAGAAGGACTAGAAAGACAACTACTAAATTGTTGAATACTCATCTCTAGGACGTTTGGGAGGAAGGCATGAAAAGAAAGAATGTCTCTTGCTTTTATTCTAGGCATTTATCTATGACATGAAACTTTTACAGAAGGAAATTTCTTCATGTATCAATTGTAAAATAAAAGATTAATTAACTGAGTATGTATGCTGAATGTTAACATTTTGGAATTTCACCTTAGGCTTCAAGATAAAATATGTATGCATGAATTACAGGAAGAATTAGTCCCCTGTTCCACTGGTCTCATCAAACTTCATCAGAAAAAAAACATGTATTTGATCATGGGAAGAATGTTTGCTGAAATAAGGTGTACTCGGGGGAGGAAAAACATAAGGGTTAGTTTAGAATCAATGTCATATGTTGGAAGAAACTGATTAACACAGAGAAGAAAAATTAAGGGGTGATTTAATTTGCAAAGATTTCAACATGAGGGGGTCAGAAGTTTTCATTGGAGGACACAATGAGAGTCAATGCAAGTACAGAAGGCAGCTGGCTTTAGGCCACTAACAGGACAATACAGTGTCCCCAAGGTCCAGAGTGCTACCTGTACGCTATCTCTGGAAGGAGGAGGTGATCCTTTCACAAAGATACAGCGAAGAGAAATTCTTCATATTTCATTATAATACTTGACCACTTGGCGCCTAGGTAGATTGCTCTAATAAATTGAATTAGGGGCCACTTTCTTTTTAGATTCAAATTACCATGTTCATGCCCAGCATTAGTTTTCTAGGACTGCCATGAGAAATTCCTCTGGACAGAAAGGCTCAAAACAGAACTGGATTTGTTCACAGTTGAAGAAGGGACAAAGCTGAGGTCTGGGTCTAGGCAAGACCAGGTTCTAAGGCAGAACATTTCTACCTGCTACTGGCTGTGGTCAAACCTGGCAGTCTCCAGTCTCCGGGATGTAGGACCCTCTCTCCACTCCAGGCCTCTGTCTTCCCAGAGTCTTTGCTTACCTGCCTCTGCATTTCCAGTTACTATTATCAGGATCCCCATTCATGACTTAGAACTCACCCCCATCCAATAGGATTGCATTTTAATTTAACAGACCATACCTGCAAAGACTAGAGACCGCACAAAAAGCCACTATCCCTCTCAGAGAGCCTGGCAAGCTACCAAGAATACCCCCCCTCCCCGCGCGCATGACAGAGCCTAGCAAGCTATTCGTAGCATACTTGATATGCCAAAACCAGTAAAAACAATGGGTCTCATACCCCTGACCCTGAAAGAGCCACCAATAAGGCAGCACTAAGAAGGATGAGGAAGGAGAGGCTGATAAAAACTCAAGGCTGAACTAGGCTGCCAATTCGAAGAAGGACAAAAATGACGATACTTTCAATGCACGTACGCTGACATCGGATGCATTGATCAAGGACCTGTTGGTACAAGCTCGAAAGATCAAGTACGAGATAATTGGTCTGACTGAGACAAGAAGGCATCAATCACATCACGCCATTTTCGACACTGGAGAAGAACTCTTTCTCAGAACATGCGACAAAAGAGGTATCAGAGGTGTCAGTGTCCTTGTCAACACGAACTTGGCCATGAGCATTGATTCATTCAAATGCCTAACAAATCAGATGATTACACTTGAATAAATGTTGCTCACTGCCAGAAGTTTCTAACTTCGTTGTCTACGCACCAACATCCAATTATGATGAAGGAGAAATTGAGAAGCTCTCCACGGAGCTGGATAAGTTCTGTAAAGAAGACCACACCTTCTATAAGATCACTGTCGGTGATTTTAATGCCAAGATGGGACCGAGAAGATCAGCTGGAGAACTCCACATCGGGACCCATGGCCTAGAATGGAACAAACAGGGTGAGAGAACAAACGGTGAGTTCATCATGTCGACCAAGACCATCCATGGTAACTCACAATTCCAGAAGGCCGAATCTAAACGTTGGACATGGGAGTCTCCCGGTGGATGGTTCCACAACAAAATTGACCACATCATATTTAATCGACAGTCTTGTCTGACCGATGTTGCTGTTGTCCCAAAATTCCAAATGGGATGGGAACACCATCTCCCTCATGCAAAATTCTACTTCCCCGAGCGGAGAGAAAGGGCTGCAAAGTTTAAAAAGAGAACTCCCAGAATGACCACGAACTGGGAGCTCTTCAGCACTATTGCTGCAACATAGGAAGATGCCGTTGTTGACAACATTGAGGAGGAATACGATCGACTGGTTCAGCACCTCCATGATTGGGCGAAGAACGCTGAGAGATAGCCACAAAAAGATGTCAATCTTTGAAAACTCTCGAGCTCATTCACCAACGTGACTTGGCGCAAGCCCCAGGCAACTGCAAGCGAACGTTTGAGCTCACAAAGCAGTGCAGAGAAGCAATAAAGGAAGACCTCAAAGAGAGAAGAGCAGCAGTGTTGGCAGATGCAGCAGAAGCTGGGAAAAGCATTCGCAACATCCGCCTGTCCTTCGCCAACTGCAAAACCAAGATGACTGCCCTCCAACATCCTAATGGATCTATCACATCTTCCAGAAGGGCATGGAGAAGTTTACGCATGACTTCTACTCGGACCTCTTCGATAGCCATATCCACCTGCCCACTTACCAAATTCTGCAGAATAGATATGTCATTCCCAACATTCTCCCTTCCAAAATCTGACACGCCATTTCGTCAGTAAAGAAGAGAACAGCACCTGGCCAGACAAAGTCAGACCTGAACACCTGAAGAACCTGCCATCAGTACTCATCAATACACTGGCTTGGCTCTTCAAATGCTACCTGTCTGAATGCAAGGTTCCGTCCCAGTGGAAAACCAGCAGGACTGTACTACTGTACAAGAAGGGAGACATCCACGACATTGGCAGCTATTGCCCGATCTGCCTGTTGGCTGTCATCTAAAAGCTGTTCACTCAAGTCAACCCGAATAGGATTTGCAGAACACTAGGTGAAGGACAATCATGTGAGTAATCTGGTTTTCAAAAAGGATTCAGCACGATCGACCATATCCACATGATAACCAAGCTCACTGAGGTTTCTTGGGAGTTCAAGATGCTGTTCTGTCTAATGTTCATTGATTTAAAGAAAGCCTTTGATTCTGTTGAAACTGAAGCAGTCATCGAGGCCCTAGCCAAACAGGGCGTTCAAAGTCAATACATCAGGATCCTCCATGAGCTGTATTGCGGATTCACTACCAGGATCTTACCATTCTACAAAGAAATAATCATTGATGTCAAGAGAGGGGTTCAGCAGGGTAATACCATTTCATCGAAATTCTTCAGTGCCACCCTCGAGTACGTCATGCAACAACTGGAATGGGAAGGAATGGGAGTGAAGATAGACAGTTGGCAATTACATCACCTCTGCTTCGCTGATGACATCATTCTAATAACACCAAACATTAGTCAAGTGGCACAAATGCTGGCTGACTTCGACCATGAGTGTGGAAATGTCGGACTACAGTTGAATCTCATGAAGATAATGTTCATGAGAAATGGTCTCGTTCCTGACGTTCCATTCGCTCTCAACGGAACGACCATCTCTGAATGCAACAGTTATGTGTACCTAGGTAGAGAAGTTAACACGATGAATGACCTGGCACCTGAGTTGCACAGGAGGAAAAGAGTGGCTTGGAACGTCTTCAAGAGCATCAAAGAAATAGCTAAGAGGACAAAGAACCTTCTGCTCCAGGCACAGATCTTTGATTCCACTGTTCTTCCTGCATTAACATATGCCTCAGAGACCTGGGCCCCATGAAAACAGGATGAGAATGTTATTCGGGTCTCCCAAAGAGGAATTGAAAGAGCTATGCTTGGAGTATCATGCTTCACTCTAGTGAGAGAAAGAATCTGGAGTTCTGACCTCTGTTGACGATCAAGAATCAGGGACTCTGTCTCATTTGCCAAGGCATCAAAAATCAGATGGGCTGGACACGTAATGAGATTTGGAGATGACTACTGGACTAGAGCCATAACGGACTGGATTCCATGGGACGTCAAAAGATCGTGTGGCCGCCCACCTACGAGATGGTCAGACTTCTTTGTCAGGGCCCTGAATGATCGGTTTGAGGCTCTTTGTGTCCCTAGTATGAGCAGATGCCATTGGGCTACACTAGCATGGGACAGGGACGAATGGAGACGTTACTGATGACTGCTTGAGCAAATTGATGAGTAATGGGATGTCAAGAGATCAAGATCAAGATGCTTTTAAACATCTGGTAACGTTTCATTTGCTTTATTTCCGTACAAGAAATGACATGGGGAATCCATCTCAACTTTTTTAGTTTGATGAGGTACTTGTGAGGACATTTGAGAAATCAATTTATTTCCTTTGGAATTAAACTACTCTCCCTGTCATCAGTGAAATTCTCTTACAGCTAGAGGTGGGACATACGTGTGTCCTTGCTTTGACATAGTTCTGGCTCTGGGTTCTGCCCATGTTCATAATTTCTTGGTCGACTGATGAGACTTGAAAGCATTTATACAACTCTCCAAATTAAAATGAACACACACACAATTCTCTTTACAGGAATTGGTAAAGAACTGCATTAAAATCAGAGATTCGGGCCAGAGAGACAGTATAGCATGTAGGACACTTGCCTTATACATGACCATATGTGGTTGATCCTCGCCATCCCATATGGTCTGCTGAGCATCACCAGGAGTATATACTTGATGGCAGAGTCAGGAGTAACTCCTGAGCATTCCCAGATGTGGTTCAAAAATAAAGAACAAAGAAAAAACCCAAGAAGAACCCACAAAACACTGAAGCACAACCTCCCTCCCCCCCAAACATCCAACACTAAAATTAGAGATTAAAATTTGGAACATTGAATATACTGTTATTTTTCCATTTATTCAGAATTTGGACATTCTACCTCACCAAAACCCACCTCCCCTCCCCCTCTCCCGGAAATCCCCAACTCCCAAACCCACTCTGGTCTTTGTCCCCAGGAGGTGTCTGCTTGGGAGGTATCTCAGCCCCAGACAGAAGAATGGCTTGTAGAATTTGTTTTATGTATTCTATAAAATGATCATTTTCCTCCTGTGTGTCTGGTCCCTTTCATTAAGGGTTTTCATGGACATTTGATAGCATTTGAGACAATGGTGAAAGGAAGACAGCGAGACTAAGGAAATTCTTATTTTTGTAGCCATGTGTGTTCATATATTGTGACATCTCTGGACAAGCGAGGATATGGAGACGCAGTCAGCAGCTGGAACATGGGCGACTGTCATGTTACAGCACCTTAGGGAGTCTGTGTTGGGATGGAGCTTAGTGGGCCGTCAGGACTTGTTGGTATTACTTGTTTCCCTGCGTTTGTCATGGTGTGTGTGTGTGTGTGTGTGTGTGTGTGTGTGTGTGGTGTGTCTAAGTTTCCTGACTACACATATTTGTTGTTTCCCCTAACCCCATGCCAAGGGATCCAGGGTGAACAGTCCTATGACCCTCAGGGGAACCATTGTCCTCCTGGCTCTATGAAGGTGCAGCTAGTGCCCTTGTGGCTGGGTGACCCCCCAGAGAGCTGCCTCAAACTTTCTCAAGGCTGCCGTCCCCCATCTCAGCCCTTTCTAATTTTCCTGTAGGTGGATTTAAGGTCTGCAGACCAGATTTGAGTTCTGAGAGTTCTTTGTGCACTTCAGCATCTGGGCAGCTAAGGCTCCCCTCATGGAACACCCCACAACAGACATTTCCTTCTCACTGCTCTGGGGGCTGGAAGCCTGAGGGGTGGAGCTGGAAGGTCTGGGTTCTATGCAGTCTTCTCTGTGAGACTCTCTGCTGCCTTCTCTCTGTGAACTGTGAGGGGCTCTGAGTATAGTGCAGGTTGGGAGATCTCTGGTATCCATATGTTTCTTTCTATTTGTCGCATGGCTCCTAAGTAATGTTCAGTGCCCAAAGACGTTTGGTCAACTGGTCAACCAATGCTCTGGCCCCGCAATTCAGTACTGTCCTGGCTCAGCTGATTGGGGGCCATGAGGAAGTGGCTGCCATTGCTGAAGGCCTGTAGGGATTGGACTTGGGGGTCCTTGTGCATGGAAAGCACAAAACCCATTCCCCTGAACTCTTTATGGACCTCCAGATTTTTCCTTTAGGGACACCAGAAAGATTGGATCAGAGCTCATTTAAACTAAATTTCCTCTCACAAGAGTCTTTAGTCAGTCCATATTTGAGATACTGGGGACTGAGGCTTCACCTCAAGGTTCTGGGGGCCTTGGATTGGCCATGATACTGAGTGACTGTGGAGAGAGGGGTGTCTCAGCCTCCATGGGGAGGGCTGCTGTCATTGCCATCCTGAGAGGCAGGTTGGAGAGGACAGGAATATGGATGGACATCCTGTTCACACACAGCTCTCTGCTTGGGGGTGCCCTTGGTCTCTGGCCTGTATCTTCTAAGACAAGGTCCTCCCTTTGTCCTCCACTAAAGCCCTCCACCATGTCTCCATCTCCACCCACTGCCATAAGAAGTATATGTTGAGAAATATCTCAGCACCAAGATGGCAGGATGGCTTGCGGAATTGAGGTGTGTGTGTGTGTGGGGGTTATTTCTGGTCTCTGGAGTTGCCTATTAAAATCATAGATGAGAACAAGTGCTTCTCAGACCCCTGACTGCTGAGTTCAGAGCACATTGGGTCACTCCTGGCCCCTGGCGTAGACCAAGAGTTACCAGCAAAACAGGACCCCCCCAATTCTGCCAAGGCCACTGAACAGACCTGGTAGGAGCTGCCTAGCACAAAGAGAATGGGATCTTCTGATAAGACAGGGGTGTGAAAAATGTACCTGACTTCCTGCTAGAACATATATTTGTCTTCTTTGTGCCTTCTGTGCAGTCTAGTGGTGATGAGTTCCCACTGCTGTTAGTGGCCAGAATGTGGCTTTTACTCATCAGCTGCTTTGAGAGTGGGCAGGGATAGAAAGGAGGTCAGAGGAGAGAGAGGGAGGAGAAAGAATGGGGTGAGTAAGTAGAAGGAAGGGAAGGGGAAGGCAGAGAACTGCCAGTTTTCATCTGCCAGAACCACCACCACCACCACCACACACACACACACACACACACACACACACACACACACACATTCTGCTCCCTGCCTTTCTTATCCTTTGAGACATGTGGACATGAGACTGGAGCTTAGGTGGCAGCTGGGACAAGATCTGTGGCCAGGCTTTGCAGAAAAGATAGGAAATCAGGTGAGGGCAGAAGTTCACAGTGGCAGAGGGAGGCAGGTGTGATGGCGCAGTTGGCATGCCTGGTTGCAGGCATCTTGTCCAGGGCTTCTGAGGACCTTGTCTCATTATGGAAAAGGTCCTGACCAGGTTGGTGGGTCTGTACTAGTGACTCTAGGACTCTGACAAACACAGGAATTGTCCAAGATATTCCACAGGAGCTGAGTTTACGGCAGGGCTCCAGAGAAGAGCCAGGATGGATGGGCTTTGTGTGTGTGTGTGTGTGTGCGTGTGTGTGTATGTGTGTGTGTGTGTGTGTGTATGTATGTGTTTGGTGGTGAGGGGATGTGAAGAAGTGCTGAATCAGAGCCAGGAGGATGGTCCATGGGCTTGGTTTCCTGTTCCGGGCTGACTAGCAGGGAGAGAGCAGGGAGAGATCACACTTTCTTCTCCAGAGAACCCAGCAAGCAGCACCTCTAGAACAATGATTGGGGGTGGGGTGGGTGGGAGGGATCAAGGACTTAATGCCTGCAGTATTGACATGCCACATCTCAGGGTCATCTGGTCCTGGATAGAGTCTCCAAGTCACTCATCAGAGCTAGGTACAGAACTGTGGGTACCCAACAGACCCGGGTTCACATCCTGCTCTGCGTTAAGGCCATAGGAGCTGAGTCTCTCCTTCGAGGTCCTGATTGAGGCTCATCTCTTGGCGGTCAAATGGGGAGTGGGTCTCAGCAGCAGAATTCAGTAGTAATGAGAAGCTGAAGTGAGAGAGTTCGATGGACCACATCACCCAGAGCCCTGGGCTGAAGTGGGAGGCTCCTCTCATTGAAGGCCAGAGAAAGTATAAGTAGAGAAGGTTCACATTCCTAGATCCTGGAGGGGACCCGGAGTGTGTCTTCGTGGGGTATGTTATGGGTTATGTCCATAACACAGCCTTTGGATCTGTCTTATAAGGAACTTATGTTTGGGGCTATTTTGCAGAAGGGCAGGTACAGTTAGGAGGGGCGTATGTGAACTCACTGTGTGCAACCAAGCCCTGAGACTGAACAAAACTGGTGTCAAAGTAGCAATGCCAGGCAGTATCTTGGTATCTTCCCTCTTTCGGGGAGGCCTTGAACAAGAGAATGTGCTAGAGGAGAAATTATGCGAGTTTCTGGGCCCAAATCACAAGAATTTCGCAGTTCTCTTTCCTTGCTTTTTGAATCCTTAGAGTCAGCCCAAGTCAGTCAGCAAGAAAAAAACACTGCAGCACCATGGAGAGCCAGGTGGGAAGGAAGCCAGGGGCTTGGGGGAAAGCACACGGCCAGCACCCACTTGCCTGCCAAGTCAACACACCATCTTGGATCTGGATCTTCTGGTCCAGGGGGCAGAGAAGAGCCTGTCCTCCCATCCTGCCTCAGTGAAGAGCCACAGTGCAATTTATGATGGTTGTTTGAACTGTGAGGTCTGGAGACAACGGCTCGGAAGCCACAGTTGAACAAGAGACAGTGTGACACCCACTGTGTGTGAGATGCCAGGAGGAGGCTGGAAGAAATAAACACAATCTAGGGGACAAGAGTCTCTAAGCAGGAGCACCGGCCACAGTACAGCTCTTGAAGCATTTCTAGCTGGCCACCATTTGACACCTCCTTTACTCCTGAACTGTCAGATCTTTTGAGCAAATTTGGCAGAGGTGGGGGCAGTTAGGCCTCTCTCCAGACCAGTAGAGTTCTGAGGCTACCTGCAGCATGCAGGGCTCAGATGGAGGGAGCTGCCCCTGTACTCAGCTGAGGGAAGGTACCCTTAGAATTAGAAGTTTGGAGAAGTCTCTTGAGCCTCAATCTCACCCTCTAGCCTCCATCAGCTGAGCAAAGCCACTGACGTTGACAAACAGATGGTGAGACTGGAGTGTGTATGTGTGTGTGTGTGTGTGTGTGTGTGTGTGTGTGTATGTGTGAGGGGGGGCCGTGGGGGTGTTTTCTCACCTAAGGGGTCATATTACCTCCCAGAATGAGGAATAAACAATGCAGTGTCATTTCCCACCTTCCAAGTTAGCTAGAAAAAGAACCAAGAGCATAAAGCATTATTGCTAGCAGTGGGCTCTGGAGGAAATGAGCCACTAGCGGCATCTCATCCTGCCTGTCTTGAGGAGCCTGGCTGATGAGCTGAGCTGAACATTATTAACGCCACTTTGCCAAAAAGGCTGCATGCTCCCACTAATGCCTGGTGGCGTCTGCTGCTTTCCTGAGCTCCTGGGGCTCTGAAGATGGAGGGAGAGCCCTGAAATAGCAGCTGATGCTGGTCGTCAAGGCAACAGAATCCTTCAGGATGCTCTGCCAGGTGCTATGCTTGGCATGGGGTCACAAGATCTGGAAATCCAGAGCCTTCCCTCCACCAGACTCCATTCTTCTTGGGAGAGACAGGGGAATGGTTTGTGATTCTCTCAGGGCTGAGGGTCTCTATCTGGGTCTTTAAGACTAGGAAAAAGAACAGAGGCTATTAATTGGGGTTAACAGGAGTCCTGTGGACGAATCATGTTGCAAATCACCTGTGCCAGTGGAAATACTGCCCTGCATCTCTGCCTTCTTGCTGCTGTTTAAGAGGGAAGCATCGTTTGCCATATCCCCTCCCATACCCCAACCCTTTCCTGCAATGATTGGTGCATATTTTTGTTCACGGAGCATTGCAGGGATTTGCAAGCCACAGCTTGGCTTTGGGGACCTCAATTTTCGGAAGTGATTCAAAGTGGTGCATAATTTAGTTCGGAGAATGTGCGGCATAGCTTGGGAGTAGCCCAGACTCCAGAATCCAAGGGGTGGGGGTAGTGATTGCTGGCTTGGCCATATGGAGAACTCTGTTGTGTGGGGAGCTGAGTAGAATCTTGTAAATCCAGAACCGGTGGCAAGTGTGGATGGTCATTCTCCACGGGAAGCTAGGAGCCCTTGTGGTTTAAAGTGGGGCTTGGTGCTTAACAGGTTGCAGAAATTCCACTCTGTTTTACCAAGAACTGGGGGAGGGAAATGGCTTCATGAGCTCTTGCAGCTCCCAAAATGACCTCCCCTCTCATCTTGGCACAGACCAATGCTACTGATGGTCTATTGGGCCATCAGCTCCTTCCAGAAACCTTCTTTGGTGTTTTGAACTCATCTATATCTCCTCTATCCAGATCTACTGAAAACAAAGAATAACACAGGGCTGGAAAAATTAGTACAGTAGATAGGGTGATTGCCTTGCACGCACCTCTCCTAGGTTTAATCTCCCACACCTCATGTGGTTCCCCAAAACCTTGCCAGGAATGATCTTTGAGCACAGGACCAAGAGTAAGCCCTGAGCACAGCCAGATGTGGCTCAAAAATAAAAAATAAAAAGACAACCGAGACTTTAAAATTGCCAATATCATCCATTCACCAATTTGATTCCTAATTTTTGCTTTTGCATATTAAAATTATTTTAAATTCTGTTTTTTTATGAAGTTGTTCATAATAATTGTTTAAATTCAACATTTCAACAGCAATCCCACCACCATTACACCTTCCCATCATCATTATTTTAAATTTTCTCACTACCACCCTAACTTGCTCCATAGGCAGAAGCTAAGAAATTTATTTTGTATTGCTTGTTGTGAATAGTAAAGTGACCGCATACTCCTGGAATTCTAAACTTTTAAACTATTTGGTGTCTGGAGGCATGTCTGGTGTGTTGCTCTCTTCTGAGATTCATTTGTGGGTCTCTGGTTCATGGCCATGAATGTGCTTAAATGGCACCCAGAGGCAGTTTCTGGGTGTGACTGCCAGGAACTGGAAGGGCAGAAAGATGGGGGGAGTTCACCCATCCCTGGCTCTGTGGAGCATGGAGTTTTCAGTCATTAGTCCTACATTCCAGGGTTTTTCAGCGGATTCATTCTCATGAGTGGGGGACTTGGGACGAGCCTGTGAGGGTCAGCCATGAGTGTGGTGGTCATCGGGTTCTGGAAATTTGTAGCTGCTGTGGTTCATTTGGGGCATGTGGGAGGACACTCCCCCCTCCCCCCACAAGGTGCCCTGGTGAAATCAGCCTGGCGCGGGGTGGAGAGACATCTCTCCAGCATGCTGATCTCTTTCATGATTCATTTGTGAGTCCCTGAATCATGGCCGAAAATGCACTTAAATGGCCATATTTTGATCTCCTTCAATACTTATGTATGGGTCTCTGAAACCAGGTCAATAAGTGAACTTGTATAGCTGAACTGGAGGTGGTTTGTGGGCTTGACTCCCACATACTTAACTTTTGACTGTTTAATTTCTTGGGAAACTTCGTCTCAAGTTTTTGGGGTCTGGCCAGAGGTACAGTGGAAATTTTGGGGTATCAGGAAGCCTGAAGCACCATCAGGCTGCTCATGCACTTGCCCCTCAGGTACAGGTTGACCTGCTGGCGGCACAGTACCCTCAGTTTTGCATATTTTTTTTATATTGTGGCATGATAGAACCCAAAGGCCCTGAAACTTGTCATCTTGACCATTTAAAGTATATAGTTAAGCAGTGTTAAGTATTTTCACATAATGTCGGTCATAGCCTTTCTTGACGTCCCGTGCTCATGGACAGGAAGAATAAAGGTT
>JAOXYA010000016.1:29842477-29859666 GCA_028565675.1 Sorex palustris | reverse complement strand
ACAAGTCTCACAATGTTACTGGACCCGCTCGAGCAAATCGATGAACAACAGGAGGACAGTGACAGTGACAGTGATTCAAATGTCCAGTCAAGCTTGCACAGTAGAACTTCTTCGACACAGATATCTGGTTCCAACTGCTAGCCTGTCCCTTTCCTCACCTCGAAGAGCCCTGCCTTGTTTGGAAGACTCCACCAACAGCCCTGGATTTTCTGTACCCAGTTGCACTATGAGGTGACACGGTGCAGGGCAGAGGGATTTCCACCTGGCAGCCTCCCCACCACTCGCCTCAGAGTTAATCTCCATGCTGTGTGCAGATCACAAGTGAACAATCTCCCAGGTTTGAAAGCATCAGTTTAGAAGCCACTTGCCCTGGGCGGAAAGCCCAGCTCCACTACCTCCCAGCTTTATGAACACAGGCCTTGAGTCTTTCCAGCTCCAACAATTCCCTGGTGAAATGGGGCCAAATGCATTTCCTGACATTGTGCAACACCCTAAAGGTACTTCAGTCAGGGCTGAAGAGATATCAGACCCAGTGAAGGCGCACCCCTTACAGGAGGCTGCCTTGGTCTGAGTCCCTTCCATGTGCTGCTGGGTGCAGACCTGGAGGCCCCCAAGCACTTAGAGACACAATTCGTGTGATTCCTGGTACCACAGACTTCCTCCTCAGCCTGGGCACTGGACTGCCAACCTGATTTTCTGAGAATCTGGGCAGAGGCCTCTGATTTCCCGTGAGCTGCTTCAGAGGCAGTCAACAAAGAGAATAAAGACCCTGGAAGAGACACCCTGCGTGGGCACCATGTCTCCACTATGCTCTGAAATCAAGGGGTCAGAGGTTGAGGGCAGCGTTTTGCCTTGGGGTCCAAGGTTTACTTCAACTGGGGGCATTTCAATTGTGGAAAATTTAGCTCTTTGTTGTTCAGGACTTCGGACCACCCTCTCCCTCCCTCCCAGCAGGCACTTCCACCTCTGTACTTTGCCACCTGCCCTTCCTCTCAGCTCCTCCGTCACCCAAGCACCAGGACTCTTTGTCTCCTTTCCTTCTCTGACTCCATAGCCAGGCTCTCTTCATGATGCCGTGTGCTCTGCGATTAGCTCAGCCCCAACCCTACCCTGCCATCCTCCAGTCCACTTGACCTCATCTGATCACTAATCACAGGAAGGAGGGATTCCTGAGCCTGGTGGCCATTTTGCAGGATGCGTTCACCAGGGATACACATCCTGGCGTCATCAGAGCCCTGCACATTCATGGGGGTGAGTGAGGACACTCTGCTTGTGGGACCAGAATTTAAAAAAAGGGCCTTCCCTGCCCTAGGCAGGGAGCCATCACAGGACTCTGTGTGAGAGATGGTGCTTTCTCAGTCGCTCTGGGTCCATGAAATTCCTTCTCTGAGACAACCTTTGCTGTTCCTACCCTCCCCCACCTCCAGTTCTGCTCTCCCTCCCTGCCCCGCCCTGCATTGTTCCAGGGGCACCTGGGGAGCAGGGATGGATTGACTGCAGCACAGTGCGGGCTTGTGCAGTGATGCCAAGACCGCAATTCCTGCTGGTCTCATCTGACAGCAGCGTGCACTCATTGCGAGGATTATGCTGATGGATCAGCGGCTCCCCTGATGCCTCCGAAGTACAACGTGAATACCCGAGCTGTCAGTGTTAATAACGCACGACAATCCTGTCCTTAAAAAAAGATGGTTTCTAAAGGCAGATAAAGAGAATCTAATTGAAAACATCGCATGCAATCTTCTCTAAGTAGCAGCTACAGCATCAATATTTACTAACAAAATTCTGGTTTGTTTTATTCCCCTTCCCTAAATTATTTACAGGAAAGCATCAAAACACCAGCTTGATGAGTTTTTCTGTAAAAAAAAAAAAAACCTTGGGAGTGGGAATCAAATGACATAGATGGTATTTTTCTGCTCTGCTGCAGAGTCTCCACGTGACCTCAGCTGTTTTCTGCCCTCTTGGTCCCACATGCTGCCCTTGTGCAGTGGCAGGAGAGATGGCTGGTCCCAGAGGATCCCTAGGAAAGAATCCCCAATACTCCTTCCTGAGAAGGCAGTAATACTGTGCCCCTCCCCCACCCATGTGAGGACTACCAGGTGTGTGAGGTTTCCCCAAGTGTGTGAGGCCTTCTCTCTTTTGTGAGTTCTCAGCTGTGATCTCCCCAGGTGTATCTCAGGTGTGATCTTTAGGTGTGTGATGTCTCAGGTGTATTGAGGACTCCTCAGATGTATAAGGTTTCCTGAGGTATTTGAGGTCTCCTCAAGTATCTAAAATCCTCTCACACATATGAGATCTCCCCAGGTGTGTATAAGATCTCCTCAGGTGTGTATGAGATCTCCTCAGTTGTATTGTTGGGCTGCCATGAGTCTCAGAATGAACAGAGAGACAGCTCAGGATAAGATAGTGAGTATTAGAAGCTCAGCGATAAGGACACTTAGTCTAAAGTAAAAGAGACTTGGAGCCCCGTTTTCTGAGAGGGTCCCTCTTTTATCCTAGAGTGGGATACAATCTTCGTACATCCTTATAAGTGAAGCAGGGATACAGAGGAAATAAGCAAAAGAAAACAATCAACACATCCTTCCCATGTGTGGACGTCTTGTGCCCAAAAGAAAAACAGTCAGTGTCATTATATCCTGCCAGTTCATTGCGGTCGTCATGTGCCACTTCCTGTGCACTCCCATAGATCTTGAGTTGATTGGGGTGAAAAAAAAGAAAAGCTTCTTCTTCCCTCCTCATGTTTAATCTAGGGGTCACTTTCAATTTCCCTGGTCTCATTACATTTTCTTAGTTCTTATTATACACAATTTCTTAGTTTTCATTACAATTCCATAATTCTCATTATAGACAGTTTCTTTGTTGTCATTATAGTATGAGGTCCCCTCAGGTAAATGAGGTCTCCTCAGGTGTATGAGGTCTCCTCAGGTGTATGGTCTTCTCAGGTGTATGGTCTCCTCAGGTTCATGAGGTCTCCTCAGGTGTATGAGGCCTCCTCAGGTGTATGATCTCCTCAGGTGCATGAGGTCTCCTCAGGTGTATGAGGTCTCCTCAGGTGTATGAGGTCTCCTCAGATGTATGGTCTTCTCAGGTGTATGAGATCCTCTCAGGCATATGAGGTCTCTGAAGGTGTATGAGGTCTCCGAGGTATGTGTGGGCTCCCACGAATATGTAAACTCCAGAGGGACATTGTGGTGCTGAAGGTCTCTGATCTCTTATTTGTTTTGCCTCAGCTCTTTGTGTGCCCACTCTCCTGGCAGAACATTGCAATCCGTCAGAGGTGTCCACAAGCACCAGCAGTGTGACTCAGAGCCATGTGAGGGCATGAGACTGAGAGATCAAGGAGCAGGAATGGAGGGCAGCAAGGGCAGAGAGGAAGGGACCTGAGTCTTGAGGAAGGTGATCAGTAAAAAGGTGAGGAGAGGACATTCAGAGCCGCAAAAGGCATAGAATAAGGGTGCACAGAGAGAAAAAGTTAGGGAGCTGCAGAGAGGGGACGCAAAGGAGGGAAGCACCAACTGATCTGGAAGGGCAGTACGAGCCCAGTGAGCCACACATGAGTTGAGCCTAGCAGACTTTGGGAACCCTGTGAGACATTAACATGGGAAAGCTCTGCTCCCCACTGGGAGTCTCCACCTGGCCCCACACCTGCTCTAGTCAGCCACCCCCCCTCCAAAAGGCATGGGTGCAGGAGGCATGTGAAGCCATCTGATGTGTTCTGACCTTGCTAACTCTCTCCCCCTGTGGCTCCCATGGTCTCACTTTGACCCTGGGGCCTTTGCTATCCTTGACCTTTACTTGCCTTTCAGATACAGGTCGGTTGTGGGGAATTGGTTTGTTTTTCTTTATCTTTTCCTTGGTTCAAAATGTGCTTAGAGGGCCTTTCTTCATTTATTTTCAGTGTGGTCTGAATGACACTCACCCTCTCAACACTTCGAAGTCTAAGCATGTCTGTAGGGCTAATAAGTAACCATGAACTCTGTCTGCTTCCAAACCCTTCATACCCATGGACTCTTATGTACATTCCAGCACACCCCCTTCCCTAGCCCCTGAATGCACAGGTTGCTCTCAGTTTGGGAGTTCATTTTTCTTCTTTGTGTTTTTGTTTCTTTTTTCATGTTGGTTTTTGGGCTGGAGTGATAGTACAGCGGTTACGGTGTTTTCCTTGCCTGTGGCTGACCCGTCCAACCCAAGTTTTGATTGCTCCACCCCTCTCGGAGAGCCCGGCAAGCTACTTACGGCAAAGCCTGGCAAGCTACCCATGACGTATTTGATATGCCAAACACAGTAACAACAAGTCTCACAATGGAGACATTACTGGGCTCGCTCGAGCAAATATCTCAGAGAGCCCGGTAAGCTACCGAGAATATCCTGCTCACACGGGCAGAGCCCGGCAAGCTTCCCCGTGGTGTATTCGATATGCCAAAAACAGTAACAATAACAGGTCTCATTCCCCTGACCCTGAAAGAGGCTCCAATTGTTCAGGAATACAAGTAAGGAAAGGCTGCTAAAATCTCAGGACTGGGACAAATGAATATGTTACTGGTACCCATTAGAGTAAATAAATGAACAATGAAATGACAGTGATACAGTGATATATATATCCAGAAGTATAATTGTTGAATATTTTGAGGAAACATCAGATTTCATTAGTAGCTGCACCATTTCGTTTTTTGTTTTTTTGTTTTCTTCTTTTAGTTTTTGGGTCAGATCTGGTGATGCTCAGGGATTACTCCTGGTTCTGCACCCAAGATTTACTCCAGCTGGTGCATAGAGAACCATCTGGCAGGTCAGGAATAAAACCTGGCTCAGACATGTGCAAGGCAAAAGTCTTACCACCAGACTATCTCTCCAGCCTATCAGCTGATTTCTCCTTACCAAGACTTACTATTTTCTTTGTCCTTTATTTGTAGCAGCCATTCTAATGGATATTTCACTGTGGATTTGATCCACATTTCCCCAGTAATTAATAATATTAATGATTTTATTCTGTGCATTTGCACCCATCTTTTTATATGTGTCCATTTGCATGTATTATTTTCCAATAGTTTATTTCTTTTTTGTTACTGAATTATATTCCATCAGATTGATGTACCACAATTTGTCCAATCATATATTGAAGTAAATCTTTTGGCAATTATTCATAAAACTTGCATAACCCACCAAGTGCAGGGTTTTTTGCATGGACATTCATGTTAATTCATTTTGGTTCATGCCAAAGAGCATGAATACTGGCCTGGATGGTAAGCACATGCTTACTTTTGAAGAAAATTGCCAAGCCGCCATTGTCATTCTGCATTCCCCAGCAAAGACCAAGTGCCCTCGTTGCTCCGTATCCAGTGTTTTGTGGTGTCAAAGGCTAGAAGTGGGAGAAAAAGCGATTGTACGCCACCCCAGGCCACTCACATACTGAAGTGCATGTTTCCATGTCTCTCACGTCTCTCTTTAGGATAAGGCCACTTTTTTTTTTTTAAATCTTCACATACAGAGGCTGGAGCAATAGCACAGCGGGTAGGGTGTTTGCCTTGAAGGCAGCCAACCTGGGTTCGATTCCCAGCATCACATATGGTCTCTCGAGTACCGCCAGGAGTAATTCTTGAGTGCAGAGCCAGAAATAACCCCTGTGTATCACCAGGTGTGACCCAAAAAGAAAAAAAAATCTTCACATACCAAGAACTCTAGGGCATGGTATGAGGTGTTCACTATTGGTGAATAAATACGTAAAGCAGTCATTAAGTGATCCTGCCCCTTTGCAGAGAGCTCCCCGGAGTTGTGAGCAGTCTGCAGCACTGAATCTCCACCTGGGCTGCACACTGGCAGCTTCTGGGGAGCGGTGAAAGGTGCAGAGTCCAGGCACTCAGAGAAGATGTTCTCCCAGACTGTGTGCTAAATGTGCATATTTTTTTAAAGATATTTCCAAGTCACAGTAACATACAACCTAGGCTAAGAACCACCAAAGTACCTGAAAGACTTATTACGTACAGGTGGCTGAGTTCTACCCAGCGTTCTGTTTTTCAGCAGGTGTGGGACGGAGCCCCAAATATTCACCTTTAACAAACTTCCAGGGGACGCTGAGGTTGTCACAGAAGAGAAGAGAAAGAGAGGCCTCACTTCAGTGTGAACCATCCTCCTCCTCTCCCTTTCTCCTAAACCTCATAATTGACCCCAGGGATGAACCTATAAATCAGTGTACAGCAGAAGCAGGCAGGTCGCGGGGACCCTTGGCAATGAACGCGTAGGGAGTCATAAATAACTAAGATATGTCTGGGAGTTAGCCTGCTCCAGCTCCGGTCTGAAGATGCCTCCTAAATACCTGAGCCAACCACCCTTAACAACATATTAGTAATCGCTTACAGAAGGCGTCATTGTCCCTAGGTGAAATACACACTTTCCCCTAAGGAAAAATTTTTGGAGCATTTCCAGTGGTTTATTTATAACAAACAATACAAAATAAATTATTTTGGTTCTGCTTGCCAAGAGGTGTGGCCCCAAAACCGAAAGAGGAAAAGGAAAGAAAAGGATTTAAAAAAAAAAAGGACAAGTAATTTCATCCTCTTGAGATCATTTACAATGCAATTGCCTGAAGAAGGCAGGGAGATACTAGAAATTCAGCAGCAACAAGGAAAGCAAAACTGGAAGAACTAGATGACATTAGGCTCAAACAATACAAATTCTTGTATGAAGGTGGAATGTAAAATGTAAATTGCTCTCGGGAGTTAGGCTCTTGCTGACTAAGGATCCTGGCCCAAGAGGACGGGGTGTGGGTGCTAAAAGCCTCTGCTAGGAGGGGAACAGGGAGAAGGAGTCACAGAGGAAGTGACAAGCACTCTGGGAAGGGCGGTGGATTTGCAGGGGTCCAGAGGGCTTGGAGGAAGTAACTGGGGGGGGGGGTGGTCTGGGAGAAGAAATTTGAGGGATTTAAGATTTGATCGTTTATACCCTTTTGGATCATAGGCTCGGCCTGGTAAGTTATTCTCAGGATGCCGAAAACAGAGGTCTATATTCTGTATTTCTTTTTCTTTCTTTTCTTTTCTATATATATGTATGTATGTATGTATGTATATATATATTCTGTATTTCTGCAGAGAGAGAGAGATAGATAGACAGACAGACAGAGAACAGAGACAGGGAGAGACAGAGAGACAGAGGGAAAGAGAGAAAGAGAGGGAGGGAGAGAGGGAGAAAGGTAGAGAGAAAGAAAGAAAGAGAGGGAGAGGCAGAAAGGGAGAGGGACAGAGAGAAAAAGGGAGAGAGGGAGAGAAAGGGAGGGAGGGAGAAAGGGAGGGAGAGAGAGCGAGTGAGCTCAAACAGACGGGAGCTCCTGCTTTACATGCAGGGGCCTGAGTTCAAATCTCTAGCCCCACACGAGCAGGAGAGACCTCTGCATATGGAGCGAGGAATATCTCCTAAGCATTGCCAGTTGTGGCTCCCAAACCTCAAATAAACCAAAAAATAAGAGTACGCTTCCTGCAAGAGGTGGCATTGAGCTGCATTTTAAAGAGGCTAAAGGGAAAGACTTCACAGGCAACCTAAGGCACAGTGGCAACTGCTGAGTTCGAAAGAGGAGATGGTCACTATGCAGTTAGAGTCTGGGGTCACGTGGCCTGTGTTTGGCTTGAGTCATCTGTCAAGTTATTTTTATATCTTGGGAATGTGCTTTCCATTATTATGGGATAATAGTAATATTGTATTTCTTCACTGTTCTCATGCATCCAACCTCACTTTTAATATTTCTGAATTTAGGTCACAGCACACATTTGTCACCCCAAAATGCTTGCTTTATCAAACTAGAAGAAAAATTGTGGTAGGCTTATCACTGAATGTTAAATTCAGTCTTCTACAAGAAGATATTCATTTGAATATCAGCTCAGCTAAGTTATTGTACTGAGGGTCATACAGCTGAATTTTAATTTGTAGCCCAAAGTAGTACATTGGGTATCTTCCAAAGGGCTATACGGTGACAAAGTATTGAAACAAGAAATTATTAATTGCCATGCATCAGGAATGCTTTTTAAATGATGTAGGGATGACCAACTCTCTAAATTGGACAATGAAGTTACAAAGCTGGAAGAACTGACTTCAAAACCGAAATGTCTGACATTTGGAGTGATGAATGTTTAATTGTCAATAGTTGCTAATTATCAAGAGAAATAGGTAGATTAAAGGGATATATAGTTCAATTTTAAAAAAGAAAACAAGATAAATACCCAAGAAAAAACATGTATCATTTAAGAAAAAAAGAAACCAAGTTTAATACTAAAGAAGTAACATGTATCACATATATGTTCTTTGTAATGCCTCGCAATTTTACTGTTAATTTTGAAAAATGTCAAAGAGATCAAGATATAACCATAGGTTATGGAAAACATGCAGTCATGCTATACTTAACCAGATGGTCTAAGATTTATGTAAAACTTTGGGCAGAGTGAATGAGGATGCTTACACTTGACCTTTGGGTACCATACTGGAGAAGACAGGCGATCCAATTAGGATAAAAGCCAACATTTACTATATGGCACTGAGTGAAGGGCCTTTAGAGGTATTTTGTCTTTTTCAGCTTCAGCGATTCTCTCAGAATCAGTTGTACAGTGAGAAAGTGAGAAAGTAAACTCAGGACTTTTGCTTTCAGGTCTCTCCCTTAGAGAGGCTATGATGTTAGAACACCTACCCTGTGTGCTTTGATGAATGCACCTGTTTTTTTAGGTTGGGTAAAATGCATATATTCGTGGGTGGAGATATATAGTACAGAAGGTGCATTCATCAAAGCACTTTTGCTTGCTTTGCAAACGGCTGACCAAGGTCCATCCCCGGAGAAGCCCATATGGTCCCCTGAGCCCCGCAGGTGCTATCCCTGAGTGCAGAGCCAGGAGTAAGTGCTGGTTATGCCCCCACTCCCTTAAAGAAGCATATATTCAAATATCATTTATCTGTCCTACTTTTTTTTTTTTTACAATCAATGGCATCTTAGAATCAGAAGTCGGCGAAATAACTGCCTTCTAGGATTATTGAGGATAAGATCAATATCTTGCAGGGTGCCTAGAAAAATTATGCACCAGAGGGCTGGAGTTACAAGTGAGCCTCTGTCTTGGAAGCCTACCCTGGAACTGGCAAAAAGTGTACAGTAAGGAAGAGTGTCTTTCGTAGTTTTGATTTTTCTCGGCATAATAAATGCTGTACCCCCTAAGGTCAGTCTACAGAGTCTGCGGGTATAGAAGACAGAGTATGTGGGATCTATATACTTCCAAAAATAGCGTGAAGTCAACAACTGAAAGATGGAAGCGACCCTCCGGCCTCAGTTGCTTTGCACTGAAACGAAGCGGTGGGGGGCTCGCCGCTCCTTCCCTTTCATCATTTCTGCTCCCATCTCCTTCAGCCCTCTGCCCAGGCTGCCTCAAGAAGCAGCTCTCCTTCCCCGGACCTGCAGGCGGCGGCTCCCGGGCGGCGGCAGCGCAGCAGGGCAGGGCTGGAGAGGCAGGAGCGAGGGAGGGCGGCGAGCGCGCAGGGAAGAGCGGCGCGCGGCCACGTGACTTCCTTCCCAAGGAGCCTCTGCTGCAGGCCTCCCAGCAACCGGCGCTCCCGCCTAACGACGCCTGCGTGCTCCGGTTGGCCCTTGGGGACGCCGGGGGCGAGCGGGCACCCACGGTCGCACAGCTCATTGGCTCCGGCCGCCTTCGCTCAGGCGCGTTGCCCGGGCGCCCGCGGGCGGGGCTTCCGGAAGCCCCGCCCCCGGCCCCCGGGTTCGTGGCTGGCTGGCGGCTGCTGTCACTCCCGGGCCGTTTCCCTGGGGCCGGCGCTCTGCTACGGGCGGGAGGAAGAGGGGACGGACTTTGGGGCCTGAGAAGCTGTCGTGGCCGCCGCCGCTGTCCTTGCGGCTGCTATGAGCAGCAGCGGCCGCGGCGCCCTCCGAAGCCCCGCGCAGCGCTGAGCGGCGATCGCGCGTCCGCCCTAGCCGTCCGGGTGCCCAGCGCCGCCGCTCCCGCCGCGGCTCCCGCGCCTCCCCCTGCGCCGCCGGCGAGGCCCGGCGGAGGCGAGGATGAAGATGACGGTGGATTTCGAGGAGTGTCTGAGGGACTCGCCCCGTTTCAGGTAACCGCGGCACGGCCGCCCGGCCGTCGCGCCGGCCTCGCCCGGGCCGGGCGGTGTGGGGGGCGCGAAAGCCGGAGCCGTCGGAAGGCCCCCGACAGCGCGAGCGGCCGTTGCCGTCGCCCCGAGCCCGGCCGGAGCCCGGCCGGCTCCCCGATCGCCCCTTCCAGGAGAGGCGAGGCCGGCCGGGGAGCGGAGGTCGCCTCCTCCTCACCCCCTTTGCTCGCCCTCTGCCCGGGGCGGAGCGCCCCGGAGGCCAGGCGCACCCGCGGCCGGGAACCGGGGTGCCCCGCGTCCCCGAAGGCTGGTCGCCCTTTGCGTGGACGCGCGTGCACGTCCCCCTTCCTCTGGCTGCTCATCCTTTCCCCTTCCTTCCGCTCCTTCGCTTCCACCCCCACCCCACCTCCCCTTGGAGAGGAGCTTGCAAAAGGCGATGCACCCGCGAGCAGTTCACTTAGTTCCTCTTTGCGCTTTTCCTCCCCGCAGCACCCTCCCAGCCCCGGAGTGGGTGGGAGGAAGGAGAGTGGGGCGGGGGCGGGGGGGCGATCTGGGACGTGGACGTGTGCAGCTTTTGCGGGTCCTCTGCCAGCGGGACTCTCGGGAAGGCGCTGGCGGCCGGTGTGCCCCGGGACTGGGTGGGCTTTGCTGCCGGCGGGCCCCCGCGGGTCCGAGACGCGCCGCCTTCCCGTGCGCTTGGGCGCTTTGGAAGTGGCGGGGGACGCGGCTGTCGGGCGCTCTTGGACCCAGGGCTGAGGACCGGGAAAAGAGAGGGTATTTCTTCCGAGAGCGGAAGTAGGAGGGTTCTGAAGATTGCATTGGTGTTCCTCTTCCCGCAGCCTTGCTGCCCGGGAGGGCCCCGGATCGCTCTGGGATGCTCCCTGGGAATCTGTCACCGAAACCGATGCGATGGCAATCTGATTCACTTGGGGTGGCTGCCCTCCCAGGCCAGAGGCGTTAGTCCCCAGGGTCTGAGCAGCTCTTTCCGTTCCGGGCATCCTGGGAAACTCTTGATTTGTTTTGGGGAATGGAGTTTAGCTAGGTTATGTTTCATAGTGCATTTATTTGCAGGGCTGTCTTTAGTCGGCCTTAAAAAAAAGGGGTGGTGTTGGTGGTGGTGGTGGATATTGAAACTTCCGTTTGTGACATTTCTTGCAAGCTTCCTCTAAACAGTGTGTGTGTGTTTCTTTGTTGATCCTAAGCCAGGCCTACATTGTAATTGTTCTCATCCTTATCACTGTTGATTTGATTTTTCATTCCCCTTAGCAGTAAGAATACCAATAACACAAAAAAGGAAATAATGCAAAACTCAGGAACTTTTCCCTTACAAGAGAATTTAAGAACACCTTTTGGTTTTGGCGTTTGCTTTTTTTTTTTAAGTGTTACTTTGACTCTTGCTTGTAAAAGTGGCACCTGATTTGACTATGGCTGGTATTAGTTTCAGCAACTCTTATGTGAGTGTGGATTGAAGGATTTAGAGGAGGGTTTGTTAAGGCAAGTTTCCAGGTTATGGATTTCATCTAAAAGTGTAAAGTAGAAAGCTCGGCAGCTTTCTGTGAAATGTTTATTTTTACTTTTAATTTTATTGAATCACGATGAAGCACAATGTGAAAGTTTTATTAATGCAACTCAGTTTTTTTTTTTCCTTTTGATCACACCTGGAGGTGATAAGGACCTATTCCCAACTTGGGGGTTGCAGCCTCTGGTGGTTAGGGTGCATACTATGGCAGGGATTAAGTTCCTGTCTTCTGCATTAAATCCTTGCCTTCTGCATGCATCCCTTGCGCTCAGTCCATTGAGCCCTCTTTCAGCTCAGCTGTTGGGGGGGGGAAGAGGAGGGTTAGGAGTGAAGGGGATGAGGGGAGGTTTGGGCTACACCTGGTGGTGCTCAGGGCTTCTGTGTTAGGAGCTTGCTCCTGGGGGAATGGGGAACCATATGGGGTAGCAGGGATCCAACCCCAGTCAGCTGGGTGCAAGGAAAAGTGCCCTACCCTCTGTACTATCTCTCCAGCCCCCACTATTTGTTTTTTAATGAAATAACCAAAGCATTTTTCTCTTAGAGTATGTGGGTTTGTATTCAATTTGCTTCATGTGCTAAATTTGATTAAAAAAAAAGTCAGGGAGTTCATTGAAATGGTAGATCAGAGATCCTGTGTCCTATCCATTCATCCTTGGCAAGACTTGCCCCTCAGGGTTTGGCCCTGGTGGCTCCAGGGCATTTTAAGGGCATTGTAAAAAAAAATTCCCCTTATTATTTTATTTTATTTTTTTTCAAAAAGAAAAAGTTAGATGAAGTGTTTTGGAATGACTTGTCATTGGTGTTGTTCACAAACCATGCGATGTCTTAGTTTTTTAAATAAAGGACTAATTGAATAAAAAGAGGGAATATACTGATGAAATTATATGGAATTTATATTAAACTTGCATATAATATATCTTCTATTTTAATGAAGATACTGGCAGTTTTCACGGGCCTCTTCCAGTATTCCAGTTATTGTTGATTGTGAATTGGGAAGGGAAACCTAGAATCAGAGACCGCTGATTTCTTGTGTATGCTCTGGAGACAACCACCGCAATGCCAGGAAGCCTGCCTAGAAAGAAAAGTCTCATCATTCTCTTCTTAAATTAATTTTTATCATTTCCCATTTTCTGCTTTGGGTGACATTAATTTAACAAGAGTTTGAATCTGTTTTACAAGTTGTTCTGTAAACTGCTGAGTAGGCTTTTGTAATGTTTCATATTTCAGAAGTCTTCTCTTTGATTTTTGGGGCAACACTGACTGGAAAAGTTGCACTTGGCGCTGCCTGGGGACCACAGGGTACGGGGTGGGACAGGGTTTCCTGACTGTAAAACATATGCCCAACCTGTTGAGCTGTTTCTCCCCACCCAGAAATCTTCTTTTTGTATAAGAGAAACATAAGAGTATTGTTCACAGAGAGTGGTAAGTTAGAACTTTGAAAGTTGAGGGCTGAGTTTTTCTTCCTGCTTTTTTTTTTTTAAAGAAAAATAAGGGCCATTCCTGAAGGTGCTCGGGAGACCATGGAGCTCACGGGATCAAACTTGGGGTCTCGTTCATGTCTGCATGTGTTCTGCCATTTGAGCTGCGTTCTTGGTGCCAGGAACCTTTGGTTTTGAATAGGAAGGCAGCCTGCATGATTTATACCCTCCAGTGCCCCCATCTACGTGGTGCCACTGACGCTTAAAAAAGAGGCAGTCCTATTTTTTATTTTCCTTCACAGGTGAATTCTTCGAACATTTTCTTGTGGTGTGTGGAAGTTACTGCATCCAGGGCAGTAAAATGAACGCCAAAGGCAGCTTTGGCTGAAGATAGATTCCAACAGTGTGCAAGCTTTAACTCCCCCCGCCCCCCCAAATAAGATAAGGAATCTGAGAGGACTGGCTGAAATAGGTCAAGAAGGATGCTAAAGTTGTAACTTTGTTTTTAGTGATTTAAATAGTCATTGGTTACTCAAACATTCCAGTGAACATTTTGTTCTATTTTTAGATTATAAAGCACTTTCAATTTGTGTGATTTGGGGTTTCTTTCTGAATTTTAAAAATCCACCTTATGAACCAAAATCTTTCCAGAATACCACTAGAAAGTAAATGTGTCAACAAGTGTACTTAAGTCAGACTTGCTGTTTTTCTTTATTTTTTTTTCTTTTTGGGTCACACCCAGCGATGCTCAGGGGTTCCTCCAGGCTCTGTATTCAGGAATTACTCCTGGCGGTGCTCAGGGACCATTTGGGATGCAGGGGATTGAACCGCATCGGCCAGGTGCAAGGTAAACGCCCTACCCGCTGTAGGATCGCTCCGGCCCCAGACTTGCTGTTTTGACCAGGATTTATTGAAGAAACTTGAACTTATTTTGGTCCTAAATTTTTTGGTCCTAAATTGTATGTTCAGTTGCTTTTTAATATTTTGTAAAATTTCAGTTTCATTAAATTTGCTGCATATTTATTTAAACATTATGACTTACTCAGGAAGTGACTATTTGCTTTGAAACAGAAAGTTGAATTAATCGGTGCTTTCGGAATGGTGAAAGATTTTTGCTGTAAGCAAATATATTGACACAAGTAAACTTTCAACAGCTTTAGTAACTGTCTTAAGAGGGGGGAGGGGTCCAGACCATGGCTTACCGCCTGGGAAGCCTAGCAGGCTACACTGAGTTACATGCCCTTCATGTAACTCTGACCCTTACCAAAAAAATCCTTCAAAATGTTTATTGTGCTCCATTCTGAAAGGTTTCTGTTTGTAAATTCTATTTCAGATATCATCCGTATTCATTAATTAAGGGTAAAATCTTGAAAAAGATGTTTGGGGTGAAAGGTGAAAAGTGCTTGGTTCCCACCCCCACCCCCACCTGGGCAGGTGATGGTGGGGTACGCCCAGCAGTGCTCACACCTGCCTCTGTGCTTCGTGATTACTCCTGCCCAGGAATGGGGACCATATCTGGTGGCTGGGGATTCGGATCCCAGCACTCCCTGCTGTCCTTATGTCTCGAACCTTGGGGGGGCGGCGGGGTGAAAGGTTTCAATAGGTGAAAGCTAGTGGAATAGAATTTAACAGTCACACAGATACATACTGGGTTTCGCAGGCACCACCGCTGGCTGCTTCTCAGCTTTACCTTCCTCCGTCTTTAGTCTTTAGAATACATTTACTAAAAACCAGCCCTTGCTACACTGCCTGCAGGGATGAGGGCATCCTCACTGAAGGGGCAGACTTGCCATTGTGAGATATTTTTTTTATTTTTATTTTTTTCTTTTTGCAACCCTGGGTATGCACAGGGGTTACTGGGTTACTCCTGGCTCATGCACTTAGAAATTACTCCTGGTGGTGCTTGGGGGACCATATGCTGGGAATCGAACCCGGGGGTCGGCCGCTTGCAAGGCAAATGCCCTACCAGCTGTGCTATCACACCAGCCCTTGTGAGGTAGTTTTGTTATGTGTCCAAACAGAGGGGTCCTGCTTTGTGCCCCGGTCCCACCCCCTGCCTCCCCTCCCCTGCATTGTTTCAACAGCAGATGATGTACGTTGTGTGTGTGTGTGTTTGCAGGGGGGTTGTGCACACACCCAGCGATGCTCAGGGTTATGCCTGGGTGACTCAGAGGTGCTGAGGACCAAGCCCGGGCTGGCTGCATGCAGGGAAAGCATCTTTACGCGCTGTGCTGTGGCCCTGACTGGAGCTGCACATTTTTAGCCGTGATGCTGGGGGCGGGGGTGGTGCTCAGACTCAGCTGCGGTGCCCGCTGAGGTTTGTCCCCCGTTAGCTGTGCTGCG
This sequence comes from Sorex palustris, assembly GCA_028565675.1. NCBI lineage: Eukaryota > Metazoa > Chordata > Mammalia > Eulipotyphla > Soricidae > Sorex > Sorex palustris. The sequence goes on along the minus strand of JAOXYA010000016.1, from coordinate 29,844,312 downwards.
GAGGCACATTCTGCCTCTAGTGCTGCCTGGGGGCCATTGATGTGTTCTTGTATGCTGGCCAGGGCTCCTCTTCCTGGCCATCGCGGTTTGGTATCTTTTAGTTGTGGTGCTCAGCAAGGGTGAGTCCCCTCTGTTGCAGGGGTCCCGTGTTCCTGACTGGGGTATGGCTGGGGACAGCTTGTGGTGCAGGGGACCACGCGGCAGAGCTGCCAGGATCCAGCTCTGCACATGCAGTGGCACCAGGGAGCAGACTGGTGACTTTCTGTTTGCAAGGCAGGTGCTTTAGGCCACCCAACCAGAGCGGGGACCCCCTGCTTTTCTTCAGTGAAGCTTCGAATTCTTCATTTAATATTAATATTGACTTACATTGAAATAAGGAAGAACAAGGTCTAATGTGTCAAACCACATACTCCGTGCGTTCTAATTTTATTTTCTTTCTAATAGAAACCACTTGTCTTAACACCTTCTATTGACTATCTGTTCTTTCTCTATTGATTTACAATGATGCATACAGGAGCAGCGGTGATTGAGCATATATATATATATATATATAGAGAGAGAGAGAGAGAGAGAGAGAGAGACAGAGATGAGAGAGTGCACCTGAGTTCAGTTCCTGGCATTGCCTGGTGTGGTTTAGATGGTCCCCGAGACTGTTTGGTGTGGCCTTGATGACCTCTGAGCAACATCGGGGTGAGCCTGCCCGAGTGGCCTTTAGAAACATGGCATTTGTGCACACATGTATTCTTTTTCCATAAGTGTGTTTGTCTGTTCGCCTACAAAGACCATTAATAGTTTACTTGCTCTCCTTTATATCACAACTACAGGAGTTTGCATTTACTGTGATGTCTGGTGAGACAAATTTAGCTTGTTATTTATTTGTGTTTTGCCCAGAACTTCATGGCTAGGATCCCAGAGGATTTGTAACTTGAAGTGGGCTCCTCGACGCTGTGGGGCCTAAGCATACCACATCCTTGGCTTCTTGTGCTGAACTGACTACCCAGTTCCCCAGGATTTGCGGGGGTGGGGGGGCTGACCTCATGAACACTGCTTAGAAGGTCCCAGAGATCAATAAGAGAAAACCAGAAAAAATTTCAAATATTTGGAAATGAAGAAACATACTCCCTAAATAACCACATGGTTCAAAGGAGACACACAAGGAAGTTAGGACATACTTTCAAACAAATATAAGTAGAACAGAACAAGTCTAATGCATGCATGCAGTACAACTAAAATAGTATTTGGGAAGAAATTTATGCCTATATCTACGTTTACAAAGAAGAAATCTTGGGAAGGAGCGGTAGTACAGGGGTTCAAGCACATGCCTTGCATGCAGCTAACACTCTGGTTTAATCCCCTGCTCTGCATAGAGTTCCCCAAACATTGCCAGGAGTGATCTCTGAACACAGAGCCAGGAGTAGCCCCTAAACCCTGCTGGGTTTGGGCCAAACCCTTCCATTTGCCCCCCACAAAAGAAGAAATCTCAAATCTGTCATCCAGCATTTTATCTTAAAAAACTAGAAATGAGGGGCTGGAGTGATAGTACAGCAGGTAGGGCATTTGCCTTGTATGTGGCCAGTCCAGGTTCAATCCCCGGCATCCCATATGGTCCCCCAAGCACCGCTAGGAGTAATTCTTCAGTGCAGAGCCAGGAGTAACCCCTGAGCATTGCTGGGTGTGATAAAAAAAGTCAAAACAAAAAAAGAAACTAGAAATGAAGAGCAAACTATTTTTTAAAATTCTTTTATTACATGGTGAGATACACCTTTACAAAACTGTTCATGATTAGGTTTTGGTCCTACAGTGTTCCAACACCCATCCCAGCACCAATGTCCCCA
>JAOXYA010000016.1:29830402-29842377 GCA_028565675.1 Sorex palustris | reverse complement strand
ATATCGAATATGTCACGGGTAGCTTGCCAGGCTTTGCCGTGTGGGCAAGATACTCTCAGTAGCTTGCCGGGCTCTCCCAGAGGGGTGGAGGAATCAAACTCGGTTCGGCCATGTTGGCTGTGTGCAAGGCAAACGCCCTACCTGCTGTGCTATAGCTCCAGCCCTGGACATTTGAATAACCCTGAAAAGTTTCATTTGGGGGGGGGGGAGCAGTCTTTGTAGTGATCAGGAGACACACCCAGTGATGTTGGGCCAAGCAGGCCAGTGGTGCAGTGCAAAGGCCTAAGGATGTGATGCTGCTAAGGCAAGGCAACAAACAGAGGGTCTAGGACCACTGGGGCCACCTTGGCAGTGCATAAGGGCCTCTAGGACTAACCCAGTGTTGTTCAGGGGACTAAATGGTTCCAGGGATTGAACTCCATACTCTCTCCCTAGCCCACCTGAAGAGCTTAAAAAATTCTCCTGTGTAAAGCACATTCCAAGAGTTATCCCAAAACTTTGGGAGTGGCACCTTGGCAGCTGGACTTTTTAAATCCTGAGGTGATCCCAGAAGGCAGTCAAGGACAGTGACTGATCTCCCACAGTCAGTCTGCAAAGTGTCAGAGACAATAACTCTCTGAGAGAAGGAAGGGGGCATTCTAACAGCTCAGCTGGGGTAGAACTTCAGGAATTTTACTCCTCCAAGTCTATTCTGGGGGTTCAGGATGTCCAGCTAGTCTTAAAGGTTGTTATTTTCCAAATCTTCTATCAATTGACTCACTTTATTGCTTAAAAGTTTGTGTGGCTGGAGGACGTGACTCCCAGTGCCCCAAGTGCAGACACACAAGGTCTGTCACTCCACATTTCTGGGACCCAGAGAGAGACTTCTTACACTTGAGCAAACCCTGTAAGTGGGCAGAGAGTTCTTTGCTCGTTGAATGAGAAATTTGAGACAGGGAGTCCTGGGGCCAGGCTGAACTAGGAAGATCTTGAAAAGGCAGCTTTATTACTCTGGGCCATCACACTGGTCCTTTGAGAGACAATGGAGGGGCAGTACCATTGGTTATCTGGAGACAAGTGGACGTTGCCCTCGGCAGACTGAATGAACAATGAACCAATGACAGAGTTCTTCATATCGAAAGTATCCTTCCTTTGAAGAGTGATTTTTTTTTAATTTGAAAAAGTTTAAATTTTTTAATTAATTATTTTAAATCACCTGTCACTGTCACTGTCACTGTCTTCCCGTTGTTCATCTATTTGCTCGAGCGGGTCCAGTAACGTCTCCATCGGATACTTTGTTGTTACTGTGTTTGGCATATTGAATACATCATGGGTAGCTTGCCAGACTCTGTCATGCGGACAAGATACTCTCGGTAGCTTGCCAGGCTCTCCGAGAGGGGCGGAGGAATCGAACTCGGGTCAGCCATGATGGCTGCGCGCAAGGCAAACGCCCTACCGCTGTGCTATCACCACAATTTACAATACTATTACTGATAGAATTTCATGGATATAATATTCTAATAACAACCTGACCATTGTCCTAATTTCTCCCATTCCCCATCTTTTGTGTAATTCTTCTCACCCTACTCCCTGCCCTCTCCCGTTAAGCTCAGCCCTGTGGACCAGTTGTCAGGTTCTGTTGCCTTTGGGTATTTGTAGTATTTTTACTATGTTATATTATATTGCACATATAAGCCAGATGATACTGTATGTGTTCCAAGAAAGAGAATTTAAAACATTGTTTTGCTTGTAGGCCAGAGAGATAGTATAGTGGGGAAAGCCTACATCACTTAACCTAGACTTGGTCCTCAGCACTACAGAGGGTTCCCTGAGTCCTGCCAGGGTGATCACTGAGCTCTAGTCAGGAGTAAGTAAATGAGCACTAAACACAAAGTAGTTTTTGTTGTTAGGGCCCACCTAGTTGAAATGACTGCCAACCTCAGCAGTTGGGGGACCAGAAGGGGGAGAGAAAATAACTGAAATAATAAACCCAGGGAAAGGCAGCCAATCCCGAGCTGCCCCTGCCGGAAAGTCCCTAACCACCCGAGGCCCACCAATCAGGAAATCAGTCGGTTGATAGCTGGGGGTTTGGAGGGCTTGGAGATGTAGGGGCTTGCTTGCTCTCTGGAGAGAAGACCCTGATCAACTCTGTGCTTGGCTTGAAATAAAGCTCTGCTGAACTTTTGCATTTGTGTTGCATTCATTCCTTAGATCATGAACCCCAACATCTGTGGTACTGGGAACTGAACCCATGACCTCAAGCACACAAGGCATGAGCTTTACCCTTGTGCCACAAGTCTGGAGAGAGGAGTTGGTAAGAGGAAAAGGCGTGTTGGCTTGGGGGTAAATTGAGATGATGGAGATTAATTTGGTATATGGAGCAATAGCACAGTGGTAGGGCCTTGGGCACGGCCAGCCCGGCCAAGCTGGGTGCAATTACTCCACCCCGGTCAGAGAGCCTAGCAAGCTACCGAGAGTATCTCACCTGCACAGCAAAGCCTGGCAAGCTACCCTTGACATATTCAATATGTCAAAACACAGTAACAACAAGTCTCACAATGGAGACGCTACTGGACCTGCTCAAGCAAATCGATGAACAACAGGAGAACAATGCTACAGTGCTCTGATATATGGGAGGGCCTGGGAGCTGGGAAAAAAGTATTTCTAGGTGACTCTGTGAGGGTGTTTCTGGAGGAGATCAGCATTTAAACCCTAAGTTTTAAAAAAAGATCCCTCATGTCTGTGGGTGGCCTGTGTGGGGAGGCCAGCAGAGAACCCATAGTCAAAGGAAGCAAGACTTTGCTCTCTGCTGGTGCCTGACATGTGTCTCCCTCTGCCAGGGACAGTGGGCCCCAACTCTCATTCTCAAACTGGCACTGACCAGATTGCCTCTGGATGACTCTTGGGAGACTGTAAGTTTTGCTCTGGAATGACACTTCCAGTTTTTCTTTTCTTTTTTTAAATTTATTTTATTGAATCACCATGAGATACAGTTACTAGCTTTCATGTTTGAGTTACAATTATACAATGTTCAAACGCCCATCACTCCACCAGTGCACATTTCCCACCATTAATCTCCCCAGTATACCCCCCTTTCCCACCCTCCCCCTGCCCCCATGACAGATAATTTCCCACATTCTCTCTACTTTTGGGCATTATGGTTTGCAACACAGATACTGAGAAGCCATCACTTTTGGTTACCTACTTTCAGCACACATCTCCCATGCCGACCTATCCTCCAACCATAATTTTCTTAGTGAGCCCTTCTCTATTCCAGCTGCCTTATCCCCTCCCCTCCCCCGCTCATGAGGCAGGCTTCAGACTATGTGGCAATCTTCCTGATCCTTGTGTCTACCACCCTTGGGTGTCAGGCTCATGTTATGTTATTTTATACTCCACAAATGAGTGCATTCCTTCTATGTCTGTCTCTCTCTTCCTGACTCATTTCACTTAGCACGATACTCTTCATATCTATCCACTTACAAGGAAAATTCAAGATTTCATCTCTCCTAACAGCTGCATAGTGTTCCATTGTATAGATGTACCAAAGTTTCTTTAACCAGTCATCTGTTCTCGGGCACTCACTACCGGGTTTTCTGCCTTTGGCATGGAGCTTTCCACCTCTGTAATTGCACGAGCCAGTCCCTAACAGAAGCCAGCTTTATTGTAATTCAGAATTTCCGATTGTTCCTGTTTCTCTAAAGCACCCTAAGATATTGCATGGAGAAGGTCTACCCCACTGCCTTGCTCTGCAAGGAATTGGGGAGTGAAGGTGCCAGGTGGGAGGAATATCCACCTGTGTTAGTTTGAGAAGGTTCGGAGCCTTGCTGGTGTGTGGTGAGGGCCTCTGGCAAATGCGCTGAAGAAGGTTCTGGAACAGTGGAGTGATAGGAGCGTGAAGAGATGGCCATGGAGGGTGCTGACCATCAGACCATCAGATGAGCCTCTGGAAAATGGGCTGAAGAAAGGTTCTGGAACAGTGGAATGATAGGAGCGTGAAGAGATGGCCATGGAGGATGCTGACCATCAGATGAGCCAAGCTCATCTGAGTCATTTCTCACATCTCCTTCCTTCCGCGCCTTCCTCTCTTATAGAAGTAGAGTTACTGAAAGATTCTCCGTAATGCTTTGTAAACAATAAAACTGCAATTAACCAATTGCTCAGGGGAATGAGAATGTTGTGGTTAATTGAATTATCTGATTAACTGAGAGTTAATTAACCAGAAACCCTTTGTAGTTCTAATCTATGCAAGGAACATTCCCCCACATATAAGTCTTCTCTCCTCCCATCCCCCCAAGGAGACAAGGGAGAAGGAAGAAGAGGAAGCAAGAATGTGTGGAGATCTTCTGTTTGGATTTGACAGGAATTCCAATCTCTCCTTGTATCCTTCGTGTTCTACCATCTCATTTATGGAGAAGACAAGTCAATACAAGCACAGATTCCCAAGTGCTACTTGACTGATGACAAGCAGAAATATATCTTGGTCATCCCTGGGGTAGCAGGACTGAGAACGATTGGGGGTTTTGGAACATGTCAGCTACACTTAGAAACTCTGGTCCAGTGGACTGTGGGACTATGACTGAGCAGAGGGGTAGCTACCAACACCATTTCAAGCTTCTGGTCTGGAAAAATGGGTTGATACAGTGACTCCCCCAATTTCTGGTTTGCGTTTTCTTTAGCCACCAGTGTTTCCTCTAGTATGTCTTGGCTTATTCTGAAGGATGTGTCCTAAACTATCTTGCAGGATTTCTGGTTCCAAAGATGAGTATGGCACGCACCATGTCCATAATAGTTGTCATCAGCATGGACCCTGGTCATGGTCAGAATGGTCAAAGCCTAGGAAGAGAGAGAGAGAGTGTGTGTGAGAGAGAGAGAGATGGAGAGAGACAGAGTGTGACAAAGCTTTAGTGTAGAGACCTCCATCTCAGAATCTCAGAAGGCCAATCCCTGAGGTTCCCTTTGGAGTAAATCTCTGACATTCCACTTCCTTTCCTCTTCTTCCATCTCCAAGCAGGATGAGAAAATCCTGTTCTGGGAAGTAAGTATTTGCTAATTTTGGCTCACACTTGTACCTTCACAGATGAGAAGAAATCATAGCGACAACCACAGGCATTGTTAGCCACTAAATCAAGTGTTGGTTTGATGAAGTTGCCAGGCTTTGCTGCTGTTGTATTTTTAGGCAATGAAAAGAACAGTTTTTTCTCTGAATCCTAGATTTATATTGCTTTCACTTAGCCAGTGAATAATTGATAAGTTGGGGCATATTAACATTGAACAAAAGAGCCCAGTGGTAGCAGGGTCCTGGGAAGGCTGCCTAAATCAATACACACTCATGAATTTTGAGTGTGAGAGGTTGAGCGGAGAAAGAACACAGATTTAGACCTCCATTAATATTTGAATCACACTCTTCATAGGAGAGACTCGCTCCAGCCCAAATCTTAACCAAAGGGGCTTTAGAACTACGGCTTCTAAACAAATTTGAAAATGAGTGATTTTCCCCGCCAAAGATTTTAGGAGGAAAAAAAAATCCATCATCTTTTTGCTGTCAGAAGGCATCTATTAAAAATATAATTAGAGTGTTTTTACAAATTAAACATGTCTGTGAAAAACTTGTCCGACTCAATGTTTGTAATTGCTCAAAAAGGAAACGTGTTGCCCTCCATGACCAACCCAGCTACGGTGGAATATTCCAAGCATGCCTGTCTACTCCCTTCTTCCCTCGCAGGAGTCAGCCTTTAAAATTTGATTAATCTAAACATTTTGTAAGGTGTCAAAAGAGGTTTCCTTCCTTATGCCTCATGGTCACCCAAAGTGCCAGCCCGGCTGAGGCCAAAATAACCTCATCAGTCACAATTTGCTTTGGAAGGGCCTCCCATCAGGCCCCAATTTTAGCTATCAAAGCTAGAAATTTTAAACCAAGTGAGAAAATGTTTCCAATTTTAATGATTCATTGAACTCAGCATTCTGCTAGAAGGTTGTCTTTTGTGACCAGAGGCACATACACCACTAAGGCCATTTGGAGATGGGGACAAGTTGTCTACTTGGCTACTGATAGTCCAGTGTCTGTGGGCAGAGGGCTCACTTTGTCGGAATCCAGGTACCACTCCCAGTGGGAGGGCCTGACACTCACTCTCCATCTAGCCTCCAGCCTGCCCTAAAGAAGAGCGGTTCCCTCCAGCTGGCCTCAGGCTCTGCTTGTTTACTCCTGATACCCATGAACTTGGGCTGGAGCGAGAGCACAGCAGGTAGGGTGTTTGCCTTGCATGCAGCCAACCTGGTTTTGATTCCTTCGCCCCTCTCAGAGAGCTCCGCAAGCTACCGAGAGTATCCCGCCCGCATGGCAGAGCCTGTCAAGCTTTCTGTGGTGTATTCAATATGCCAAAAACAGTAACAACAAGTCTCACAATGGAGACGTTACTGGTGCCTCCTGGAGCAAATCAATGAACAACGGGAGGATAGTGTTACCCATGAGCTCAACACCTTATGAGCAGACTGTTCCATCTCACCACACCTTGGACTCGGAAAAGGGGTCTTTTATTTATTTATTTTTGTGCAGGATGCAGAGGGTGGGGTAGCTCCCAAGCAGTGCTCAGGGAGGACCTAGCAGTTACTCTAGGTAATTTTGGCCAACTGAACTGCATAATTTAGTGCTTGAGTCTGATTGTGCTGGAGGCCCCTCTCCCCAACTCAACCCCAGGCCCAGGACCATACATACTTAGCCACACAGAGGGTGAGTTGGATGCAGTGGAGAATTCAAACTCAGCTCCCAGTGCATGCAAGGAACTTTGAGCTCTCACTCTGATCCCAGAAGGAAGCTTTTAAAGCTTGCAATATGCAACCTACCTCTAAACTTTTGCCTGAAGGAGAGAATTCTTCAGCCTTCAGAGACCAGGATTTCTGGGCTGGATCTCCAGCACCGCTCTTCTGCCTGGAAGCAGTTAATGTGAGGAATAATTCAGAGCATGTGTTCATTAGCGGGTCTTTGAGGCTAAAAGAAAAAAAAAAATTGGCCCCTCCACAGTACAGATGGTATTTGTTCTTTCTCTGGAATTCTCACGCTGTAGATCTTAATTAATGAATTAATGAAATTTTTTCAGCTGAGTGGTCCTGAGGAACACTTATTTTTGAAAACTCCCCTTCTGCCTCTCCACATGGTTGGCCCGTTTCTCCTCCAGCCGCTAATTAACAAGCAAGGGAAGGTCAAAGAGACAGTTCTTAGATTTGCCGGAAAGAACGGAGATTCCTGATTCCCATTTCAAGATTTAAAAAAATATGTATCTGACCCCACATTTATACATAGCAGGATCGGCTCCATTTTGGTGGCACTCCTGTAGCCTGGGTCCCACTTTGGGGGACAGAGAAAGGGGAGATGTAGCCTGAGAAGAAAGAGCCCAGCCACTGGCAAGTGGACCAGAGTCCTGGGTACAGCTCTAGCATTTTTTTAGCACTGTGCTGACTTGGGTAAGCCGTAGAGCCGACCTCTCTCTTTTCCATAGTGGGATCAAAAATCCTAGCGCATGGGGTTGTTATTCTAAAGTGAGGTAAGGTAATCACAGGACAGCATAGGATGTCAGTTAGCTACCCCTACGTAACAAAGCTCCCTGAAACACAGGAGCTAAGCAAAACTAAGCAAGCGTTGCTTTCCGCTCCGAAGTCCATGGGCTCAGACATGGCTGATACTGCCCGGCCTGTGTGCGCTGATGAATGGGCTGAAGTGGAACATTTCCAGGGGCCTTGTTTGCACGTCTGGCAATCAGCTGGCATTCTTGGATGACTGTCAGCTACCAGCTGGCTAGTTTGGGCTGATTCACAGGGCAAGGGTGCAAAAACACGACAGCAGCATGGTCTGCATTTGAAACAAACCCCATTTCACTGCTGTCACTTTCGGTTGGCCAGTGCAGGTCATTCAAGGACAGGGAGAGATGGACTGCACCACTTGGTAGCCCAATGGGAGGATGTGCAAAGTCACTCTCTGTGACAACTCAAATGCACCCACCCCAGTCCCTGACTGAAATACTCTGAAAATGACAGCTATCACAGATGTCATACTGTGCATGGCAAAGGGGGTTCTGGCTGTCTTGGGGGGACACACCTGGAAGTGTTCATGACTTACTCCTGGCTCTGCACTCAGGAATCACTCCTAGCAGTGCTTGAAGGACCATGTGGTATGCCGGGGATCAAATCCAGGTCAACCATGTGCAAGGCAATTGCCCTACCCGCAGTACTATTGCTCCAGTCCCTGGCTTATAACTTCTTAGTGGAAGTATTTAAGAGATGACCTTAAGAAACTTCATTCTTAATCATTTTACTGGCCATAAGCCCTGATTCTGATTTTTAGTCCTATCCAAGAAGTGATGGGGCATCGGATGAAGTCACAGGGCAGAGATTAGGGATGCTTTGAGGTCTCCTTGAGAGTGGAATGGAATGAGGAGATCTACCAGGAAACTGGGGAGTTTGGAGCCGGGCCACTCAGAGCCGGTCTGAGGCCCTCGTCATAGTCACTCCATCAGGGAAGGGGGTGCATTGATGAGTCTGATTCTGGGCCTGTTGTCGACCCCTTAAAGGCTTTCTTTAGCTTTATGGACTCCCATTTTTACCGCAGTTTACTCCTGTTTGGGAAAGCAGAAATGTAGCTTGCAAGACTGGGGATTCACCTCACACTCGACTCAGTGACTGAGGCTGCAGAAGGACCCGGATACAGGAGAGAAGGGGAATCCCAGTGAGTGCCCATCTCATGTGGGGCACAAGTCTGAGCTCGCCCACTCTCTCCCTTTGCATCCTCACTCTCCACTGCCCTCAGCCCCCTCGGAGAGATGATGAAGCACAAGTTCAGAGAGACTGTATAGTCTGGCCAAGGCTACACAGCCAAGGTGTGGTAGAACAGAGGGGAAAGAGCATGTTCTGGGGCACTGCTAGTAGCGCCAGGGAATTTCTGGGCCACTTGAATCAAAGCGGATCTGACTCCTTAGAACAGAAACCAGATCCCCTAGCGCGGAGCACCTGTAAAATGTTCTGTGGGAAGAGGGGGCTCTGGAAACCAGCAGACTGACTCCCATTCGCTCATCCCAGGGCTGACTGGAAGGAGACAAATGTCTCTCTGGTCTGGAAACTCCTGGTAGAGCATCCAGAATGAACCAAATCAGCCTGCAAAGTGCTTGGCTCTGCACCACCCCTGAGACTCTTGGTCTTGGGGTATTTGTCAGTTTTCCCAGGCAGTGCCTGGGTAGGGGGTGGCAGGCACCCCACATGCTCAGTGGAGCAATTGGATGAATGGACTCAGCTTGGAGATGCCGCCAAGAGGAGGGAGGGTCCCAGTGACAGCAGCCAAGCAGGAATGACTGCTGAGGCCCCAGTGGAGTCAGGCCAGGGCACCCTGCCACCAGTCTCTGCAGTCCCCATGAGCTGGCCTCTCACTCCAGCTCTCTGCTGCCTGCCCACCAGGCTTGCTCGCCTCTGTCCTCGCCACTGCTGTGCACAGCACCGCTTTCCTGGGCACTATCAACCACCCCTGTCCCCCTGAGTGGTCCCTCCTGCCGAGGGGCTTGGCATGGTCACATAGCTATGAGGGAGGGAACAGCAGGGACCCAGTTCTCTCAGTCTGTTCTGGGGAGAGGGGTGTCTCCTTGTGGCTCTGTGACTTTACCTGTGTCTGAGACACCCCCCCCCCCACTCCCCACTCCACTGACCAGCTCTCCAAGCAGCTAGTGTGGCTCTAACTGCAGAAAGCAGGGCTGAAGCCTTCCTGGGTGTTCAATTACAGCCTGGAGTCCAACCTCCACCCCAGCAACTGGAACAGAAAAGACTCCCCCTCTACTAGGACTCCCCCATCCCAACCGCATTTCCTTCCCCTCCCTGGGCCTCGAGCTCCCCTTTGACTCGAGACAGATATTGAGAGAGTCCAGGAGGGAGATGTTGGGGTCCCCTGGCACATGGAGAAGGAGCTGGGGACAGGTTAGGGCCGGGCATGGGCATTTAGGGTTGGGCAGGGGCTTTGCAGGGGTCAGGAGGATTCTTGGGTGGACTTAAGCTTGAGGGAGGAGGAACAGACCTGTTTGGAGGGAGGAGCCTCTGTATTTGCGAAAATATGTGCACACATGTGTGTGTACGTGTGTACAGGTATATGTGAGTGAATATGTGCATGGGTATGTGTCAGTATGTGTGCATGTGTATTTCTGGGGGTACATGCAATAGAGCATGCCTGTGTATGCATGACTGTGTATGTGCATGAGCAAGCTTGTATGTGCACAAGAATGTACATATGCAAGAATGTGTACGTATGTGTGTGCATTTGTCAGTGTAAGAATGAGACGGCAGGCATATGTCACATGTAATGTGAGTCATTTAGTGTGTTTGTATGTGTGTGCTGGTGGGAGAGCACCTGTATGAATGTGCATGTAAGGGTATATGTGCAGCATGCCTGTGTATACATGAGCAAGTATGCATGGGCATGAACAAGATGTGCTTGATGCTCCTACAGGTGTTGTGTAAGCATGTGTGTGCACATACATGTGCGTGCAGGGGGATTCAGCACTGAGAGCTGGGTTGCTAGGCAGCGGGTGACCAGATCCTTCAGTGTCTGTCTGAGTGCCTCGAGAGGCAGCAATAAGTTCTGAGGCAATGCTGAGCAGCTGCCTCCCCCAGCATTTCTGCTTCCTGCCCCCACGGGACTGCCCACAGGGCTGGACCATGACACACGGTGGTCATCTCCCCTCTTACACTGGGGCCACAGTTCCAGCTTGCATCTGGGAGCTGTGCTCTCTGCTCTAAGCCAGTCTTCTCAGGGAGACCTGCCAGGGGTCAGTCTGGCCTGGACACCCTGCATAGGGCCTCACCTGACTGCCCTCCCCTCCCCTCTGCTCCTGCTACACCTTCAGAGCCTAAGTCCTCCCCTTTTTGGGCCTTAGAGGTGGAAAGTGAGTTCACATTTCTCACTGCGCAGGTGTTTGCCTCCTCCACCTGCGGCCTTATCCTGCCGCTCCCCACCGCACCCTGACGCCTACAACCTGCAGCCACATCTTTGCAACTTGCTCCACCTTTTATTTTCTGCTGAAATGCTCTTCTTTATTGCATTGTGAAATCCTATTATCAACTCAAACCAGGATTCCTCACCGCAGGCAGAATTAGTTTCTCCTCTTGCAGGGCCCCAGCCTCTGCTCCAAGGGGGAGCACTACTCCACAATCCCGGCAGGACAGCTGGGTCTGTCTCCGCCCCCCCCCCCACGCCGGCCAGACCTGAGTTCACAGGCCAGACCACTTGATGAATGCCTGCCCAGAGCCCTCTGTGGGGCAACCTGCAGCCTAGGCAGTGCCTATTGGGCACCTGCCCCTCCCCCAGCAGGGCCTCTCCCCGTGCTCCCCACTTCCTCCATCTGGGGGACTTTGGCATCCAGAGCTGCTCCTTCCCATTGTTTTCCTCACCCCCTGGGCTTACAGAACCAGGCTCCAAAAAGATCACCAACCAGGAGAACGATTTCTTGTGTACTGTCTTGAGCAAGGTGCCCAGGTGCTGAGTTTCCGGATTGCGTTATCCATCCTGACATTTTCGAATCTACTGGGTCCTCTGCCTGTGCCAGACTATAGGTAGCCACACTCTGGGGTAACCTACAGGGACACCATCCCCAATGCACTGGGAGATGGGGAAGGAAGGCTCTAAAAAGAGAGGAAACTAACCAGGCTTTTCTTGATCAGTAGAGGCTCCAGCTGTAGGGATAACCTACAGCCTGGGATTCAAGGCAGCATGAGAACCTCTGGGCAATCAGCCTGATGGATTTGAGGCAGAACTAGCATAGGATGGGATGGATGCCAGAGGAAAAGCCAGCTGCCTTTCCTAAGACCCAGGTTGCTGGAGCTAAGCAGGGGGCCAAATGGGTAGAATAAAGCCTGACCTATTTGACACCATTCCCTGGGCCCCAGTCAGACCACAGAAATCACAGAAATCCTGTTAGTCGTCGATTGGTTCGAGCAGGCCCCAGTAACGTCTCCTTCATCCTAGCCCT
>JAOXYA010000016.1:29809023-29825199 GCA_028565675.1 Sorex palustris | reverse complement strand
GGGGGGGGGGGGGGGGGGGGGGGGGGGGGGGGGGGGGGGGGGGGGGGGGGGGGAGAAACAGGAAGAGAGGGAGAAAGTGGGAGGGAAAAGGTGGGGAGGATTGGAGAGGAAAGAGGAGGGAGAGGTGCAGGGAGAGAGCTGGAGGAAGAGAAATGGGGGGGGACAGACAGAGAGACACAAAGCTGAGGGCAGGACACTCTCTGCTGGTCCCCACCGGTGTCTCCCCAGGGATGGGCCAGCATGGCCTCAGCTGACCTGCTCTGGAAGGTTTTCTCCTCCATCTTCCTCGTGGCCAAGCTGTCCTTTGCCCGGGGAGCCAGACCCGAGAAGACGAACGGCAGGAAGAGGACGCAGATGAAAGTCCTCTGGGACAGACCCAGGCTGCAAGGGGACAGTGGTCAGGGGGGCCATGTGACTTAGGGGGTGCATGACACCTAGGAGGCCCTAAGCTCTGCCCCGTGATCAGCCCCCACCCCCACCCCACAGCAATGCTCAGGAGCCAGAAGGCAGGGCCTCATGGGGGAGCCTGCAGGACCCCCCACATCCCCTGCTCCCCAACACCTTTACCTAGTGGGACAGAATCCTATTCTCCAGCCCTGCCTGGGGGAAGTGACCCCTGGTGGTGGGGGAGGGGCCAGGGGGGAGGGGACAAAAGAGTTAGGGGCTCCGGAAAGCAGGCACCTTCATGGGTAACGTCTGGGAGATGGGGGCAGCAGAGCAGATTGGAGGTCCAGGAAGGCATCCCTGGCTGAGGGGGGTCCCAGATGAGGGAGGCATCTGGCCCTGGCCCTGAGGACAGTGGCAGAAGTCACCTGCAGAGCCTCAGCGAGGTCATCGTGCTGCGAAGATGGGATAAGCCGGGCCAGTCCAGGCACCTCACAGTGGCCAGTCGCGGGGAGCTGGGTCTGCGTGGCTGTCCAGTGCACCCTGGGTGCCTGTCTGCGCTGTGCTGCATAGGGCAGTTCCTGCCTTTTCACTGGCTTGAACTTCCTCCTCCGCTTGTCCACCGCCCAAAGGCACGAAGGCGGGGCGGGGAACATCCACTAACAGCCCACGCTAAGAGCCAGAGCTCCAGCCCCGGGAGCCAGTTGTGTTGAGGGTGCCAGCAGGGGCTCTGTGGGCACCAGGAGACCTAGGCGTGGACAGGGACATGGGCAGCTCCAAGGAACACAGTGACCCAGCCTGGTACATTGTTAAGAACAGTGGTAGGAGCCAAGACAATGCACACTGAGAGGTGATCATCTTTGGTCCTTTATCTACTTTCAGCACACATCTCCCATCCCAACCGGTTCCTCCAGCCATCATTTTCTTAGGGATCTCTTCTCTGTTCTATCTGTTTTCTCCCCTTTGCTCATGAGGCAGGCTTCCAGCTATGGAGCAATCTACCTGTCCCGTGTATCTACTGTCCTTAGGTGTCAGCCTCATGTTATGTTGTTTTATACTTCACAAATGAGTGCAGTCCTTCTATGTATGTCCCTCTCTTGCTTACTCATTTCACTTAGCATGATGCTCTCCATGTCTATTCATTGATAAGCCAAGTTCATGACTTCATCTCTCCTGATAGCTGCATAGTTTTCCATTGTGTAGATGTACCAAAGTTTCTCTAACCAGTCATCTGTTCTAGGGCACTTGGGTTGTTTCCAGATTTTGGCTCTTGTGAACAGTGCTGCAATGAATAGATAGGTACAGATGTCATTTCTACTGTGCTTTTTTGCATCCTTGAGATATATTCTCAGAAGTGGTATTTTGGGTCATATGGAAGCTCAAATTCTATTTTTTTTTAAGGACTGTCCATATTGTTTTCCAGAAAGGCTGGACTAGAGGGCATTCCCACCAACAGTGGAAACTCCTTTGGAGCAGAGACCACCCAATGGCCAATTCATTTCCTCTTCCAAGTGGCCCCAACAGAGGGAGTAAGCATTAGGCCTTCATTCCTCACTGACTGGGCAGCAGGGGACTTTGAGAAAAAAAAATCTTGGAGGGTGTTGTCAGACGAGCTGGGAACTGTGGCCAAGGTCCCATGGATGAGCTGGGAATGAACTATAGCTGAGCTTTGATCTTCTGAGAGTAGCAAGCAACCCCTAACTCTGCCCTCAGGCAGCATTTTGTGCTGGCAACAGTGAACCTTGAGATTTCCATAAATCGCCAGGTTTTCTTTTCTCCAGCTGGGCTGCTCAGGGCAAACCCAAGTCCCGTCTTCCTGCCTTGCTCACTTCTTCCTTTGAATCCCTGCCCTGTGGGTCCGTCTCAGGGTGCCAGCTGGACGCTGATAACCCAGCTGGGAAATCCTAGAACTCCCTTAGAGCCTGGCACTAAGTGGAATGGAAGCCAAAGAGAGGCCTGCAGCAATTTCCACTCAGATCTGTGACTCCAACACCAGTTCCAAGCACACTTGTGGGGTGGTCCTGAAAGTCTTTCAGATAAACTGCTGCTTCCTTAGGAGGGCTGCCATTATATCTTCTCTCTCCTCTCCTTTGATCCTCTCTTACATCCAAGAGAAATCTCGAAGGGCTGGTTTTTGGCAGTGATCAGGCATCAGTGGAGATGGAGAGGTAGAGAATTATAAATCTTAGGTGTTGACTTAGGAGGCTGGTAGTGAGCAAAGGCTTTGTTCTTATAGAAGTTGAGGATGTACTTTCGGGGAGAGAAAAATAGTACAGTGGGTAAGGTGCTTGCCTTGCATGCAGCTGACTTGGGTTCACCCCCTGCAACTCATAGGATCAAATGAGCTCTTCCAAGCGTGATTCCTGAGCATAGAGCCAGAAAAAAGCCATGAGCACAACTGGGTGTGGCCCCAAGCAAAGAAATAAATAAAATAATGTACTTGGGAAAAAAACCTTCTTGGGTTGGAGAGCTGTCTCCATGGGCTGGGTCATATGCCAGAGGTCAGGGTTCAGTTACCCCCTACACAACATAGTCCTCCCTTAGCACCTCCCCCCATTATTTTTAGAAGTAGATCCCTCATCCCCACTTGGTAGTCAATCCTGGCACCGCTGGGTGTGATCCAAAAATCAAAACAAACAAGGAATCCTCTTTATGAAATAAAAAAAAAAACATATATACACAAGCACATCTACAAAGTACACATATGTTTTATGCATTTTTGGGAAATGAATGTATTCACCTAATCAACATCCAGGTCAGGAAAGAGAACAGTGTCAGTCTCAGAAAACCTTCATCAGCCCCCTGCCTGTTACGACCCTCATTGCCAGGGGAACCGCCCTCTTAATTTCTTTCTTTTTTTTTTTTGGTCACACCCAGCGATGCTCAGGGGTCACTCCTGGCTCTTCACTCAGGAATTACTCCTGGCGGTGCTCGGGGGACCATATGGGATGCTGGGAATCGAAGCCAGGTCAGTTGCGTGCAAGGTAAACGCCCTGCCCGCTGTGCTATCACTCCAGCCCCTGCCCTCTTAATTTCTAACGGTATGCCCTATGTTGGCCTGCATCGACACATTCTACTCATCAGACAAATTGGAGACTCACTAATGTCTACTCCCAGGCCTGTATTTTCCATTCCACATTGTAAGCTCCAGCCATGATGCTGTAATTATAAACAATCTCATTTTCAAAACAATTTAAACGCTGAGATTTTCTTTCAATGAGAAAAAAAAAATTGCTCCATTTTCAGTGTCTGTTGACCCATAGGGGATCATGTTCTTTGGTGCCTGGATGCTCAGTGATATCTGCAAGTTACCATTTTCTTGGCAGCACCAACTTTATCGTGAGGACATATTTGGAAAGACTCTTGAGAGTTCTCATTGTTAGAGTGACATTGGGGTCTGCTGGGAGGCCCAGCCCAGAGACTCCCAACAAGCTTCCTCCTCTTCCCCCCCTCCCCCCCGGGGGAGGATGATCTTGCACATGAGTGGGAGTGTTGGTGGGGACATGGGGTAACAGAGGCTCTCATCTTGGTCTCCAAACAGCTCCACTTGAATGGAAACAACCTCCACTTGTTGTCAGTGCCTTGTAACTTCCCTCATGTGACCTCAAATATTGCCCTCAGTTGCCCCATGCAAAAGCCACTGGCAAGCCACTGGCAGGAGGGAACATGGAATTCTGGGAGAAGAAAAAAAGGGGCTCTCCCCACTTCTTCCTCCTGTCTCTTCAGATGGCTCCTCTGAGCACCCCCTAGAATAGAGTTGGGAGAAAGCCTGGGACTTGGAATGGGAAGCTGAGAGTCTTCCAGAGTCCTTGGCTGCTCCCATGCAGGACACAGTGCAGGAAACTGAAGCTGTGCTGGATGATCCTATGCCTCCCCTGGGGTGCAACAAAATCCTCCTCACACAAGTCGCTTCCTGCTGGGGAGTATAGGGAGCAGGTAGTCGAGGCACAGGGTGGGGTGGCGCCCCACAAAGACAGGTGAGGGCTGGGACAGGTGGCAACTAAGAGTCACAGGAGCAGTTTAGCGTTAAAGGGAGGGGCTGCTTCGTTGGCTCCTCTGGCCTGGTGGGAGCTAATCTGGGCACTGCCCACACAGCGGCAGTGAGCCCGGGACTTTCTGGGTTTCTGGAGGACATATCTTCATTACGTCTCTGACCTTTAGTGGAAAGTGTCCTTGCCTGGACTGCTGCTGCGGTGTTTTGAGGGAACACTTCTCCTCCAACTCCTCTGCCCGTTTCATTTTATTTGGAGGGAGCGGCTTGGGGCCCAGCTATGTCCAGAGGCCACTCCTGGCTCTTTTCTCAGGGATCACGCTAGACAGTGCTCAGGAGACCGATATACAGTGCCAGCCACTGGCAAGGCAAGCACCTCCTCCCTTATATTATTTGACTGACCCCTCGGCCTCTGCAACTCCCGGGAAAGCCAGGCCACCCTGTTTGATCGCTCTGGGTTCATTCTCTTTACCCATATCTTTGACTTGCTGCAGGCCTTGGGACTGCCTCAACAATATCCCCACCACTTCCCTGGCTCTGTGCCCTGGGGTTCCTCCTCTGGGGTCATCTCCTGGGCCCCACTCATTCAGTTTCTCACTCCAGACTATTAGCCCCATGCAGCTTGGGGCAGGTGAGCGATTCAATCACTCTCGGGCTAGGCTGTTCTGAGACTCAAGGTTCTGGGTAGAATCAGGGAGAGGAACTGGGAGGGGCTGGGGGTGTCTGTGCGCAGGGGAAGTACTCAGGCCAGATAACAGGACTCCAGGGATTCTTCCAAGCAGATATCTTCCTGTCCCTCCCTGCCCTGTTCCCACCCCAGCCCCGAGGTTTGCCACCTGGGGGGCTCCGCTCTGTGTCTGGGGTGTGGATCCTGACCCTGCAGACCCCCAGGGAGTTGTGGGGGGAGTGCCCAGGGGAGGAAACCTGAGGACTAGTCACTGTTCAAATTAAACAGCCTACAGCTGCACTGATTTAATTGGCTTTTATTCTATTTGATCTAGGATAAAGAGGATTTTTGAGAGTCCATTTTCTCCTTAAGTGTGCTCGCTAAAAAAAAAAAAAAAGAAAGAAAACAAACCTTTCTCGGTCCTTTGGGTTCCTAGGCGGGTGCTAGGTAATTTCTCTCCACAAGGGGGCAGTAGCACACCACCTAGCCTCGCGGCAGCATCCACCGGGGCTACTAAAGAAGCCTGCGCCGGGAATTTTAATTCTGCTTAGAGAGTTTCCATTTCATAGACAGCACCGAGAAAGATCATTTGAGACAGAGCTGGAAATAAATTAAGCAGAGAACCACATAAAGAGCTTCACTTGGCTTTTCTGTGGATTTTTCGACTTTGAATGCTTTCACCCTCAAGCCCCCAGTTTGTATCCACGTTCACTGGTTCCAACCGGTGGCTCCATCAACTAGAGGGTGTCCCCCTGAATTCCATCTCGGTGTCAGGACACAGCTTCTGAGTGCTGAGAAAGTACCAGATACGGCATCCCTGACTGTCCTATGGCCCTGAAGATTGTCCTGGTGGACTGGCAGAATCCGGCTGGGCGGGATCTAATATTGCCCAAGGTCATCCCCTTTGCTCAGAGACATTCAGGAACTTTGCAATCAAGGTTGGTTGATGCAGATCCTTGTTTAATTCCTAACACTCAGGGCACTGTTGATGGATAATGCGCCCAAGGAAATGCTTGTCCAGTGAGAACTTGACTGAAGGTGGATTAGCCCTAAGACTGTAATGAAGCATAAAAGATGTGTTATGTTTGGGAATATGAAGATGTAACATGTCTCTACCACGGAATACACATCAACTAGAAAGAAAGATCAAACCTGTTATTTGCAGTAACGTGAATGGACCTGCAGAGTCTTGAGCTTAGAGAAATGAGGCAGATGGATGAATGTTGCATGATTTCACTCACGGATGGGATGTAGAGAAAACAGAGAAATGAGATGAATGAAATAAAATGAGCTTCAGAACCATAAGATCCATTGCCAGAGGGAAGGGAGGATGGTGGAAGTTTGGACCAACAGACCTAATGTGTGGGGAGGGATAGAACCGTTCATTGAAGAACTTTGTAGCTCACACACATGCTGAGTTCCATCACTATGGGACTCAATGCAGCATTTCTTAACTGGCCATCATGTGGATATTCCCAGCGGGTAGCACTGTAGCACTGTCCTGTTGTTCATTGATTTGCTCGAGCAGGCACCAGTAATGTCTTCATTGTGAGACTTGCTGTTACTGTTTTTGGCATATAGAATACGCCATGGGGAGCTTGCCAGGCTCTGCCATGCGGGCGGGATACTCTCGGTAGCTTGCTGGGCTCTCCGAGAGAGACAGAGGAATCGAACCTGGGTCAGCTGCGTGCAAGGCAAATGCCCTACCCGCTGTACTATCGCTCCAACCCTTCCAAGGGGGTGCAGGTAAAAATTGCATAAATGTGGGGAGGCATGGCATAAGTCTAGGGGGTCAACCAGTAGGTCAGGGGGTGTGGGCATAGGAAGCAAGCAAGACCAGAAGGGGGCCATCATCAGAAAAAGTTTAAAAAATGCTGCTGAAATGTGGAGTAACATGATGCTTGAACAATAAAAGAAAGAAGGGGACTGGCAATCTGTTAGGGATTTTGCTCTATGACCCACATTGGAAAGAAAAAGTCCCGTCCATGAAGGGAATCTCCAGAAGGCCCACAGCCCAGAATCTGGTGAGTGGAGAGAGAACTGTCACTGTCACTGTGCTCCCGTTGTTCATTGATTTGCTCAAGCGGAGAGAGAACAATTTTCCAAAAATATTTCCTGCCCCTGGTTCACTGGGCAGTGGAAGAAAGCAGACAGCATGGTGTGGACAGGCGCAGCAGGACTACTGAGGCAATTCGTGTGGAGTAGAGAGATCTTTCACTTGTGGTGGCTTTCAGCATTTCAGTTCAGTCATTCCAAACCTCAGGAACATACAGAGACAATAAGGGGACATCCCCAAGGGGACAGAGACCCAGAATTGGGGAGTCCTTGGAATGGAGGCATCTTGCCTCACACTCATGTTTCTGCTCTAGGTGAGGTAGGACTCCCGGGTGGAGAGATGGAGTGGTGGAGCTCCTCCTGGGCTGGAAGGATGGACTGTCTGGGGGGACTTAGCCTTTGGTGGGAAGATGGAGGGCTGGGTAGCCCGCAGAGACAGTGGTCTCAGGAAGTGTGCCTCAGTCCCCTCTATGGGATGAGATGGGACCAGAGTCCTGGCTCAAAATGTGCCTCTGAAACGGGAACTGCAGAGCTGGTGGCTCCTGAGTGTGCTCTAGTTGCTAAGGTCCCACGTGGGAGTGAACAGAAAAGGTGATGTCACGCTTCCACCTGACTTTCATTTGGATTAGCAAGTACAGAAGCCTGGGGGCTGGAGAGATAGGACCGCAGGGAGAGCATTTTCCTTGCACACACAGGACTCAGGCTTGACTCCTGGCACCCCTTATGGTTTCTGCAGCTTCACCAGAAGTGATCCCTGAGCACAGAGCCAGAAGGAATATCTGAGCACCACTGGGTGTGGCCCCCAAACCAAATATATGTGTGTGAGCCCACGCATGTACGTGTGCGCATGCATGTGTGTGTATGTGCATGCATGTACATATATATGTGTGCGCATGGAAGTGTGTGCATGTGTGCGCACGTGCATGCATGTATGTGTGTATGTGTGTGCACGTGTGTTTATGCATGTATGTGTGTGTGTGTCTGTATGTGTGTGCACATGTGTTACTCAATGTTAAGGTGGACTTGACCTCCAGATCACACAAGGGCTCTTGATTCCTGCTGGACACAAGGATGCTGCTCTGTGGATGTCAGGCAGTTGTTGCTGCTGACCTGATGACCAGAGTCAGTCTTGGTTTCCACACAGCCCCCTCCCTTGTTCATGCTTATGAGTAGCCCATACGACCAAGGCATCTCCATGCCCAACTCAAGACTCAGCAATCTTACTCCGTCTTTCTCCAGTTCAGTTAATTCCACCATGGGGCTGGTTTTAGTCTTCACTTGGACTCAGCCATGGGGGCTGTGGTTGGGTCGAGCCTGATTCTGAGTGTGTCTGGGAGGGTGGCACTGGCTAACAGTGACTGATGAATGATGGGAATGGAAGGGTCACACATTGAAGATTGCTCATTCGCCAAGGAGCAGGCCTCCTGCATGCAATCTCATGCTGATCTGAGAGCATGAAAAAATCCACACCATCCCAGAAGGAAGAGGGAACTAGAACTGGGGGCCGTGCATCTACCAGAATGAACTCAGCTGCCCAGACAGGGGTCAATCAATGTTTCCAATTCCTTCTACAAAATCTCTTGACGTCTTCCTCCAATTGGTTCTTTCAGCCTGGAGAACCTAGACGAATGCTCTGGAAATACTTCTCGATTCTGTATTTCATGTTTGTCCCCACAGCCAAATGGACTACCCTTATTTGAGCCAAATTGCTTTTGTCTGAAGTGAGGGTGAAGGGCTCTGCTTTCTACCTGCTGTCCTCAAAGCCTGTTCTTACTCTCTGAAGTGGCTGCAGAGACTTTGGCTTCAAGAAACAGCTTAAAGGGACCAGCTCGAGGCCTGTAAATCTAGGTGGACAGGATCTGGCTCTAGGGTGTCTCCAGCACAGCCTCTACCATGCTGAAGGTTTCGAGGGACACATTTCAGAAGGAATCATGCATTTCTTGTTGCACAGGCGGCATGGTATCCCTCAAAGCCCCCTGTATTCACAACATATTGCACTCAGCAAACATTTCACCCTCCTTCCAGATGAGCACAGATGGCCCCTGGGTGCTGAAATCTGTTATGACGGCAGGAAGAGCTTGTCCTCGCTCTTCTTACACCCCAGCGCCTGGCACTCTGCTTCTCCCTTCTCTGTAGCAAGTCTCTGAAAGGTGGGAGCTATATTCTTTGAGGACTTAGAAGATTCTTGAACACTTACTGTGAGCATGCACCTTGCCATGTGTGGATTTCAGTATGCCTCTCACTCAATTTTCAAAATATTGGTCAGTGAGACAACCACCGATCCTTTAATCCTGAAGATTTATCCAGATTATGTGACCTAATTCCTTAATACCATATCATCAGATAATTCCATGCTGGCCGACCACTGTAACATTAGCAAACACCAGGCAACATTTCACCTACCCCCACAGGGTGAAGCCCTGCATGTCCTGTAATGCATGTATGCAGAGAGAGAGAGAGAGAGAGAGAGAGAGAGAGAGAGAGAGAGAGAGAGAGAGAGAGCAGAAGATTAGCATTGGAAAGACACATTCATCAAGGATGAGCATGTGCTATCAAATGTGCATCTCCAGCAAAGATCTTTGGGTAATAGCAGTGAGAGATGGTGGGTTTCACAGGTTAGTCATGGGGAAGCTTGTTAATTTAACAGTTTATAAAAGATTAATGGTCAAGGAAGTAAAATACAGACACCGAGACCTGAATTGCAGAAAACACTTTGTCTACAATAGCACCCAGAAGAAAATAACAAAGAATAACAAAGAAAATGACTTCCTTTTTTTGGAAGTGAGGATTTGGCCTTTTCATGTGATGCCAGGAGCATGGGGAATCCCTTCAGAGGGAGACCAACCTCACTTCTGGCAGGAGGGTCAGAGAAAAACAGCTGCGTGGGGAAGTGTGGTGGGGAACTCCTGTGCTTGAGAAGCATATGAATCGGGGAATGCAAGTTAGCATCAGTTCTCAGAAATCTGAATCACGATATCAGAGTTCTCAGGCTGTGAGTTTCAAAAAAAATAAAATAAAATAAAGTATGTATGCGCGAGGGACTTGAGCATTCAGTGGCCAAGAGCTGCCTCCCCAGGTTGGTCCATAGACGAGGGGAATGGAGGAACAGGAACTGGGCCCCAGGCCGGTTGGTAGTTAGTTTATTTCTCTCTCCTTCCCAGCATAGTCGGATCTCTCCCCTTATGGCACAGTCGCCGTGGTAGTTTTGGTCATAGTCCCAGTCATCATAGTTCCATCATCCTAATCTCCTCATAGACCTCAAAGTTCTCTAGCTCGCTGCATTTTCTTCCTCATCTCGTTGTAGTCTTACAGTCCTTTACTTCCAGTCATCGTTATTATCTAGTCCTCACAGACTCTTCAATCCTCCAAGACTTCAAAGTCCCAAAGTCCCAAAGCCTCAGTTCTCATCCTCTTTGTAGTCATTGACTTTCTAGTCCCCAAAGTCCCAAAGTTTTAGTTTTCATCCTCTAGACTTCAAAGTCTAGTCCTCTCTTACCCTTTACAGCATAGTTATATGAAGGGGGGGGATACACAAGGGTGGGATTGAACATTATCATAACAACAAAGAGATGTAAAGCCACTTCTTCAGGAGATCAACTTAAAGACAAAATTTCATCTGAGGGTCCAGATTACTAGGAGATCCACTCAAGGGTGGGATTCCATCCAGGTTATATTGCTTTCTCCTTTCATCAGCTAGTAATTTTAAACAATTATAGTAAATTTACTTCTTATAATATTTCTAGCAATGTCATTTTGTATGAACACAGTAAGAGTTGTATTAAACTTAAAGTTTGGCTCTTCCTGGGGACACCTTTCTCTATATTCCAGACCACAGTCTTCAGGCCAGGTTAGTCTTTTCCAACACCATTAGGGTCCTTATTCAGTTACTACTATTTGAGTCATGACAGAATTTGTTTCATGACCGTGCTCTTAACTTATTATACTCATGGCACTTAGCTTGTCTCTTTTTGATGCCATGGTAGCTTACAACTTGCCCTGGGTCCATCCAGTCCCTTCGTCGGGACCCTGCTGATAGAGTACTATGAACTAAGGGAAACTGAGGCTTACTTACGTAAATATGGATGCCCAGGAGTAAATATTATTTGGGAGTCAATTAACTCCCATGTTACAAAGCATAGCATGAACTGTCTTCCTGTGTCTATACAGAAAGAACATTGCTAAATAAACCATGAAAATGACATAAAGGAGAGAGAAAAGCAATATAGGAATATCAGTGCTTGATTGAACTGGGTATGCCTCAGGAGTGGCTCAATAAACCTAAGCTCCCTGCAGGGGGAGCAAGGACAAGCCAGTGTTATCCAACACAGGCCATTTCAAGTTCTGAGCCCTGAGACCATTACTGTCTTGTCCTTGATCTGAGATGGAGCCAGAATTGGGGGGCACCATTTTCTAATGGATGTGGCATTAGTCTCTGTGGGGTGCTCAGACCTGACTCTCTGCCCATACCTCTCATTCTGCCATCAGGGAGCCCAGGAAGCTCACTCATGCCAATTGCCTCCTTCCCCAGGATTCCCCAACACTTGTCCTGGGAGACCAGCCTTCACTCATCCACATGGATCCACATCCTTTCAGGAAAGCTGTTCCCATTCCTCGTTGCTCCTGTCTCCAAGGAGGTACAGTAATGCTACCCGGGCAGGTTTGGTGGTGGAGTCTGTGGGACCCAGGGGCCCAGAACTCAACAACCTTCTGTTCCCTCTGCATAGCACACCCACAGGCCTGGGACACAGTGAATGCTCTCAGTATGGGGGTGAAGGAACCAGGAAAGGACTTGATTTTGGTTCTTTCCAGCAACGGAAGGAGAGCCTGGTTCTGACAGGAGACAGGAGGAGGCCTCCATGATACTGTTGGTGGAGACCCACCCTGAGGGTGGCATGAGGGTTCCATGTGTCCTGATGGAATCTGCAGAGGGTGGACAGCTCTTCTCTTGGGGTTTTTAGGAAACAGTCTGGAGGATCCAGTGAAGTGAGAACTTTTTTCACCTTTTGACTGGGACTGAGGCCCAAGGTGCATTCTAAATCCAGAGCTTCATCTGTGAAATAGACCAACATTTCCCCCGCAAAGGGAAGAAAATTCCAGTTTTTCCTCATATTATGAGCAGAGCTGCGTTCTCTCGATATTCCTCTGTTGGAATCTAAACCTTCAGTACCTCAGGATGTAGCCACTGGGGTCTTCCAAAAGGCGACTAAACTGAGAACATTTGGGGAGGTGCCCTTAATCCAATCCAATTAAGTCCTTGTAGGGAGAGAACATTTGGACATGAAAAGGAACAGCAAGGATGTGTCTGTCAAGAAAAGATCACATGAAGACATAAAAGTCAGTTCAGGATTGATGCCTGAGGAGAAAACAGCCAACCCACCCACCATCTTGCCCCAGACTGAGAGAAACTGTATCCTCTGGCTTAGCTTTTCAGAAGCTTGGGGCCTAGTCACACAAAGGAATGAGGGCACTGAGGATGCTTTCACTGAAAGACCAAAGTGAAGAATATACCTCCTGCTTCTCCTTCCTCAGACTCATGGGGTCTACCGTTGTCCTGAGGGAGAGCACTGGGCTCAGATTGGAAAGATCTGAACTTGAGGTGGGGCCCTTTCATCTATTGAACGGGACGTACACCTTTTGCTTCTCTGAGCCTTAGTCACTTGGGTCACCTGAGACCCTGGAGTACAAGAGAGTCCTGTGAGGAGGAAGAACTGTGCTGCCTACACAGTTCAGATCTTAATCCTTTCTGGACCTTTTAACTGACTGTGATTTCCTTCTCCACAACCACCAAGAAGATCTTCAGGGAAAGGTTTCTTTCTGGTGAATTCCTCCCAGACTTGGGGCCTAAGCAGAGTGCTAAAGAAATATCTGGACCCAAACCCACTCCAGGCATCATGATGTCCTCACCCCTTTCCAGAGACACCTCAGAGTAGACTCTTGTCTGAAAGAGTCATTGCAGAGGATATTAAGGAAGATGAACACCACATTCTGATGGAGGTGGAGGGTTCAGGGTACCCTGATAAAGAGGAGAAGCTCTGGGACAGACCCCCACATAGGACAGAATCAGTGGGTGGAGAGTCTGAGACCTCCCACGTGGAGAGAGAGATCTGGGAAGATCCTTCCCTGAGTATGAGAGGGGGCAGGGCCCTGGAGACCTCTTGGTGTCAGAATGTGCCCAGCCAGCTTCAGGGTAAGCCTCCACATCGGGGGAACTTTTCATGGTGGTCTAGGCCCCAGAGCCTTGGTGCTGTGAGGGGATCCCTGCACTTTACCACATGGTGCTGACAAGACTCCACACTTATGAGCGGGCATGGGTTAGTGTGCTTGAATAAGGGTGAGTCACAAATATCCTTTGCTCACTCATCGTTGACTTTTTCTGTTGGTGACCTTTGGATATGGTCTCTTCTGTCCCTGCCCCATGAACTCCAATGTGACCCCCAAGTGATCCAGGTCTGCCTGTTTCCCTGCTAGATGTGGCAACTGTGGGCTTCCCTGTTCCTGAGCTGGTGGCTTCTCATTTACAGTCTCACGCATGAATGGCCCACAAGGACCTGGACATGGGGCAAAACCAGAGCTGTTGGTCTTCTGCCCATCTGGGAGATGCTTCCTGCTTCCTCCTGAATCTCTTGCCCATTAGCATGTTGTACTTCGTGGTTTAACTTCGTATCAGTTGTGAAGCTTGAAGGAAGGTTGCACTGTCTTGGAATATGAATGTCATTCTATTTCCCTGGGACATGAAGCCAGCTGAACCACTTGGCAAAGCTGTTTTTTTTTCCCCTGATGGATAAGAATCTCTGTTCTCCTATCATCCCACAGGTGAGTCAGATATTTAAGAGAACAAAACACGAAGAAAGACCGAAGACAACACAAGTGTCATGTGCCCTGAGGGTTTTTGTGGAAGGTGACTTTCCTGGTGTCAGCAAGTCCCCCGGACAGGAAGCACTTCTCTTATTCCCGAGGATGTGGGGCTCAGTTCATCTCTTCAGAGGTTGAGAGTTCTGCCCTGGAGTCACCAGTCTGCTCTGGTGCGTAGAGTTTTTCACAAGGGCTACACCCTGTGATGCTCAAGGAACCAAGTAGTACCAGGGAAGGAAACAGTCTACCTGCATCGCGTGTGCTCTCGGAGGCTGGAGAGAGAGCAGGGAGCTTAAGTCACTTGCTTTGAACCTGGCTGGCCCTGACTCAACCCCCAGCATCACACAGAGTTCCCAAGAACTGCCAGGAATGATCCTTGAGCAACTACACATGCTCAGTTTATATGCTCTAGACTTCTGAGATATTTTCACAGTCTGCAACTTTTGGAAAATAGGTGGGTGGGTAGGTGGAAATACCTGATGGCACTTGGGGGCTTCATCTGACCAGGTACTTGACCTAGTGGTGCTCAGGGCACCGTGGGATGTTGAAGCAGGAAAATTAGAAGCAGGAACTCTGAAGGGCCTCTTCTAGGAGCTGTGCAATGATGAATCCACCATAAATCATAAGGTTCCCATTAGAACAGAGCCAGGGAGCTAGTCTGATCAGCTGGCTTGAACAGAAATGCTTGATGCAGAAACAATGAACCTGTATGGAACATAAAGGAAATTGTATTTATCACTGATTGTGCCAATTATTGTACATAAATTATTTCTAATTATTAAACATTGGGCTGGAGCGATAGCATAGCAGTAGGGCATTTGCCTTGTGCACAGCCAGCCCGGCCGAGCCGGGTTTGATTCCTCTGCCCCTCTCAGAGAGCCTGGCAAGCTACCAAGAGTATCTCACCTGTGCGGCAAAGCCTGGCAAGCTACCCGTGACATATTCGATATGCCAAACACAGTAAACACGAAGTCTCAAAATGGAGACATTACTGGGTCGACCCGAGCAAAATCGATGAACAATGGGAGGACAGTGTTGACAGTGTTGATTGAACATTAGCCACCATGTTATCACCGGGTTTGCTCAATAGAAACTGTTTCCCCTACAAGCAACGCAACTTGGAACTAGTTCATTGCAACTAGCCCTGTGTTTGAGGGGAGATTTTTGTTGGTGAGGGGTAGTCCCCATGTATAAATAAACTGGAAGACCCTTCCTCTTTTCTTTTCAAGGGTTAATCTCTTTTTTGGTAAGATGTTTGTAACCATGTCAGGGATTGAAAGTGGCATGAAGCAAGTTCTCCAGTCACTTGAGCCCTCTTCCCTGGCCTTTTTGAAGTGTTCTGATGTGGTGTGTGTGTGTGTGTGTGTGTGTGTGTGTGTGTGTGTGTGTGTGTGTGTGTGGTTTTAGGGCCCAATCAAGTGGAGGCTGCTACGACTTACTTTTCTACATTTTGGGAGCCCTAGGTACTTCCGGAAGTTCCCAGCATGCACAGGGGGAG
The DNA here is from genome assembly GCA_028565675.1 of Sorex palustris. Lineage (NCBI taxonomy): Eukaryota > Metazoa > Chordata > Mammalia > Eulipotyphla > Soricidae > Sorex > Sorex palustris. The sequence goes on along the minus strand of JAOXYA010000016.1, from coordinate 29,809,752 downwards.
CAGTACATCCAGCAGAGCCACATTTGGCGAATGTCTGGGGTGTTCTGTGGCAAAATGCCCCCCCCCAAAACCATCGGCAGTTGCCTGTCAGTAAGGCCACCCAGCAGCATCTGCAATCAGACCCTCAAAGGCAGTTGCTATTTTTTTGCACATAGGACTGTGAGACCTTGAAATGAACCAACGGATTGATTGGAGGTTTAGGTGTGCAGTGTTGAAGATCAGGGTGTATAGCCCACACTTAGCTCATTCTTTTGGGGCGGGCCCCCTCAAGCTCTGCTCATGGGGTTCAGGGGCTGTTACCAGTGATTCTCAGTCAATTGAACTGCTTTTTCTGCAGTTATAAAATCCAGTTCCCGGAAGAGAACAGTGCGGAGTATCCTGCCCTCAAGCCTGGCTGTCCTCAATGAGGCCCCTTGGAGCGGGGTGGGTTAGGTTTCCCTCCCCGCCAGCTGAAGACCTCCAGAGCCAGCCACAGCCATGCTGAGACCACTCTCTATATGCATGAAGGTAACGGCAGAGGAACAAAGGCATATGGGTCCCGGGATTGAGATATCCAAGCCTGCTCAGATCAGGGTTGAGCATCCTCCACCCAGATCCTCCATCTTCCAGTACGCGGGGGTCACACCCACCAACTGCCCCCCTCCCGCCCCCTTGGCGCCGTGTAATCCCATCAACGGCCAAGACCCAGAGACTATAAAACCCAGCTCCTGGAAGAGAACAGCGCAGAGT
>JAOXYA010000016.1:29773509-29789301 GCA_028565675.1 Sorex palustris | reverse complement strand
TCAGCTGTTGGGCCCTGGTGCAGACAGTCAGGCACAGGGTAGGAGACTCTGCCTTGTTCTCTCCCGGGAGCTGAGTGAGCATATTATGTTTTCTAAATACAAAACTGACCTAGTCTTCTATCCCCTGATCCCATTGGGGCGTTGTTATGTTTTAATTAACATTTTTGGGGTGAGAGTCATTCCTAGCTGTGTTCAGGGCTTACTTCTGGCTCTACTCAAGGGTCACTTCTGCTGGGCTTCGGGGACGGGGATCATATTGGGGTTCAAGGCACACAAAGGAAGCACCTTTGTCCATTGTACTGTCTCTTTGGCCCAGTGACCCCCAGTGATTAATTAAGCAATGTCAAAGGTAGTCCAATGGCATTTAACCCACTGGACACAACAGGTGGGTGTGTGGACCCTTTAGAAACTCAAACATTGTCCTTCCATCCTTTAGATATAGTCCCTTTCCTGATCTGAGTGTGGGGTGATACTTCATTTCTTTTTTGCATCATGACTCCCAGCCTCCAGACACATAGGCTACTTGGGGATGGAGGTGGGGGGATGTCGGTAGATCCTATCAGGGGGAGGTACAGAACCCGAGTGTTGGAGCATGGACCAGCTCTTCCGGAGCTTCTGAATGGTTCTAAGCAGAGCAATCATCATCTCGAAGCCACAGATAACCCTTCTGTACCTGGCACTTGAATAAATCAGGGGAGTTCAAACTCCATAATTCTAACAGAGCCATCGTGGATGGCTGAGGCTCTCTCGTGGGTTAGCAACCAACTGTAATTGATGAGGAAAGTGACAGCTCTTTGTCTGCCTTCAGTTCATTAGTCATTTGGCAGCTGGCTCCATCTTTATCTTTTGCTTGTGCCTCTGGGTCTCTCTCCCCCTGGGTACTTTCAGGGCAGATGCATTCTCTCCCCTCCCTACAGACAGGATCTATAAAACCATAACATGTTTTAATGCAATTCAACTTTTTGAATAATGCATAATTGGAGAGTTCTAAAATAATTAGTTTATTATAGTGGGCCTGTAAAAATGAACTTGCATCTCATTTATGAGCCATTAGATCCCATGTTCTACAAGCCTGATTGCTATTAATGCCGCCAGCATGTAATTTAGCATACTTTATTAAAATGTGTCACACGTGAGTGTGGTTTGCTCCCAGCCCCCACTTCCGGGGGCAGGACTGGGTGGGTAGGACTGTGATTTCTTCCCATGGCAGGAGAGCATTTTGCTTCTGCTTCACTTACTCTGTTTCTGGCTTTTTTGTGTGTATGTGTGGCAAAATATCCTTAGTGCAAAACTGTGAATTGTGCATTTCGGTTGTGATGAAGTCCATTCAGGTTGCTGTGCAACCACTCATCTTTCATTCCCAGATGCCTTTTCATCAGACAGAGCTGCAAGACTGTCCCCATCACACACGGTACCACTTGCCTGCAGCTCTGGCTAATCCCTGCCTCATGCTACTGGCGGGGCAGGTGGGGGAAAAAGGGGCGGGAGGGGAAGGTCACAGTGTCAGGAGCTCTGGCATGAGAATATGGAAAATTCAACTCATTGTTCCATTATTTCAGGAAAGTGGAGCAAAGGAGAGAGTCAATATTAGAACACAATGAAGAGGATGACTCTGTTAGAATGATGGAGTTTGAACTCCACTGATTTACTCAGTGCCAGGTACAGAAGGGTTGTCTGTAGCTTCGGGATGATGATTTCTCTGCTTAGAACCATTCAGAAGTTCCAGAAAAGCTGGCCAATGCTCCAATACTCAGGTTTTATACCTCCAGCTGGTAAGATCTACAATGAAGAGGAGAGAAAAATCTTTGGAGCTGGAGCCAGAGGCAGCGTCATAGGGGCATGCAATAAATTTGATTGAGGAGGGAAATGCAATAAATTTTACTTTTTTAAAAAAAATATTGAATCATTGTGAGATAGACCCTTACAAGGCTCTTCATGATTAGGTTCCAATCTTACATGTTCCAACACCCATCCCTCGTCCAGTGTACATTTTCTAGCACCAGTGTCCCTGAGGTTCCCTCCCGTCACCCTCCACCCCCCAGCCTGCCTCTATGGAAAGTGCTTTTCTTTTTTCTCTGTCTCTGTCTCTTTCTTTGTCTCTATGGGCATTGTGATTTGTAACATTGATACTGAAAGGTCATCAAGAATATTCCTTTACCGACTTTTAATACTCAGTTCTTGTCCAGCGTGATGAATGCCTACCTTGACAGGTGTGTCCCTGGAACTTTTTGTATAGTCGGATAAAAAACAAACATTCTTTAACCAGTCATCTGTTCTAGGACATTTGGATTGTTTCCAGATTTTGGCTATTGTGAAAAGTGTTGCAATGAACATATAGGTACAGATGTCATTTCAACTGTGCTTTTTTGCACCTTCGGGATATATTTGCAGAAGTGGTATTGCGGGGTCACATGGAAGCTCAATTTCTAGGTTTTGAAGGACAGTCCATATTGTTTTCCAGAAAGGCTGGACTAGTGGGCATTCCCACCAACAGTGAAAGAGCATCCCTTTTTCCCCACATCCACACCAGCATTGGTGGAAAGTAGATCTTTCAATTAGCACAATTGACCTGGAAGCTGGAGTGACAGTACAGTGGGAAGGGCAACCCAGGATCAATAGCCAGGTCTGGAAAGAAAGAAAAAGAAAGAAAGAAAGAAAGAAAGAAAGAAAGAAAGAAAGAAAGAAAGAAAGAAGAGAGAGAGAAAGAGAGAGAGAAAGGAGGGAGGGCTGGAATAAATTAATGGCTGGAGAGATAGTACAGCAGGTAGAGCACTTGCCTTGCATGCTGCTGACCCAGTTTGATTCCGGGCATCCTGTATGGTACCCTAAGCACTGTCAGGAATAATTCCTGAGTTCAGAGTCAGGAGTGACCCCTGAGCACCTTCAGATGTGGCCCCAAAACAACAACAAAATCAGAACAATTGACCTGATCTTCACAACTACTGTGGGGGAAGAGGGTGAGAGGACTTTGAGTACAGACATCTGAGCAAGGACTCCAACACAGATGCACTGGGAACTAAGGGCTTTCCTATCGAAGGAAAGGCTTCTCCCTAATTTCTGCAAACTCTTTCCCCTACAAAGATTCTGGGCATGGAGAAGGCTACTGAGGGGTGTATTCAGGGTCTGTATTCAGGGTCTACAGCTGGCTCTGGGTTCAGGAATCACTCCTGGCAGTGCTGAGGGACTATATGAGTTGCTGTCTATAGAATGGAATGTCTTTCAGTTGCTCTGTTGAAGGCTGGTGCCTTATCCCCATTTTACAAGTGAGGAAAGTAAGGTTTCAGGAGGTTCGGTGAATTACTCTAGATCAGAACAGAAAGACTGGAGTAGAAGACAAATTCCTAGATTCCATGTCCTAGTCCTGGCCTCACCTTAGCCTCCAAAGCTGTGGTGAAGAACAGTTCAACTGCAGGGGCAAGATTGTCATAGCCCTGGGGCCCTGGAGGGGAAGTGGTGACTAGGACGGGAAGCCAGACCTCCCCGCGCTCATTCATCTGTAAGAACGAGCGAAAGCAAGAGAAAGTTGGCAGCAGTTCTGATTGGCACCTGGAGCCAGGGCTTAGATGCACAAACACCAGGCATCCTCAGCGCCCAGGTCTGGAAGCTCAGCCCCAACTTCAGTGAGTAGCTATTTTTATTGCTTTGTTTCTTGCTCCTTTCATTCCAGAAACAAGTGTTCTTACCTTAGTCCTTACCTGGTGGAATATATCAGGCCAGGGGAGTCTTCCCAGAGCAGGGGGCTAAGGGTTTCAAGACCCCTTGCCCAGGAACCTCAGGGCTGGTGTGGCCTTGGCAGGACAGGACAGAGAATCAGCTCTATGCTTTTGTGGCCACCAGGGTCAGAATGTAGAGAGCCTGGTGGTGTTCCAGGCACTGCTCTGTGGGCCTTTTGTGGTCACTTATTTACCCCTCACAGCTGTTCAGTAATGTTTCTCTTAAGTTTCGTTTACCCTTGACCAATTGTGGTTGGAAAATATTTAGCTATAATAAGATGTCTTGAAAGAGAAGCCACATTTGTATAACTTTCATGACATTATAGTGTTAGAATTGCTCCTTCTGGTTATTTACTGTTGTTGCTCTTTTTGTTTGTTTGTATTTTGTTTAGATTTGGGGTAACACCTAGTGATGCTTAGGAGTAGCTCCTGGCTCTGCACTCAGGAATTACTCCTGGCAGTGCTCAGGGGACCATATGGGGTGCCAGGGAGTGAAACTGGTTGGCCATGTGCAAAGCAAGTGCCCTACACATTGTACTCTCTCTCCAATCCTATTGTTACTCTTTTAATGTATACTTTTTTCTCAAAGCATATCTGTATAGGAAGACAGTGTTAAGGGGTGCAGTGCTCTCCCTGGATTCAGGATTCTCCTGGGGAATGAGGCATTTCCCACATCCCAGGTGGGACTAAGTAGCTCATCAAAATGAGAGCCTGGTTTTGAACTCAGGTCTACACACCCCACAGCCTCCCCGACCACCAGCTTTTCAGTCTCACTAGGTACTGGCTTAACTGAACAGACAGTGGTGGGGAGGGGGCCGAGATATTTCTTAGTGGTAAATATGAGGTCTTGGATTCTGGAATTGATCCTCAGCACCAAAAAAAGCAGATGTTGGGCCAAGAAAAATTCCCAAAAGAGTAGGACTGGAAAAGGTCTTAGAGAGGACCTGGTGAGTCCCAGCTCTCACGTGACAGATGGAGAAATCTCACCTGGGATGAGACCCAGAAGTAAAGCACTTGCCTCACATGTGTGAGGCCCTGGATTTGATTCTGGCACCACAAAAAAATTTAAAAAAATTAAAAAAGGAAAAAGTCTATAAGTGAGCCAGGGGCACAGCTCAAAGGATTGGGCACATATTTTGCAGGCCAGAGTTCCAAGGTTCGATCTGGATCACCTCATCATCCCCCAAGTACCAAGCCAAGAGTTAGTCCCTATGCACCTCCAGAAGTGGCCCAAAAACAAAAGCCAAAAAAGAAGTCCCTGAGGCTCTTCCCTAACTGCTGGGGTCCTGAGAGACCTCTGCTTGGGGGTGTGGAGCGAGTGTGTTAGTGCTGCCCCAGAGCCTGGAGGCCAGGGCTGGCCCAGTGAGCAGCGCAGCTGGGATCTCAGAACTGCCTCTGGGGTCATGGGGCCTCTTCTGGGAAATGTGGGCCTAAGACCATCACACAGGAGGGCATGACATTAGGATGCTGGCCCCTGAAGCCACCTGCAACAGGCTTAATAAAAACCTTGCTGAGGCTTCAGATATTTACTCCATCAACCTTCACTGCAAACTCGAGATGAGGACAAACAAGCCATGGCTGTCACACAGGCTGTTGGGAGGCACAAGGCCAGCTTTGAGAGTGAGGGAATAGTTTGGGGAGGCTCTTTGAGACGACATCCAATATTCCTGGCCCCAGCACTGAACCTCCTTGGGGCTCACCTGCAGGGAGCTCCCTAACCCGACCAGGGTTCCAGCCTCTGTGGCCATTATGGCCAGGCAGCTCACTTGGCTGAGCAGAGCCCGTCAGAGCACATCCCTCACCTCCTCACCGTGTTGTTCTTCCTTTTCTTTTCTTTTCTTTTCAATATTTTGTGTTTTTTTTAATTATTTGTTGTTGCTGTTGTTTTTAGTGTTGCTCTTTCTAAGCCCACTACTGCCCTCACATGTGTGTGCTTTTATTCACTCCCATGAAGCACGCACACCCGGGCTGTATGCTCCCTTGCTTCTGGACTGACTGGGGCTGGCGATCGCACCCGAGTGGATGACATCCTCTCCCCATGTCCACCTCCCAGAAAGTCCACCACTCCTCTACTCAAGGACAGAGGACAGCATGAGCCATGCTTGTACCACTGGCTTCTCCTGTGACAGCAGCCCGTGTCCACTGAAGTTCCTGTGCTGCCCAATTCCTGGCAGGTGGGCCATCAGGTTCTCAGATCTGACTCAGATCCACTGGGACACCACCTGACCCCATCCCCATCAGATGGTCCTGCCATCTGCTCAAGGTACTGTCTGGAAGCAGAGCCCAAGTGACCCCACCATGGTGGCCTCTGATGCTTTGCCAGTCCGAAGCCCTCTTTCCTGTTCCCTCGGCTTTGGAGAGCTGCGGCTCTTCTCTCTGACCTGGGGCTTCATGCAGCTGCCCCGCATGGGCCTGAGAACAGGAAGAGGTGCTGTCTTTTCAGCTGCTGCTCTTAACCCCTCCCCCCGCAACACACACACCTGCAAAAAGTCCCCAGACCACGAAAGGTGCCATCTCAAGTGGCCCAGAACACTAACGTCAAGGAAAGGAAAACCCAGCCTCGCACCAGGTCACTAGCTCTGGCTCACAGGCCACTGGAGAGTGTCCATGGGCAGCAAGCGTCTCTGTATCCCCAAGGCAGGGAGAAGCTGATCACCTCACCCCTCTCATCTCTCTTTGGCTGGTGGCATTTTCACCTACCTCACAGGATGCTCTTTTTGATTCTCAGGTGATTGTTTATTGCACATGTACCAACTGGGAGGGAGACACTGCTACCCACATTTGTAGAGTGAGAAACTGACATCAAAACTGGTTCAGGGACCTGTGTAAGGTCACACAGCTGGTGTGTGTGTGGGGGGGGATGGGGAGCCAGCACTCAAAAAGCAGGCTCTGGGACCAGAGAGGTAGTTGAGGGTGCCAGGCACTTTCTTTGCACTTTCCTTGCAGAAGCAGGCTCCATCCCCAGTACCACACAGTTCTCTGAGCACTGCCAGGAGTGCACCAGGGTGCAGTGGCCCTCCAAAACAAAAATAAACAACCAGACAAAAGCACATTTGTCTGAATCCAAAAACTGCTCTAGGGTAGGGGTTGTCCAACAGAAGAAGGGAGTGTATAAAATCCCCCAACCCCAAGGCCTCAGAAGCAGTGCTGCTATCTCTGGACCAGTCAATCTCTGGCAGCAGACATGAGTTGAATATAAGCCACCTCCTTAACCTCCACCTCCTGGGAGAGGAAGGATGCACAGAGCCAGGGCAAGATCTGCCTCACTCCCCATGGTTCAAGGACCCCAAACGTTCAGGAAACAGATTGATAGGCCAGAGCCCGGGCCCTGTCAGCAGAGCCAGGCCAGGAGGGGGCTGCTGGGAAGCCCCCAGGGAGGATGTTGGAGAGACAGGGCAGAAATCAGAAGTGACACGATAGTGGGTGGGCATCCTGTGGGGTTTGCTACCGTTTCTCTCCTCCCACAACTGCATCCACACCACAGGGGAGGGCCCCTGATCTCACCTCACACAGTGAATCAGAGGGAACCCCGCCTACCAAAGGCTCTGATGCACTCCTCCCCCATCGCTAAGGGACACACACACACACACACACACACACACACACATACACACATACACACATAAAGTTTCTCTTACAGAAGGGCAGCTGCATGTACCGTATTACTTCTGCCACAATCAAGGGACCATCTTCTGGGTGGTCTGTGGATCTGTATGTGTCCAGAGAAAAAACTGCTTAAGCTGAAAGCAGGGAATTCTCTAGTCTTCAGAGGTGACATGTGGCCCAATCTTAACACACCCACTTGATACACAAGGTCACTGATGTTCAGACATGGTGGGTCAATGGCAGAGACAAGAGTAGAGCCCAGATTTGTTTTTTTCTCCCCTGGGGATGAGTTGGGGGTGCTTGGGTGACCAGCAGTGCCAGGAATTAAATCTGGGGTTTCCCACATACAGAGCATGAGGTCTAGTTCTAAAAATCATTTACTCAGCCCACATCCACGTTTGTCTTTCCATCATAGCCTTCCAACAAGGAAAGAGGTATTCCAGAAGGTTCACATTATTAAAAGGTCATGCTTCCACTTTTTAAAAAATCAGTGGAAATAAATATTTTACTATTTTTAAGTTACTTTCTGGGCCAGAGAAATAGCTCAAAAGGCTGGAACATATGCTTTGCATGTGAGAACCCTGGGCTTGATCCCTAGCATCTCATAGTCCCCTGAGCACCAAACACCCACTTCAAACATCAAGCTGGGAGTTAACTCCAGGCATTGCCAGGTGTGACCTCCAAATAAACAGACAAAGTTATCCTCTCAGTGTGAGGGTTTCTTAGGAAAACAGGAAGAATCAAAAGTAGCCCATTAGGGCTTGCTCTTCAAGCCCAAGTTCTCCTTTGAACATTCTCTCACTTCCTTGTCTCTGTGCTTCTTTGCTTGCTTCTGGAGAAGCCCATGTTTGCTCTTGAACATGTATTTTCCCTCTTTCTGTCTTTTAAGATCTTTCTAAGCAAGTCTGGCACAATAAAAACTATTTGCTTCACTAAAAATAAAATGTTTAAAGTAGCAATTAGGCGGAGCAATAGTGTAGCTGGTAGGGGGATCTCGAAGGGGCTGACATGAGTTTGATTCCAGCACCTCAGATGATCCCCTGAGCCCACCCAGGAGTGAACCCTGAGCACAGAGCCATGCGTAAGCCCTGAGATGCTGTATGCATTCAGTAGCTGGATGTGACCCAAAAACAAACCCCCCAAAACTGTAGCAATTACTGGTGATCAAACTCAGAGTCTCATGCCTCCTCCAAGGCTATTTATCACTTAGCACAGAAAAAAACTTTCACCGATACAGTTTCATATTGGATTCTTTTTTGTTGTTAGTTGACAGAGAAAGAGAGGGAGGGAGAGAGAGAGAGAAAGAGAGAGAGAGAGAGAGAGAGAGAGAGAATAAAACAATTCCTAGTTCTTCTCCTGGCCCAGTATTCTTGATCTCTTTGTTAAATTTATGCCAATGTATGCCTTTAGTAAACCAATGATTGAAGCCAGAGATCGCTTACAGGGCCAAATTGCATGCTTGGCACATGGGATGCCCAAGCATCCCTGGTACTACATGATCCCCTGAACACCACAGGAATGACTCCCAAGAGTCTTGAACATTGTCAGGTATTGCTCCCCCTCCAAAAAGAAAAACTAATATGTTTTAAATAAAATAAATAAACCAACAATCAAAGATGCAAAAGAACTCTGATGTTGAAAATAAAAATAAGAGGAGAAAGCTATTGACACCCCTGCCAATTGACTAAGAATTTATAAATTGCATTTATGTGATCACATTCCTAATAGATCTTATTAGGGAAATTCTTGTGCTTTACAAATTTCGCAGATTTTTTTAACAGAAACTATGTCTTCTTTCTTTTACTGTGTTGGACAAGATGGTGAATCCACTTACAAAGCATTTGGAGATTTACACTTAGGAACAGAGAGATTTGTTTTCTACTGCCATGTCCTAAACAGAATTGCTTTTAAAAGATACAATTGGTGGTCAGAGTGATAGCACAGTGGGTAAGGTGTTTGCCTTGCACATGGCCAAAGGTTTGATCTCTGGCATCCCATACAGTCCCCTGAGCACCAGCAGGAGTAATTCCTGAGTGTAGAGCCAGAAATAACCTGAGCATTGAAGAAAAAAGATACAATTGGCTATTTAAGCATAAATTGCAACAATAAAAACCTTAATTCACTAAGGTTATTTCTTGTTGATTGTTTTGTTACATTTTATCCCCTGATAATATCTGTTTGATCCCCAGTAAAACATCACATTAATATTTGTTCATCAACCATGACTTTCCTTCTGTCATAAATTTGGAGTAAAATGGTTGAAGTATGCCTCTTGTAAAATGGAATATGCCCAAAGTATTCACATATCATGCATATAAATTGTTGGTATGTTTGGAACTCCCAAGATATGCCCAGGAGGCCCAGGGTCCCCTCCAGGGTCAAGGAAACCCATGCTTGTTCAATGGGAGGATGTGGTTCTCCTCAGTGCCCATGGTCCTGCTGGTGCCCAGGGGACTATGCAGTGCCAGGGAATATACCAAGGTTGGTTGCATGCAAGGTAAGTGTCTTAATTCCTGTACTATATTTCTAGCCCTTAATTTTTGTTTGCTTTTGGTGCTAGGGATAGAACTCAGGACTTCATACATGTAAAGCACGTGCTCTATAACTGAGCTACAGTTCTAGTCCTAATTTTTTGCATTGTATTTATTTGTAGGTCACGTAAATATCATATCTAACAATGTAAGCAAGACAAGAAAAGGGTTCTATTAAATTTGTTATTTGAAGGTTAATAGGTAGCCAGAGAGATAGCATAGCAGGTAGGGCACTTGTCTTGCATGCAGCCAACAACTGCGCAACTTCGAGTTGGAAGGGCTCTGAGAGTTGCTCTCAACATCCCCCATCTTGGAGCAGTCCTGAAACTTGCTGAGATGAGAACTGTTTGACCTGACATTATCCAGCTATTGCTTCTACCCAAAATTGGAATCCGAATCTAGATTCTTCTCTCCTGCTTCTCGGGCTTCTGCCATCATTGTGAGCTGGATAGCACTAGCTTCTTTTGGGGATCTGGTTTTTGAACACCTGGGGAAGTGCTCAGGGGCTATCAGTGGCTCAGTGCTTGGGTGTTGCTCCCAGCAGTGCCAGGGATCGAACCCAGAGCTCTTGACTGCAAAACAAGTGCTCCAGCCCAGTGAGTCACTTCCCCAGACCCAGGCCTGGTGCTGATTTCTTTAGCAGAGTCCCTGCCACAATTTTTTCTGTGCTCCTAACAAAGATCCACCCTTCCCTCTCACTGTGTACCTACTTCCTGGACTCACCCAGACCACCACCACCATACCACACACCACACACACACACATACACACACACACACACCACACACACACACACACACACACACATACACACATCTATAGATTTGAGTTTCTCATTCAGTGTCAACCAGCCAAGAGCTAGGGAAATTGAGAAGAAACTACAATGTTATTTGCGAGTGGTGTGTGTGTGTGTGTGTGTGTGTGTGTGTGTGTGTGTGTGTTTGTGAGAGAGAGAGAAAGAGAGAGACAGAGACAGAGACAGTGAAAGAGAGGAAAGAATCTGTCATGAATGGAGGATTACTGTGTGCTGGGCACTGTATTGGTAGGATAATGTCTCAATTCTCATGCCCAATCACCACTAATGAGAAAAAAACTCTGTTATTTCTATTTCACAAATGAGAGAACTGAGACAAAGAAGTGAGTCATTAGCTTTGTGCCCTTTAACTGAAAATATGAAGCTAATGCTTGACTGATCAGGTCCCAGAGTTCAGGTCTGTGAGTGTGACTAGTAAATCTCGAGGGCAGGAGGTCTGGAGTCTAGACTCTGGACTCCACATCCCTGTCCATTCTCCCATCTTGGGGATGGAACTGAAATCTAGGCCAGCAATGGAGGCATTAATGAGCGAAACTGATCAGAAGAGGAAATGCTGACAAGCTATGGGTTTTAACCCTCGAACTAAAGAAAAAATTGTCAGGTCCCTCCCTCAAGCTAACTCATTCTGGCCTTCCACCAAACCTGACTTTGTCCTAACACAAGAGTTCAAGTCCTGCCTTTGCCTTCCATGTGCTGTGGAATGTGGGCCAAGTGCCTTGCTCTATTTGAGCCCATTTACTCAAGAATGGGGCTAGAGCAATAGCAAGCGGGTAGGGCGTTTGCCTTGCACACGGCTGACCCGGCTGACCCGAGTTTGATTCCTCCACCCCTCTCGGAAAGCCCAGCAAGCTACTGAGAGTATCTTGCCCGCATGGCAGAGCCTGGCAAGCTCCCCATGACATATTCGATATGCCAAAAACAGTAACAAGAAGTCTCACAATGGAGACGTTACTGGGCCCACTCGAGCAAACTGATGAACAACGGGAGGACAGTGCCACAGTGCTACTCAAGAAATGTCACCGGCCTCACCTGTGAGCTGTGAGCCTTTGGCCTTGCACAAACTAATATTTAAGTATGGCGTGAATGTGTATGTTGTTTTGTTACTATGGTGGTGGGGGAGCTCTGGGGCCACACCCAGCAATGTTTGAGCTGAGGATCAAACCCACGGCTTCACTCTTGCAGGGTATACGCTGCACTTGCAAGTGTGCTTGCTTGAGTCACATCCCCGGCCGGAAGGTGGGCATCATGAGTTCACTCTCAAAAAGGGAAGTTGCTGGAGCATAATAGTAACGTAGTTGAAAAGAGGAAGGAGATTTTTGCAAAGACTTCACAAAACCCTCTTCTGGGCATGTCCAGATTAGGGAATTAATGTATCAAGTATTCTTCTGGAGACTGTGAGGGGAGACTAGGAGGCAACAAGATCAGACTCGCCACCCCACTCTGATTATCTCATCTTCAGAAAAAGGGACAGGAGCACAGGATCTAGAGCCTAAAGCAAGTCTCAGCATCTCAGTGCCCCAGCTCCCTCAGCTGTAAAATTTGGGAAATAATAGTATCAGTCTTACAAGGTTGCACTCAAGTTGAAATGATTCACCAGAGAGAAAGTACAGACAGGAAGGCACTTGTCTTGAAAGGATTCAAGCCCCCGAGACATGTAAGGTGTGGTTCCCCACAGACATGTCCCCCAAAGCAAAACAATTTAATTAAAGTCAAAACGAGATAAAGTGCAGGAAATACAATTACTACGCCAAGGACTCATCATTGTCTCCTTCTGATCTTCTTTTCAGATATCAGTTCTGAGGTGTGTGACTTCTCCATAGAAATAACTATGTTATGAGCCTGAGAGATAGCACACCAGGTAGAGTGCTTTCCTGGAACATAATCAACCCTGGTTACATTCCCAGCACCTTATACGGTGCTCAAAGCCCTGCCAGGAATGATCCCTGAACACAATGCCAGGAGTAAACCTGTATAGCCCAAAGAAAAACCAAACCAAATCAAACCAAAAAAATAAATAAATAAAAACATAGATATATATTAGAAAGAAGGAGTTATTATGCCAAGGACCAGAGATAATATGAAGGTAAGGTGCATGCTTTGCATGTGACTGACCCGGTTTGGTTCCTGGCACCACATGGTCCCCTAAACATTTTCAGGTGGCCCAGGTAATCCCTAGCACCACAGGGCCTGAGCAGTATCCCATCCTTGGAGCTGCCATTTTGGTTGGTAAGAATGAGCCCCTGGGCCTCTCAGATGAGTCATGACCCCCCTAAAAAGGGGTGGGGGAGAAAGAAATAACTATGCTATTTCTATGCTGAAGCCCTGAGACCTGATTCTTAACTTCAGATTCTGTTTTCTACCATGTCATATTAACAGTCTGAAGTTCAACAGAATAGTCAAGATCCTGCTTAACTTTTTGTTTGGGGGGCCATACCCGATAGTATTATTCGGGGCTTATTCCTGGCTCTGTGTTCAGGTGGGACTTGGGGGACCATATTGGAGTGCCTGGGATCATACCTGGCTTTGTTGTATGCAAGGCAAGCATCTCACAAACTATGTCTCAGCCCCAGCTTAACTTTAATGTTTTAAATAATAAGAAATAAGTTTAAATTTATTCTGTACATCCTGATTTTAGGCATTGGGGGAGGAGTTAAAAAACAAGATTGTAGGCACATAGAACACATGTGTGAGACCCTGGATATGATTCTCAGCACCACAGAATTAATTAAAAAAAAGTAAAGGATCCAAGCATTCATTCATTTCTCAGGTCTAGATAGAGTCTGAGGATCAGAGACTTTGAGCAACTTCTCCAGGGTCACACAGCCCATGGATGGCAGAGCTGGTGGTCTGTCTACAAATCAAAAATCTTGAAGGGGGTACTGGAGTGATAATACAGTGGGTAGGGCATTTGACTTGCACATAGCCAACCTGGGTTCGATTTCCAACATCCTATATGGTCCCCCAAGCACTGCCAGGAGTAATTCCTGAGTGCAAAACTAGGAGTAACCCCTGTGCATTACCGGATGTAACCCAAAAGGAAAAAAAAATTTTTTTTTGGTGATGGTTAGATTAGCTTCCCCGCATGTAGTCAGTAAATTTCCTCCTACTTATTTATTAGTTTGGGACTTGTGTTAAAAGACTAGTGGTGCTGAGGACTGGAGTGATAGCACAGCAGGTAGGGTATTTGCCTTACATGCAGCCCAACCCAGGTTCGATTTCCAGCATCCCATATGGTCCCGAGCATGGCCAGGAGTAATTCCTGAGTGCATGAGCCAGGAGTAACTCCTGTGCACCACTTGGTGTGACCCAAAAAAACAAAAAAAAAAAAAAAAAGAGAGAGAGAGACTACTGGTGTCAGTTGAAAGCAATACCTTTCTTTGCAGGTGGTTCCTCTTCTTGAAGTTCATTTTCATTTAATCTTTTTCTTCCTGAATAGCTTTTAGTTTCATGGTCATTCTGCATTTCAACTTTTTCATTACAAGCTAATTTATTGTTTATCATTAGAGAAGATCTATCAGCCTTGTCCTAAAGTAAAATAAAGATTAGTCTACATATAGAAAGCTATAAAACTATACAGATGTTTCAATATGTCTCATTAAACATTTCAGTTTCCAAATTATTAAAACGTTTTTGTGTGTGTGCTGGTGGTAGTGGTCAAGGATAACTCCTCCTGGCTTTGAACTCAGGAATCATTCCTGATGAGCTACGAGGGACAACATGGGATGCCAGAGATCAAACCTGGGTCGGCTGCATAAAAAGCAAGTGTTCTATCCACAGTGCTCTCTCTCCCTTTAAATTATTTCTTTAGACTCATTTAACTCCATATTTCCATACGAAAGCAGAAAATATGCATATTAAAAAATTTTGTTTTGTTCTGTTATTTTGGGCCAACCCAGGGGTGCTCAAGAGCTTACTCTTGGCTCTGTGCTCAGGGATTACGCCTGGCAGGTTTATGGCACTATGTGTGGTGCTGGGGATTGAATCTGGGCCGACCACATACAAGGCAAATGCCTTCCCCATTATACTATCTCTCTGGCCTTTAAAACATTTCCTAAGTTATTTCTTAAGACTCATTTAACTCTGCATTCCCATATAAGAACAGAAAATATGCATCCTATAAAACTACCAACCGATCCTATCCAAGCAAAAAAAGGAGTCAGATACCTTGTTCAAAGACTTAATTTTTTTGGTTTTTGGGCCACATCTGGCAGTGCTTAGGGCTTAGTCCTGGCAGAGCTTGGGGGACTATATGGGGAACTAGGGCTGGAACCCAGGTCAGCAAAATGCAAGGCGAGTGCTCTACCTGCTGTACTACCTCTCCAGCCACCAAGACTTTTTTGTAGCAGATAAAGAAAATGATGATGACTGAACTATTATAACCCCAGGAGATTGACAATCAAGAAGTGGTGAAAGACCAATTTTAGTACATTGTAATAAATAATTTATATTTATTTAAAACCTATTTTTCATTTTTACTAAATAAGCTTTTTAAAAATTTCTTTCATTAATTTTCATTAAAAATAAAAGTAGGGGCTGGAGGGAGAGCACAGCGGGTAGGGCGTTTGCCTTGCATGCGGCTGACTTGGGTTCGATTCTCAGCATCCCATATGGTCCCCCGAGCACCGCCAGGAGTAACTGAGCCAAGAGTAATCCCTGTGCATCGCTGAATGTGACCCCAAAAACAAAAATCAAAACAAAAGGTGAAGATTATATATTTAAATTTTAAGTAAAGTTTCTTACTTTTTTAGTAAGATGATTATACTTTTTTATCTATTATATAATCTCTAGGCCTCTAATAATAAGAATTGAGAAATACAGTCACAGTGATTGTGAAATTAAGGAGTGAAAAATTTATGATTCAGGGGCTGGAGTGATAGCACAGCAGGCAGGGCATATGCCTTGCACGCTGCTGACCTGGGTTCGATTCCCAGCATCCCATATGGTCCCGCCAGGAGTAATCCCTGTGCATTGCCAGGTGTTACCCAAAAAGCAAAAAAAACAAAAACTAAGTTTACTTAATCTACATAGCTAAATTATTCAAGGCTAACTAGTATCGATTTGCTCGAGCGGGCCCAGTAACGTCTCCATTGGAGATTTTGTTGTTACTGTGTCTGGCATATCGAATACT
>JAOXYA010000016.1:29753466-29764028 GCA_028565675.1 Sorex palustris | reverse complement strand
ACAAAGTCTCCAATGGAGACGTTACTGGGCCCGCTAGAGCAAATCGATGAACAACGGGAGGGCCTTTACCTTTACCTAACGTTGAAAGCATGCCTAGATCTAGGGATGCCTAAATCACACTTGAGCCCAAAGCATACGAAGGAGAAAGAAAAACAAGGAACAATGGGGGACAGATTAATGGCAATAGGGGCCAGGTGTCCAGGTATATTGGTTGTGTTAAGGAATGATAGAACTTAATATCCAAATATCCAAACCATCAAGTCAACAACACTGATGAGACTTAAACTTAAGACTTAGACTTAAACTTAATAACCAAACTTCAATAGGTGCCTATCAACATGGCTGGCTGGGGCAGGGAGAGTAGAAGAGGGAACCAGGGAACGCTGGTTGAGGGAAGTTGACACTGGTGGCAGCAACAGTGACGGAATACCGTATGTCTAAATCCCAACCATGAGTAACT
This sequence comes from Sorex palustris, assembly GCA_028565675.1. Lineage (NCBI taxonomy): Eukaryota > Metazoa > Chordata > Mammalia > Eulipotyphla > Soricidae > Sorex > Sorex palustris. The sequence continues at coordinate 29,763,568 of JAOXYA010000016.1, read as the reverse complement.
TTATAACTCACAGTGCTTTGGTAAAATAAAATTTAGAAAGCAGAACAAAATACTCTTTGTAGAAACATGTCCCTCATTGGTTTCCATACAGGTCAGAGGAATGTTTACACCTCAGTTTGAGCTGATTGTGGGGGAAACCTTTTCAACAAATAAGGTGTCCAACCCTGTCCTGCTCACAGGGCTTGCTGTCACTTCTAATGAGGAGACAATCGGCTCCTGCTTTCTCCTGTCTCCCTCAATTAGAGTCATGAGTGCCTCCCACTTTGTGGAGCAGATTCAGTATGTACCTGAGCCAGCCCCAAGCAGGCGAAGGCAGCTCTGCAGCCTCAGCCATGCCTGGTGGAGGTGACTGGAACTATACTTTTTCCCCCCGTCTACCGGGTGGACAGGGCTTCTGTTGGTTCTGCTGGTTTGCTCAGAACGGGGTATTCCTATTGTGTGCAGCCTTTAGCCTGAGGCTGAGAGAGCTCCACCATGCTTTGCCCTGAACTTTACTCACCTCCTGCCTTTCTAAGTCCCTCCAGGCTCTTCCTTTCCGTGTTCGTGGTGTGAAACAGGTCCAGAGGACCAGGTGGATAACCTCAGGTATGCTCAGTGCCTCAGTCTGCTCATTTGAAGCCCCTCATGTTGCACCTGCTGGGGGCCCCTCAATCCCGTCTGCTGCTGTGTATTGGCAATTCAGCCAACTCTACGGCTTGGTCTGCACCAGGCAGGTTCTTCTTTTGGCATCTATATTTTAGATTCTTATTTTTTCCCTGACTGTTCAAATGTGTCTCTCGCAGACAGCAGAAAGTTGGCCTTAGTCTTTGGATCTGCCACTATGTGTCTCTCTTTTTAAAAATTATTTTATTTTAAAAAAATTAAATCTCTTCCTAACCCTACCCCTCTCTCACTTAATTTGGAAGAATGCAGAATCAGGTACGGTTCTCTCACCTGGGCCAGTTACAGGCAGGGCTCAGACACCCAGGAAAGCTCAATTCAGGCAACACTGGGATGCCCAGGCAGGGACAGATACTGAGCACAGAAGTCTCACCCACACGCATGTATCGTGGACAGGATGACAGGAACCAATGGGGTACAGTCAGGAGACCCAGCAACATTTACAGATCACATGATCTTGCCAACGTGCATGTGGCTGTGCCCAGAAACTAAGTAAAGCATACATGGGCTACAAGAGTGATAGAGGGATGGCACCTGGCCATTATTCACAGGAGATGACACTATGTTGGATGAGACAGGGAGGTTGTATATGGAATTGGGCAACAACAGGGACAGAACAAGTGATGTCGTTCAGGAGGCCTGGGCACTTGGGAAGGGACCTGGACCCACCTACTTAAACTGTGTCATAAACTCTGAAGTAAAACATTTTAATTTAGATTCTGTGGTTTGCAATCTATTAATAATGGTTCCTCAATCATCAGTAGTATAAGGCAACACCCTTACCTCTCAACCCTACTAACTCAGTAGTGTGGATTAGTTCTGTCTTTAGTCCTTAGTTGCTGCCTTGCTATGTATCCACATCCCACATATGAGATCATTCTCTCTCTGTCCCCTTCCTTCTGACTCACTCAGCTTGATATTCTCCCATCCATCCGTGTTCCTTCAAATTGCATCATTTTTTTAAAACATTGTTAGAACTGCATTGTTTTTTGTTATATCTATATCTATATCTATATCATCTATATCTATATATATCTATCTATATATCTATATCTATATCTCTATATCTATATCTATATCTATATAGATATATCTATATATATATCTATAGACATATCTATCACTGTAGTTATGTCAATGGCACCTTTCATTACTTTTTCTTTCAGTTACTCAGTTTGAACGTGTCCTTCAGATCTGGTGCATGCGGGGGACTGGATTTCATGATAAAGATGGGTCCAGCAGGGAGCTAAGTCAGATCCAGGAGGCAGACAAGAATGCAGAATGTGCCAGCTAACCTGACTAGCTGAGCAGGGCCAGATGGGAGTCCAGGGTCAAGTTCCAATTCAGCTGTGGACATGTGATTTATAGATTGTATCCAGACTCTCTTTCTATAAGGGTAAACCCTGATCCCTCTAGCAGGTCTCAAGGATCACCACTTGTTGGGCAGGGCCTAGGAAGGAGTTTACAATGCCAGGGCACCTGGTATCCCTCATCCTCAGGTTCCCAGGATGTTTGATCTCCAGCCTGAAAGAGCTGAGTAGAAGTGAATCAAGATGTGTGCGTTCTGTCTACTTTCTCTTCTCTCCTTCCTAGTGATCCCAGAGCCCCCTGTACCCTCCTTATTTAATGAGTAATTTGAACCACGAGGAATTAGAAAGCAGGACTGTTTGTTGAGACTGTCTCATCCACATGGACACTGTCACTGTCACTGTCCTCCTGTTGTTCAACGATTTGCTCGAGTGGGCCCAGTAACATTGTGAGACTTGTTACTGTGTTTGGAATATCGAATATGTCATGAGTAGCTTGCCAGGCTTTGCCATACAGGCGAGATACTCTCGGTAGCTTGCCGGGCTCTCCGAGAGGAGCAGAGGAATCGAACTTGGGTCAGCCATGTTGGCTGTGTGCAAGGCAAATGCCCTACCCGCTGTGCTATCGCTCTAGCCCCCACATAGATAAGAACTCGTTTTTTCTTTTCCTTTTTTTTTTTTTTTTTTGGTGATGGGCCACACATGTTGGTGCTCAAGGCTTAAGCTGTCTCTGTGGGCTCTGAGCTCAAATCTCACTACTGCATTGTGCTCAGGGAGCAATGTGAGGTGCTGGGGATTTAACCTGAACTGACCATGGGTAAGACAAGTGTCCTCTCTGCTGTACGACTTTTCTTACTCCATGGACTGGACCTCTTGCAAGATTCACGCTCTCAGTCAAGTCCACTTACTCCTGGAATGTGGTACATGTGCTTCTCCAGTGTGATCCCAGGAGTAGGACCTGAAGGACAGCCCTGGCCTGAGCTTGAAAGCTGCTGGCTCCCTGTGGGTTGAACATCTTAGAGAAATACAGAAAGATCTACATGTCTTCATTGCATCCCCATGTCCCTCTTTCCCCTGTAGATGCCCCAGGGTGCTGTGTGCATAGCCCTGTTGGGAGTGGTTCACATCAGCTCACCAGCCACATCTCTGTTAATGTGGATCCAAAGGGTAATTTTCTTGTCAACTGTTTAATTGACCTGTGTCTCCTGTGGTCCTCTGTTATTCTGATCCTGGAAGATCTATTTCTACATGAAGAGCTATTTAACCCATCATTTCACAGCTGCCTCACCCTGAGATATTGCTTGCCATCAGTGTTTTGCACAGTGAAACTTCAAGTGGGCAGGAACAACTTGAGGATCTGCTCTGGGATCAAGAGAGCAGGAGCAGAAATGAAGTTCCTGGATGGCCAGGCCTGGCTTCGAATTAGCCCTGTGCTCACGGCACCTTTGCAGCTGCTTGACCTCTGTCTGCCACTTCATATGGCTGAAAAGCGCTTGGTGCTGGCAGGAAGACAAAGTCTGGACCGTGGCCCGAGTGTCCTCAGCCCTCAGAGAAACTGCACTGCTGTTTCTTTCACAAGGCTCATGGAAGTAGTTTTCCGAAGCCTCTTTACAGAACTTCAGATAGCCTGAGAATGAGGGAAGAAGCACATTGCAAGTGTTGGAGGCAGTTTCTGAATCATCAACAGTTGCATATTCAGGGCCAGAAGCTTATCGAAGGATTTGGAGGAAGCAGCACATTTTTGGAACCAACCACTCCAGATGTTCTGACTTCTTGCTCTGCCTAGTCCTAGTTGAAGGAGCAGAGAAACATAGAGAAGCATGGCTGGTGCCTCCTCTGTGGCTGGCCCAGAGAGTTCCTGCAGATGGACTCCTGGAATATCTGTCAGCACTTGAGCCTGGGACCAAGCTGGAAGTACTGGAATTTAGGAGAAACCTTAGGAGAAACTTTTGTTAAAGGACTGGTGACAAAAAACACCATTGTGAGGTAAATTCACAAATTTGGCACAGAGACAAATGGGAAGGAACGTTTTTTCCTTAGCAGGAGACACGGAGTGACAGACTGCCTCTCTCTGATGCTCCATTCAGTGCTGGCCTCACCATGTCACCTCAGATATGGCTGTCCAACAGCCAGCACCATGCCACACAGTGGTTTGATTTCACCCCGTCTCACCCGAACTTGAGTCATTCTTCTTTTTTTTTGGTTTCCTCAGCAGTCACTGAGTGGACACTCATGGAAACATGCCTTGTGTCTGAGAAGCAGAGTCTCAGAGTGAAGGATGAGGCTGAGGAAAAATGATTACCCACTGAGCTGTCAGCCGCCCCTTCTCTGCCTGCAGGTGGACATGCTCCATAATGATAATTTTTTCTTTTACAATTTTCACACATTTTGTTTTCATAAAGTAGTTCACAATAGTTCATTACAGATAATATTCAAACATCCACCCAAGCAGCGAGCATCTTCCTACCACAATAAGAGGGAAGTGTGTAAAGGTTGTTGTATTTCATTCTGGGGCCATTTAAGCCCATATATACAAGAATACAAGCAAGAGCAAGTATGTTAAAACCAAATACACTTGTGCTACTTTGTATGAGGTACATCAGTGGTCTATAAGAGGTCACACGGCCGCATTTGCAGCTCCAGGGAATACTGTATGACTCTCTTCCCGGAGCTTTATTTTATAGTTTCTGGATATTGGTCATTGATGAGATTATATGGTGCGCAGGGGAGGGGTGTGGGGTGCAGTTTGTGGGTGTGACTGCCAAGCTACTAGAAACTGTGGACCTGGGTGGGTGGAGGAGGCCCAGTCCCTATCTTAGCAGGCTTGGAGATCTCAGCCATGGGTCCCACATACCTGGGTTTCTCTGACAGTTCCTTCATGTGTGAGACTCGTCCAAGCATGTGGAGAGTGGCCTTGAGCATGGCTGAGGCTGGGTTCTGGAGGTTTTTGGCTCTGGGGCTCTGCTTGGGGTGGGGAAAAAAACTCAACCTGCTTCCCTCCGAGGAGCCCTGGTGAAGACAGCCTGGTGCGGGGTTGGGAGATTCTGCTCCATAATGATAATTTAAGGTAGACTTCCTTAGTTTGTGACATCATCTAAGTTTCCAATGTCCAGTGTGTAGGTCTGAGCTCTGTCCATTCTGCACAATGACCCCCTGAAAAAGTCTAATTTCCATCTTCACCATCTACAGGACCCACTTTTGGGGTCCACTTTTCCTGTCCTCTACTGTCAGATCTGTCACTCAAAGCTGAGCCACCACAAAACACCCCAGCAACTTGACATGCAGTCTGTCTTTGGGGGTGTTGACTGGAGGCAGGCAGAGGGCAATAATTGATAAGGGAAGAAATCCCAGGCAGTAGGAGATTCATAATTAGGCTTCTCAGGGACCAGTAGGACACAAGCTTGGGTCCCACTGCCCGGTTAACTTAAGTGGTGTGTGAAAACTCCTGGGCTGGTGCTTGGACTGAGGGAGATTTGGAAGGAGCTGAGCAGCTTCCCTCAAGGCAGGGAATTTGACAGGAATGGGAACAAAGGTGAGCATGAAGCTTTGGCATTGGCTTGTATCTGTTACTAGCTTTAAAAACCTTGAAGGAATTAAATGAATGGATGCAAGTCAGCCAGTTGATGTGTGCTATGAATGGCAACTGGAGCAACACTCAAGGGCTCTTTCATATTTTTAGTGGCAGCACCAGATATGCTGAAAATAGAACCTAGGATTCCATGTTAGGAAATAGGTTTAGGTAAAGGCCAAGGGTAGAAACTTCCTAGATTCACTCTGCTCGAAATAGAGCAAAGCTTGGGCAATGCAAAAATCACAAATCAAGGTTGGGGACTCTAGCTGGTTCCAGGGATCAAGGAATTTATCTGGCTATGGCTAAAGGGGGATAGTGTGTATACCTGTTAAATTTTATTGGAAAATTAAAAATGCAAATTAAAGATGTCAGGGCCACAAGTTTGTAACAACCACCAACTTTTGTCACAAAGGGCAGACAATGTTCATCTTTGAGGTTCTTGGATTGTTAGATGTTGGTGCCCAACCAGATCATGAGGATGAGTCCTTGGATGCTGCCCTCCAAGGAGGAAGCAGAACCAGGACCCCACTTTGCACTAACTGGGAAAGCCTAAGCTTGTGAGTCTGAATGGTCTGAAAAAGGCCAAATTGACCCTCTGCGGCCAGCAAGTTCTCACAGTACAAAGAAGCAGCTTCCTCTTCTCACATATCTCAGACCTAGCTAACCTTTAGATGTAATCCTCTCCGGTTTAATCACAGACCCAGGTGTAAGGAAATCGTGACCTATGGAGCCTAGTGATTGGCCATGTTTCCTTCCCCAGAAATTGTAATTTACCATGTTTTCCTTCCTGTAACTTATCATGCTTTCCTTCCTGAATATTGTAACTGTTTGCCTGTAAATGGGGCAAAATAATGTATACTTAGATACAACTCATCCTGTACCTGGGTTTCTTATTTTTTTTTTTTAGTTTCCTTATTTTGATTCTTCCCTCCCACTGTGTTGAATTTCATTTGATGCATTTACAATAAGACAGCAAATAAAAGGAGGCTGAGCCAGCTGCTCTTGGTCACAAGATCTGAGAGAGTCCTGTGATTCTCCGTGAAAAAATAATATCTCTCACGTTCCTTGGCCCAGCGCCTCAGACTGCCTAACCAAATGTTCGTTCAACAGTTAGTTTCATGGAAGATTGGCACATAGGGTTTCCAGCTTCTAATCCTGCCCAATACTTTATCCCCAGGCTCTCCAAACACTATTAGAATCTGGTATCTTTCACCATATGCAGAATCATCTCTTAGCACTAGCCACCATCATTCTCACCTGCTTTCCCCACCACAAACTCCTAACTGGATCCCCTACTTCTACTTTCCTCCAGTCAAATCATAAGGCAGATCATGCAATTTCTTAGCCCCAATCCCACCCCACTTGCCAGTTTTTCTCAGATTATACATAATCTATGAAGTCGTATATGAGGTCAACTCAAGGTTACCTCTAGTATCTATTTTTTAATCTATGGCAGAGGGAGGGTTTTATTGGTCCATATCTTGTGATATCTCATGCCTTACCCCTGCTTAGAGAACACTCCTGGTGGAGCTCAAGGGACCCTAGGTAGTATCAGGGATTGAACTGGGAATGGAGATAGGATTGTAAGGTAATGTAATGGAAATAGGCTTGCAAGGTTATGGATGCTTGTCTTATCCTCTGAACTATTTCCTCAAATCCTCACCAATAGTTCTCTTGTAGATCACTCCAGTCAATCTTGCCTAACCTGTTCCTGGAGAGAACTAACTAACAATGTTCACAATGAGGTGCTGGGTACACTGCTTTTTGGAAGTTCTTTGTCCCAGTGTCATGCCACATGGTCACTGCATTCATCATCTTCATCACAACCCTAACTCCTGGCAGGTTGGAGAGCAGTTGTCCCATCCTATAGCAGTCAAGAAGGACAACTAAGGAACTGAGAGATTGAGGGAGTTGCCCATGGACTCACATAAAATAGATGCCATCAACAGAAACCATCTCCATTAAATGAGCTGTTACTCATTTAGAGACAAGGTGGGGTAGCTGATCACCCACAGAACACTTACATTCATTTTTCTGGACCAAAGATGAACCAGATCTACCAGAACTGCGATATAGGGGAAAGATGGAAGCCTTAAAATGCCCCCATTATAGTGAATGGAAGTGGACTTCCCAGCAGCCCCTTGTCCCAACCCTTGTGACTTTGGTTCAAGGTTCAAGTTCAGCAGTTGTCCCTCATTGAGAACACAGGAAAGAAACGACAGAAAAGAGTCACACAACCCATTCTCTGGCAGGTGTGGGAAATGGCTTACTCCCCCTCTCCTCGAAAAATGTCCCTTTCATGTTTCATAAACAACAGCTTTACAGTGCCATTGTCTCTCTTAGTTATTTTCATAATTCATAATTATCTTCGTTCTTAAAATGTAGACGTACATTTAAAAGCATGATCCAATCGTGCTTGATTGCTGCCACATTGTGTTCAAAGTAATTACCATTCATTTGGCTTTTGAGGCTGTTGAATGAATTTTCCACATGAGATTCCTTAATTTGTACATATTTTATTGCTATAAAATAGGTATTGGCAAGCTGCCTAAACTGCAGTGAAGGCCTTTAATTCCTATCACTATGCGATAAAACAAATTGAGTGCAAACGGAGAGGCTTAAGATAGAACACTTTAAATGAATTCAACTCAGGGGTTCGGGGCTGTTTTTCCCCCCCTTCAGCTGAGCTCCTCCAGTTGTGAGACATTGGTAAGATTAGAGTAGCTTAGTTCAGGCTCAGAGCTCAGAATTGTTTTAATATTTGTATGAAAGTGATAACGTCCCTTCCCTGTGCCAAAACTCCCTTTTCTCATGATCTGTTATTCCAGGGGGAAAGGATATTTGGAGAGGGATGGTTATTAACATTTTTTCATGCATACTAAGAGACATGGGAGAGTCACAAAACAGCCAAAATTTATTGGTCAAGGTGGAGAACTGGGATGCTTTCTGAGACCCGGGTCCAGGGCAGGCCCTGTCCAGTTCTGTTGTCGTTGGAAGTCTGGCCTCTGGCTCTGAACCTAGATTATTTATGTGTAAAACTAAGCCATTCCATTCCAAGAAACAATCTCCCAAAAATTTAGCTTTTAATTTCCTGGCCCCCTCGCCCCCCGCTGTGAGGTTATCAGGCTCTTGGATCTTTACTGGGGATTTTCCTAGAATTAAAAAATAACATATTTCATTCAATCAGTTTAATCACTGGCTGAACAAATAGCAGTACTCCTACATTATTTAAAAAAAAAACAACACATTTCCATTTCTTTTCTTTCTTCAATTGGGGTGTTTTAAGTAATGTTGGCATGGGCAAATCATCTCTCAGAGATATTCTACTTTCTAGATCTTATAGTTGAACATTATGATACACTGGCTCAGCAATGCTGTGGTCCCCAGGGCCAGGGAGACACACGGGGCATGGTTTCATGGTGTTGGGGATCAAATTCTGAGCCTCATACCTTCTCCAGGTTTTTGAACTGGCTGTGCAACCCATCTATTCCCATTTCTTAAGACAAAGGTCTAAATATCAGATGACAGGACATTTCATTTGTAGACAGGAATCAAGTGTTGGGTTATATGATCTTAAAGGAAATGTCTCCTAACCCATAAATTCTTTGACTCTGTGTGGCCAGTGAAGCCAGGGAGACTTGGTGTTTTTGGGTAGATTTTCTAACGAACACAACCCCCATTCCTTCCTAGCAACCCTGCACATTGCAGCAAAATAGCACACATGTGTCCTTGCTTGACTGACCTTGAGCTGCTGCCCAGCTTGCTCTGCATTTCAAGTCAGAGTTCTTTCTCCCACATTTAGGCTAATTGACTTCATTTAGGGTAATGACTTCCCCTGAGCCTTTTCCAATGGGCCACACACAATGACCAATGTATTTGTGAAAACACTTTTTCCACTCAGGAAAATGGTCTTTACAATACCACTTAGTACTAAATACGTTGCATACTAACCCTCAGCCGCAGTAATTGTATTTGCTTGCTATGCTAATATTTCTAATCTTATATGGATTTCAGCCTCTTAAAAACTGCATATACTATGTTATGTTCACCATCAGGATTCTAGTTTTGATATTTTCTTATATCCTTGACCCAGCTTCCAGATTTATCCAACTTTCTCCTTTACTGCTAGCTGCATTCTGCTGTTCTTATTGTCTAAAAGCTTATTTTTTATTTGTTCATTCTTTGTTTCTTTATGGCCAAACAGAAAAATCAGTTTTGTGTTCTTCTTTATCTGATTTATTGCAGGAAGTATAATAACATCTAGTTTCTTGCATGTTTTTACAAACTGAAGGCTCTCTTGTTATAAGTAATATTCAATTCTGTATATACAATGGTATATACAATGGTATATCACTCATCTGCAATGGGGACTTAGGTGTTTCAACCCCTGATTATTGTGAATAATGAATAAAGAATGTGGGGAACATATATTTTCTAATTAGTGCTTTTGTTCCCCTTGGATAAATTCCAATAAATAGGATAGCTGGATTGTATATTTCTATTTTATATTTACAAGGAAAAGTTGGTGTCATCCCCGGCCCCCGCCCCTTGGCGGCGCCCCGGG
>JAOXYA010000016.1:29681618-29698802 GCA_028565675.1 Sorex palustris | reverse complement strand
TTGATATTTGCATGACTGAGACCTAAACCTGAAAACTTTGTAACTTTTCCCACAGTGATTCAATAAATAAAAAAAAATAAAAATTAAAAAAAAATATGTCCTTTGCATAGTTACTTTAGAGCAATATCCTTTTTGTATAGACACAGGAAGATAGTTAATGCTATGCTTTTGTAACTTGGGAGTTAATTGACTCTGAATAATATTCATTCCTAGGCATCTTTTTTCTCTACTTAAGCCTCTGTTCCCTTAGTTCCTAGCACCCCAAAAGCAGGGTCCTGACGAGGGACTGGATGGACCCAGGCAAGCTCTGAACTACCCTGCCATTAAAATGGGCCAGGCCAAGTGCTGTAATACTTAACTGTAAGTTAAGAACATGGGCATGGACAAATTCTGTCATGACCCCAAGAGTAACAACTGGATTAGGACCCTACTAGGGTTAGAAAAGACTAATCTGGCCTGAGCACTGTAGTCTGAGATCTATAGCAAGATGTCCCCAGGAGAGCCATCCTATAAATTTAATGTATCTCTTACTGTGTCTATACATAACGACTAATATTATTTAGAAGTAGAATTAAGATGAATGTTTAAATGGTTTTGGACTATAGAAAGGAGAAACACACCCATAGATGGTATTTTGCCCTTAGGCAGATCTTCTTGCTTAATGAGAGTTTGTCCTGGAAGATGCTTCTGAGGGAGGGACCTTACATCCATTGATTGTATGACCACACTTAGGTGTAATTGCTACCCCAACCCCTCATGATTTGGGAGATAACTAAGGCTGTAACAGTGGGCAGAGGAGGCATGAAGAATCAGAGCAAATTAGAGAGCAATCAAGGAGGATTGGGGGAAGGAGAATAGAGGAGAACAGAGACGAAACTGGAATAAATTGCAACTGATACCAACCATCCTGGCCCTCATTCTCTCCTTTGTCTGTCCTTTGACATTAGCTGTCCTGGGGTGGGGAAAGTGGTTCGAGACCACTGAACGCAGGTGATGAGAGAGTGTAACAGTTTTTGTACTTTTTTGGGGGGGATACAGAGTGACTCTGGATGTGATGATGATATTATCTGATGCCAGCCAGGGGTGGCTTATGGGCACATGACTGATGAGTTGCCTGAGACAGGGGATACAGGCTGAGTATCCCCATTCCAAGTCAGTTGTGGATATTTATCTCTACTCAGAATAGAGGAGTCCACTCTCTTTGGGGCCACCAAACAGTGCCTTGCAGCCAGAGGAAGAAGTTCCCCAGGGAGTGGTTTCTTCAGGGAAACCAGATAGACAGAGAAGGCCCAGGGTGTGGCAGGTAGAAAGTAGCATTAATGGAGAGCAGACATGAGGCAACGGACTCTGGGAGTCAAAGTCCACAGGACTGTGGACCCAGGAGCGTCCTAATGGGAAGCTTGGCAGCAGTGTTCGGTGTCAGCTGCCAATCCGAGGCTGTACCCTTGCATAAGAATCAGGAGTTTATAATTTATTGGTTAAGATAACATCTTTGGAAACAAGTCTTCTTTCTCCTCTTCTGTCACTGCTGTTGCTCACTGTGGTAACAAGGTCCAGTGAAGGTACTCGAGGATCGAATGAAGAATGGGGGAATCAGAAGGCACCTGACGAGAAATGGAGTCCTGGAAGCCAAAGCACAGATAAGCAGAGGGAGAGAGCATATAAGTACAACCCTATTTTCTGTTTGCTTCCTGGTTTTCACTGTGAGAAAAGCATGGAAAATTTGCTTTCAAGTGTATTCCCTTGTTTCAGAATCCTGCCATGAGGCAGCAAGAACAGAAGTTGTGGAACATGCTATTGGCATTATTTGAAAACATCATTCATTCATTTGTAGAACCTGTCGGATTATACCAAAATGAACAGTAGAGATCATTTAGTTGAAAATCTGCTACAAGTGGAGAAAAAAAGGCAGGGGGAATTGTCTAATTTTCCTGTGTCCAGAGAAACCCAGGCAAGGTGATTGCTGGGGTAGGGGTTCCAATCTCCCAAGACTGACTCCTGGTCAACCTCCAGCATGGCCAGTCTCAGGGCCAATCCTAGTTTCAAAGAGGCAATCAAGCCACTGAGCAAAGAAAACAGAGGCAGTGAGAAGGCATGCTGCCATGAAGTAAATTAGAATGAACATCCCATTTTTATCTCCATGGCAGTCAGCCCATTCCATTCTGTGCATGCTATTTCCATGTTCACGGCAGCTTGAGGGTTGAATAGGAGGAGAGGAGGAAGGGTTTAGTGGAATGGGAAGGAGGGATGCGTGCTGGGGGGAGGGGGCAGGGGTGAGTCGGGGAGGAGGTCCGGTCCTGTGAGGCGCAAGGAGGAAGGCGTGTCCCGGGAGGATAAAGAGAAGCAAAGCCAGGAGCAGAGGAGGCGGATGGAGCCCGTCTCAGGCAGGGGCAGGGTGGGGGCCCCCAGGAGGGCTGGGCCGGGGGAGGAAAGCGAGACTTTGGGGGTCAGTGTGGACCAGGCGCCCCGGCACACGCGAGGGCACGGCGTGCAAGCGGGCGCCAGCGGTGTCCGCCCTGACGCAGAGGCCAGAGGCGACAGCTCGGGCACTGGTCGGCAGTGGGCCTGTGGGGGCCGGGGAGTGGGCACCGTCGTCCCAGCCCACCCCCTCCCCCCGCCCTCCTGGGCCGCGCCTTGCTTTTGTCCACCCCCTCCCGTCCTCGCCTCCCGCGCCCCCTCCCCGTGATGCTCGCAGAGGCTCAAGTGCATTCTTGGCTGAAGACAGCGAGAGGCTTCAGACGATGTTTACTCGCTCCGAAAATATCAGCCGTCCGTCCGAGCGCTCCCCGGGGACAGATGGCTGCGGCCCAGGCCAGAGCACGTCCAGGGAGCGAGAAGGAGCCTCTTGAGCCAGATGTGAATGGCATTTCTGTTCGGGCCCAGCATAGCAAATGCGTTTAGCCAGCGGCCCGAGAAAAACACTCCTCGCTCGCTGGCAGGGAGGCCCGGGCTCGCCAGGTGCGTGATTCCACCTTTCACCAACAAACGCACATTCTTGGCTCCTTTTCCGCCGACGTCGCCTCCTCTCCGGCCCGCGGGGGCGGCTGCAGCTTCTGACATGCCCCGGAGGGGGCTTGCCTCCTCGCAGTCGGTCGCGGGGACCCGGGCGAGAGGCCCGATGAAGGCGCTCCCTGTGTCCCCACAGCTGAGCCCAGAGGCTGAGCCGCAGCCCCTGGCTCCGCTCCCCGCCCGCCTCCCGCCGCCGAGCTGCTAGAACATTCTGACGCTGCCTTTGTCTGGTGCTGGGAGGGCACAGCCACATGCTCCTGGCTGCCTCCCCCTCCACGGCGGGTTCAAGAGAAACTGCCCGCCGTGTCCGGCAGCGCTGGCCCCGGCCTGCAGCTGGCTGGCGTTTCCCCTGCGTTGCACAAGCTCGGAGACAGACCGTGTTTGTGTGAGTGGCTCGGGCGAGGCCGGGGAGTCTCGCAGCTTGGACCTTTCCTGGTGGAGGGGGCCTGACTCCGGCCGGCCAGGGAGACCAGGGCCGAGCCTGCGACTGGCCCTCTGTCTGCAGGAGTGGGACCGGGGCCTGCCCAGAGCCCCTGCCAGTGACCCGAGCCCAGGGCCAGCCAGCTCTGACCGCCACCCCCACTCTCTGGCTGGCAGAGAGAGCCCCAACTCCCCACAGCTCTGGGAAGTGCATGGGTGGGAGGACCCTGCCAGGGCAGCTGGACAGTCCCCGGCCAAAGCAGAGGCCAGGAGAGTGGGGGAGGGGCAGGGGCAGAGAGGAGGGGTGGAGGGCAGGAGTGGGGGGAGGGCAGTGGAGGGGGGAGAGAGAGGAGAGGGACCGGGAACAGAGGTGGAGAGGAGTGCAGGGCAGCGGAGGGGGCAGGGGTGGAGAGGGCTGGGGGGCCCTGGCCTGGCCAGCGTCAGGCACTCGCTGTGAGCAGACACGGGGGGCACTCATCTGAGAAGGTGCGAGATGGGGGAGCGGCCAGAGGAGCCCCCCGTGTTGTGCCCTCGTGTTGCCAGACCCCCAGGGAACGTGCCTGCGCCCCGTGCTCCTGCACCCAGGCCTCCTGGGACAGGCTCAGGGCCGAGCTGACACTCGGAAAGCCGGGCCCCGCAGCCAAGGTGCCCCGGCAGCACCTCTGAGGGAGACCAGGAGTGGGCGCTGCCGCCCGCACCCCTGCACGGGGAGGGCAGTGGGCACCAAGGACAGCACCCGGCTGTGGAGCGGGGAAGGGCCGGGTGCTGCCCCAAGGGGAGGGCGAGCTCCTCCCACAGGCGCCCACCGGCGCACAGACAGACACACAGACACACAGACACACACGCAGACACAGATACAGACACACGGACACACGGACACATGGACACAGATACACACGGACACACGGACACACAGACACGCACACAGACAGATGCAGATACAGACACATGGACACAAGAACGCAGATACAAACACCCAGACACATAGACACACAGACACTCAGACACACAGACACACAGACACAGATACAGATATGCAGACACAAGGACACACAGACACACTGACACACAGACACATGGACACACAGACACGCACACAGACAGACACAAATACAGACACACGGACACAGATACACTCAGACACACGGACACACGGACACACAGACACGCATACAGACAGATGCAGATACAGACACATGGACACACAGACATATGGACACAGATACAAACACACGGACACATAGACACACAGACACTCAGAAACACAGACAGACACACAGACACACAGACCCAGACACGCTGACACCAGCACCAGTAGCCCAGCGGGGACTCTGGGCCCTGAGTGGGTGTGGCTGTGTCTGGTGGCTCGCCTTGATGGGGGGGGTGGTCAGGGCACTCCCCTCCCTGGGGATGGCCCCTCCGCTGACCCGCGTCAGCCCCCAGCCAGGGCCTTGCTGGGCCCACACACATGTCCAGCTGAGTCCCGGCCCCCAGGTCCCCGCAGGCCTCCTGCCTCCCTAGGGAGGCTTTCGCTGCAGCCGGGAGCACAGAGGAGATGGCCAGTGGGGACACTGGCTGTGTCTCAGGGCGGGGGGTGGAGGGGGTGTGCGGCAGCGTCGTGGGGGGCGGCCCCCTGCTGACCTCGGGGCCCGCACTGCAGCAGCGAGGCTGTATTTTTAGCTTTTCTTATAAATATTTGAGTGGAATCTTTATTAAATTTTGTGTGATTCATTCCATAATGATGGCTCAGCCCTTCACAGTGAATCACGCTGTTTGCTCCCTGGGGTGGAGGGTCCCGAGGCCCCGTGACCCCAGGCCCCCGCCACTGCTCCTGGGCTGCCTTTGGGCTCTGCCCACAGGCAGGGGGTGGGGCGGGGTCAGTCTGACAGCAGAGCTGCAGGCAAGGGGCCCAGTCCCGCCCACCCGTCAGAGCCCCAACCCCAGGTGGTCTGGGTCTCAGGAGCCAGGCTGGGGGCCGCAGTCTCTGTCCCCAGGCCGGGAGCTGCACAGACAGATACAGACACACGGCCCCCAGCGGTGCGATGGGCCTTCCGCCTCCTCCCAAGCCAGCCCCTCGCACCCCCGTGGGCCCTGGCAGGGGTGCAGCCGGGAGCAGGCCAGGCGCTGTGGCCGTGTCAGGCCGCGAGCTCTTGGCTGGCGGGTGGGCCGGGGCAGGAAGGCGCCCCCCTTCCCAAGCACAAACACGGCGCGGGCGCCTGCTAAGTAGGCAGCCGCAAATTTGTTTTCTCTGCAGGGCCGGGAACAGTTTCCTATTGTCGGCTGGGCCGTGGCCCGGCTGGGAGCAGCTGCCTCCGCGGCCGAGCACATCCCGGGCCAACTCCCGCGTACTCGCCCGACGTCAGCCCAGTCAGGCTGCAGGGTCACGGGCAGGGGTGGGTCGGCCTGGTGACAGGAGACAAGGCCGTGCTCCCAGCCGGCACCTTGCTCAGTGGGTCGGAGGCCAGCAAGGGTGACCTCTCAGGCAGGGACAGCATGGTCAGCACTTTCTCAGCAGGGTCCGCAGGTGTTAGACCCTGACAGTAGGCCCGTCCCACATGGCCACAAGAGGCAGCGCTTGGCAGACAGGAGGGTGTGCAGGAGTGCATGAGATGAAATTGCAGGGGTGTGTGAGGCGGGAGTGCAGGGTGAATGAGGCGGGAATGCAGGGGTGACTGAGGCGGGAATGCAGGAGTGCATGAGGCAGGAATGCAGGGGTACGTGAGGCAGGAATGCAGGGGTGCACGAGGCGGGAATGCAGGGGTACGTGAGGCGGGAGTGCAGGGGTGCGTGAGGCGGGAATGCAGGGGTGTGTGAAGGTGTGGGTTGTGTGCAGGGGTGCGTGTGAGTGCTGTGCAGGTCTGGGTCATTGCTGCATGAGCTGGCAGCTCTGTTACTGCAGACCACAGGCCCTGTGTCCCACCCCGTCCAGGGGCTCAGCTGCCCCGAGCCCTTCCTGAGGTGAGGCTGTCATCATGAATCCAGGGGGGCCTCTGGCTAGGCCAGCCCCAGGGTCCAGCCAACCCCATCACCTCCCTGGGAGCCCCAGGACACGCCCTGAGGGGGCAGCGAGGAGGCCCAACCAACCGTCAGGGGCCCAGGGGAGCGGGGACTATTGGTGTCGCTGACGGTCACTCAGCCACACAGGTGCCAGCAGCCCCCAGTGAGAACTCGGGGCGGGAGAGGGTCCTGGCAGCCATCAGGGCGCAGGGTTGCTCGTCGCCGTCCCGTGGAGTGGGGCAGGGTTGGGGACTTGGGGGCGTGGTCTCTGTGGGAGGATACTGGTCCTCACTGAGGGTCTCAGGGCGCGACTCTGGCTTCGTAGAGCGGGACGTGGGGATTGAGGATCCCCGGTCCCCCTATCTGGCCTGCGTCCCAGGAAGGACACGGGTGCACAGGAGCGAGTGGGGTGAGACAGGACGGGCACAGCCTCAGCCCACGCCGGGCCCCGCCTGGCCCCATGAGCATGCGGCCGGGACTCAGACGGTGGAGTCCACCCTGACCCAGACCCTGCATGAGGGGACCCCACCCTGTGGCACTGGGATCCCGTGCAGGAAGCAGTGACACCCCCTGGCTACGTGGCCCAGAGCTTCCCAGAGCTGGGCAGGGGCGAGGGGCAGGGGGTGTCCGTGCTCCCCACGCGGTGGGACAATACTCTTCCTGGCACACCAGAGCCTGGAGGAACCTGGGTGTCCCAATCCTGGGGTCTGGGTGTGAGGGAGCGGCAGGACACCCTGAGCCCGCCCAGCTGGCGTGCCCGTCCCCATGACGAGGCCCCACAAGACCCCCAAATCTGCATCACGGGTGCTCTGGCCGAAAGGGAAGCCCCTGCCCACGGGGAGCGACCTGCCCCGGCCTGCCCAGTCAGCTCCTGCCCACTTACCGGCTCTGGCAGCAGCAGGGGCTTCCCGGCCACCCTGAGACTGCCCCACCGGGGCCACCAATAACCTCCTCCAGGCCGCACCCACTGGACTCTCATCCCCCCAGGCCCGCTCAATGCCGCTGCCCGGCCACTCTTGGGCACTCTGGAGCCAGCCCATGCCCCAGGGGCCCCTGAGGAGCAGCAGGGGGCAGCTTACAGGGGCAGATGGGGCCTGGAAAGGGACACTGGGTCCCCCCAGACCCACACCGGAGCCCAGGGGCCTGGCCCACAGGGACTGGGAGGCCCCCGGCCTCCGTGATCGGGTTTCCCAGAGCTGAACCACGGGGCTGGACACTCACCAGCCTGCAGGCTGGGTCTGGACCGAGCAACCGCCAAGGACAGGCCACTGGGCCTCGAGCCACCCCGCGCCAGGGGCTGGCCAGCACAGAGAGAGCAAGCCTCATCCGGCCTAGCGGAGGGGATTGAGGTGCCCCAACCTCACCCAGGAAGGGATGGAAGCACCCCTGCACTTCCAGCTCACACACCCCTGCACTCCCAGCTCACGCACCCCTGCACGCCCAGCTCACGCACCCCTACATGCCCAGCTCTTGCACCCCTGCACACCCAGCTTACACACCCCTGCACTCCCAGCTCACACACCCCTACACACCCAGCTCACACACCCCCGCACTATCATCTCACACATGCCTGGACTCCCACCTCACACCCCTGCACACCCAGCTCACACACCAACCCTGCACACCCAGTTCACACAACCCTGCACTCCCAGCTCATGCACCCCTGCACACCCAGCTCATGCACCCCTGCACACCCATCTTAGACACCCCTGCACTCCCAGCTCACACACCCCTGCACTCGCATCCTCACACACCTCTGCATACCCAGCTCACATACCCCGACACACCCATCTCATACACCCCTGCACTTTCGTCTCACACACCCCTGCACTCCCTTCTGCCCTCACACCCCAGAATCGTGCTTGAAGAGATGCTGCTTTCCACAGGTCTCTATCCTCGTGGCCAGCCGTGGCCAGTGTGTGTCTGTTCCTCGCGGGACGCTGTTCTCTGCTCTCTCTGTCCCCAAGGCAGAGGCCATAGGCCAGTCAGCAGAGGCCGGGACTCTCGGGCTACTCCGGCCTGGGACTCTCAGTCTGGTTCGGGCTCACAGCCCTGCCACACAGCATCCCTGGGGGCTCTGTGACTGCCTCGTGGCCACATGTGCGGGTGAGGCCAGGGGCCCTCACGGAGAACACAGATAAGCGCGGAGCTGGGGTACGTGGTGACTGCAGATATGGGACACAAATGAGGAGGTTCCAGACCCCTGTCCAGCCTGACCAGCACCCGAGGGTCACCCACAGCTGCCGGCCCAGCAGGGGTCAAGGGTGAGGGCAGACCAGGCCTGGCACTCTCTGCAGTCCACTGAGGATGTCCATGCAGGTGCTCCCCCGCCCCTGTAGCTGAGTGCAGCCCTGGGTGCCCCCACCCCAGCAGGCCTGGGTTCTCCTCACCCCTGCAGCCTGGTGCCCCCTGCCCTGCACGTCTGGCTGTTGGAGTCAGGCCACTCACTCTGCCCCTTCCCTGGGCACCCACACACTCTTGTGCCTGGCAGTGTGGCTTCTCGTGTCCCCATCCCACCCCTGCGCCCCCAGTGTCTAGAGCAGCCTGGCTGGACTGCTCCCATGCACCCCTGCAAGCTGGGTGCCTGCACCCCAGGGCGCCCACTGGCTCTGTCATGCCCACGTGGGCCCCAGTGTGCCTGCAGGTTGAGTCCAGACACAGCTGGGAAGTGGAGGCAGAGGGACCCACTCGGGTGCAGCAGCTGGCACCAGGCCAGGCCCCCACAGACGCCCTCACCACTGCCTCCGTTTCCCTCCTGCCACCCGGCAGCCTGGCCCCCGGGACCCGCCTGCGGCCAGCTCAGCATCCTCCCGGCACGGGCGCCCAGAAGCCGGCTCCAGCCAGGCCGGGGCCTCAGACCCAAACCAGCCACCGCTCTGGGCCCTGAGTCCCCACATTCACACACGAGGCCCCGGGCCCACCCATGGGGGCCAGCACTGGGTCCCCGAGCAGCCTGGGCACTTCCAGCTGAGGAGGGGTCGGCTGGGAGACCCACACCCGCCCTGGCCCGTGTGCTTCCGGTGAGGAAAGCCTGCCTGCTTGGGCACCAGCCTCGGGCGACCTCTGCCAACAGCTCGCTCAGTTTCCACTGCCCGGGCGGCCACTGCAGCAGCCTGGACCTGCTTGCCAGACATGCCCAGACCAGGCCCGGCCAGACCCCGCTGGACCCTGCCGGAACATGCCAGACACTGACGGAACATGCCAGATCCTGCTGGAAAAACTCCAGACCCTGCCAGAACATGCCGGACCCTGCTGGAACATGCCAGGCCATACCACAACATGCCAGGTCATGTCAGGCCACGCTGGACCAACCAGGGCAACACCAGGACCACACCACACAGTGCCAGCCACCACCTCCGCCTTCTCTCTGTAGGGGACACGGAAAGTCCCCCCTGCTCAAACGTACCCAACCAGCCCCCGGGGTCAGTGAAGCCACAAGAAACCCCAAATGTCCTCCAAGTCGGGGTCACTGTGCGTCTCAGTGTCCCCCTCCTGTCTCCTGAGCCTCCCATGTCCCTCATTCCTGTATCCCCTCGGTCTCCTGTGTCCCCTCGGCCCCCGAATCCCCTCAGCCCTGCGTGTCCCCTCGTCCCCGGGCCCTCAGCACATGTCTGGCTCTGTGTGTCCCTGCCTGGCTTCTGAGGACATGGAGGCCCGAATGTCGCCTGACTGGCTCTGAGCCTGTCCTCGTGCCCTTTGGGCTGGCCGTTTGCTGTGCGGCTCTTGTTTGGGGCCACACCAGCTCTGTGAGGGCCGACTCCTGGCTGTGCTTGGGACCCTCCTGCCAGGGCGTGAGGGGAGGGGAGGGGATGCGGGCACTGTCCCCCAACCTCTCCCTGTCCCCTCCCCCCTTCCCTTTCGCAGCGTGTGCGTGTCCTCCCGGGGTCCACTGGCCCCTCCGGGCAGCTCAGCAGGGCCCCAGCAGCGCCAGCCGCTCCTGTGCCCCTCCCGGGCCTGCCCAGGACACTGCACTGCCCCAGTGCGCCTGGCGGCTGGCCAGGAGCCAGCAGCGGCAGTTCGGGTGGGGCTGGTGGGAGGGCTCCACCCTCCGGAACATTCTGCACGCAGCCTTTGTGCTCCCACCCTGGCTCTGAGTCTGGGACAAAGTCACCCTGAGGGGGGCGGCCCTGAGGGACCCTGGGCCAGTCATGAAACTGACATGAGTGACAGGGGGACATGGGAGCGGGGGTCAGAGGCCTGGGGGTCAGAAGCCATGGGGGGGTCAGAGGCCATGGGGGGGTCAGAGGCCGTGGGGTCAGAGGCTATGGGGTGGCTGACCGCCCTCCATGCCGGGGCCTGTCTCAGCTGCCCTGGAGCCCCCGTTAGGGGTGAGGTGAGGATGCAGGGCCTGCAGGCTGGGGTCTCCTGCATCTCTGTCCTGACCCCTGGGACAGCCTTGGCCGACATGAGCCTGCAGGACCCTGGGCAGGGCCCCAGCTCCTGGGGACGGTCTCAGGGCTCACACGGAACACAGGGCCTCACCCTGCTCCCACTCACCTCGGGCTCTGCACCTCTTCCTCCAGGCCGGCTCCTGGGCTACCCCCAGGCCTAGACGAGACAGAGGGCCACTGGGCGTGGCTTCTCCTGCAGGCCAAGGCTGATGCCACCAGACAGCTGGACGCTGAGGAGCCCAAAGACAAACCAAAACCACAGCCTGCAGCAGCTTGGGGAAGCCACAAACTGTCCCCGGCCCATAGAGTGAGTCACAGGTGCCAGACAGGAGCTGCCTTGGTGCTGGGGTGACCTGTGTCCCCCTTGGGGGCTGGGTGGATGCAGGGAGGATGTACCCAGGTCTGGCCTAGTTGCCCGTGGCCCGGATCTGCGGCAGAGAAGCGGTGTCAGTGTGCCCAAGCGGACGGTCAGCAGTGCGGGCGGGAACCCTGCCGGGCGTGTCCGACGCAGGTGTCCCTTCACCTCAGGGCTCCCGCGCCTCGTCCTTATCGCACGGCCTTACCGGTGGCCGCACCTGCAGCAATAAACGGAGCCTGATAGTGCGCGGGGCCGCGGCGAGGACTCCGACAGACGCGGCATCAATCAAAGAGCCGGTGCTGGACTCAGAGGGAGGGGGCTGGAAGGTCAGGGCCGCGGGGACGCCGGGGCCACCCGGGGACAGGTGAGAGCTGGCAGGCAGGGACGGGACGGCCACGCTGCTTGAGACGCTGTGTGTAGACGGGCATCCGGCCGCAGGCTGCACGTACAGGCATGACCGCACGTGTGTGCGCGACGCGCATGCATTTGTATCTCCCGTGAGTGGCCGTGTGTGGCCATGCACATGCAGCACGTGTGCTTAGATGGACGTGCGCGTGGCCTGTGCATGGCGGGGGGTGTGCCTGGGTGTGCTCTGCGCGTGTGCGTGTGCACCTGTGCCTGGGGTGTCTGTGCACGTGCGTGTTGTCTGCCGGCAGCCCCGTGTCTGCTGCCGAGTCCACCTTCCTCCCTGTGCTGGGTGACAGGGTGCCCCGAGCCCTCCAAAGGGAGCCAGGTCAGGGCGCCAGCTCACTCTTCCTCTTCATCACCAACGCTGTGCCGGTCTTCTTCCCCTCCCAGATCAGTTAACCCGCCGGTATTCGAACCCGGGACTTGGCTTTCTCCATGCAAGCGCCCTCGGCGTCCTCTAGGACCCTGGGACAAAAGCAGCCCTGAGCTCTTCCTCTGTCCCCTCTGTCATCTTCCCCTCCCAGCTAGTACCCACCCCCACACACACACCAGGTTCCCGTGGGGGCGTGGCCTCTCCCGAGTGGGCGTGCTCTCCCCAGAAGTGGGCGTGGCCTCTCCAGAAGTGGGCGTGGCCTGGTTCTCATACTAAGAAATCTAGTGTAATGTCTCAGCTCCCATACCTCCACACCAACATGAAGAAACAACGCAAATCCCCACCACGAGGGGAGGACGATGGAGAGAGTCCAGAAGCCTCCCTAGGTGCTACTCACCTAAGGGACCTCTCTGGGAAAGAATTCAGATATGAAATCATGAAGATGTTCAACGAACTCCGTGAAACAGTCAGACAGATATCCAGCAAGTTAAAGGAGGACATGAAAGGGACAATGGATCAGACAATCGAGAAAACCCGGGAAGAAAAGAGCAGAAATTGGAAAGCTGCGCACAGGGCACGGGCCGTGCAGGAGGGTCTGTCCAGCTCCCGCCTGGGCACGGGCGCCACCTGGTGGTGCCGGGGTGCGCTGCGGCCCGGGATGCACGCAGGTAAGCTGCAGGTGCAGGGGTGCGCTCAGGGCCGAGGTGGGCGCTGCACTGTCCTGGAAGAGATGCCTGTGGGTTGCAGGGGCCCCACCCACAGGGAACGGAGGAGGAAGGAAAGGGCAACGCAGCTCCGGGCTGCGCAGAGGCTCCAGAGTCGTCGGGGCTCACACACGGGCAGGTGAGACTGTGCGGGGGACACAGACGGACAAGGGACCCCGACCTGGACAGGAGAGGAGACACCTCTGTGACACAGGGTCCCCAGGCAGCACCACGATGGACCCTCAGGGGCACACACACAGCCAGGGGCGCCACGTGCAACACAACACAGGTGAGCACAGTCATAAGGACACGCACAGGTGGGGACACACACAGGTGAGGGCATACACAGATGAGGACACAGGTGAGGACATAGGTGAGGACACAGGTGGGGACTTGCCTCTGGGTGGCGGAGGACAGCCCCAGTGTCCCCGGCTGGGCGCCCTGCCCGCTGCCCCCTGGAGGGCGGGGCTGGCTGCAGGATGGCGGGACAGACCCCACAGTGCACAGATGCACAGCGAGGTCGCGTTGGGGAGAGGGCGCAGCCCCACCATCGGGTCGGCCTCTACCGGGCCCCACCTCTCCCCTCCCCTCTCTTCTCCAGCTTCCCAGGCCAGCAGGGCGGCACCACGGTGCACGGTGCTCTGGCCATGCGCTGGCCAGCCCTAGGCTCCGGCCCAGTGTGAGTCCACACCGGAGCAAAGGTGTTCTCAGGACGCGGAGGAACCCACAGGAACCCAGCCTGGGCCTCCTCCGGGCACTGCCCCAGCCCTCCCGGCCAGCCTGGACCCAGGCCTGCCCCCTGCTGGCTGCCGGGGGAGCTGCGTGTGAGGTCCCTCCCTCTGCCCCTTCCTTGGACAGACTCATCTTCGGCCACTTCCCTGAGAGACCATCAGCAGGAGCTGCGAGTGTGGGAAGGGCCTGCGGGAACGGCGGTGGAGCTGGGGAGGACACGGAAAGGCCAGGGCCACCCCTGGAAGCCGGCCTGGACAGTGCACTTGGCACCTGTGTCTCTAGCCTCACAAAGTGCCCCCAAGCTGGCCAGGGGGACATCAGCTGCGGAGGGGCACGAGAGGTCCAGGGAGCTGCAGCCGTGTTCTCGAAGACCAGCACTGGGGACACAGACACATGACCACACTGGAGGGTTGGGGGCAAGTGACCACAGCTGACCATTGGGGTGCCACAGGGGACGTCCAGGCCTAGGCCAGTGTCCAGGTCAAGTGAGACAAGGGCCTCCCAGAGGGCCTGTGGCTGCCCATGTCCTCCCCGGCCCTCAGGATGGGGCGGTCAGCCTGGGCAATTGAGGAGGGGGCTGGGGTGTGGGCTCAGAGCCCAGCCCACACGTGCCTCGTGCCTCCAGGCTGCTCACTGGGCCCCCAACAGTGGGAATAAAAATGCTTTCCATCCCCCCCGACCCCGCCAAAGTGGGCAGGCAGCCCAGACCCCATCCCCAAGGGACCCAGCCAGCAAGAGGAAATCCTTGCCCCGGGGCCCAGTCTGTGCCGCATCAAAGTGCCAAGAGCCTGAGGAGGATGATCCGATCACAAGTTCCAGCCAACTGAGCTCAAGGTCATCATCATGGCCTGAGCCTGGGGGTACCCGAGACACACAGATGCGATGGGGCCCCACGGAGGCGATGGAGCCCCACGAAGGTTCCTGAAGCTCAGGATGGAGGCTTCTGGCACGGGACAGAGCTGCCCTGCCGGGCCCTGTTTCCGTGGACTCTGGCCTGGTCTGGCCTGTGTGTGTCTGCAGGTCTGGGGGCCCACCGCAGAGAGCAGGCGAGTCTCTGGGACCCCAGCTGTGAGTGTGGGTGAGTCCCCCAGCCAGTGGTCTAAGAACCTGCTGTATTTTTCCCATCCTGCCTGGCAGCTGCTCCTGGGTGAAAGCCTGGGAGCCCGGGCCACATCCGGGAACAGGGGCTCATGCGCCCGCCTGCCACACCCCAGGGAGGGCTCTGCGCTGGGCCCACATCCACATAGCCCCCCGGGGGCGGGGGAACCACCGAATAAACACGTCGCCTCCTTCCAAAAGCCTGGTTTGCGCCTCTGCCCAGATGTGGGTGTTTGTGGGCAGTGAGCCCCAAGTGCCCCCAGTCCTCCTGATCTGCCATCCAGGCCCCGCTGGGGTCACAGGGGCACAGACGCACCCAGGGCTGTTGGGTTTGCACCTGCTGCCTCTCAGGGAGAAGGTGGGTTCCTGGTGCCACCGACTGTCCCCATGGGGTGGGGGTCCCATGAGCAGAGGCTGGTGGGGAGTGTCAGCCCAGTGCTTACTGCTGACCTAGTGATAAGCCCGGTGGCCTGAACAAAGAACATTCTGGAACACAGTAGAACATTCTGGACAGGAAGGCTGCTCTCAGATCCCAGAGGACTGGCCAGCATGCAGGGAGGCTGCAGTTATCACATGTGCCCTGCCCGGGAGAGACCCAGGGGTGGGCAGGACCCAGAGCAGGCCACCCAGTGCCGCGGACATGTCCCCTATGCAGCACTGGTGGGCAGGGGTGCGAGGGCACGGTCAGCACAGCAGGTCCGGCCTCGTGCCCAGCACAGGGAGCCACTAGCAGGCAGAGCCGCGTGCAGGCCAATGCGGGCCGGCAGCCTCTGCACTGGTTCCCCCGGAAACGGATCATCTCAGGTTCTGAGTGTCCAAATATGACAACGGCTTTCAGCAGGGACCCTGCCTACCTGCAGGCCACACAGCCCCACACACAGCTGGACACTCCCAGCCAGCACACAGCTGGACACGCACCAACCCTGCACACACAGCCCTGCACTCACCAGCCCTACACACACCAGCCCTGAACACACAGCTCCACACACACCAACCGCTCACACACCAGCCCCGCACACACAGCCCCGAACACACCAGCCCTGCACTTACACACACACACACACACACACACACACACACACACACACACACACACCAGCCCTGAACACACAACCCTGCACCAAAACCCTGTAAATGATTCGTATAAATTGTGCGACTCCAACCGCGAGAGAGGCTTCCCCGTGTGATGTTCCAGCCCGCCGGTCCTTCCTACCCCACTCCCTCCCTTCCCGCCCCCACACTCGAAGGGCCCCCTTGGCCTGTTCCTGAATCCCCCGGCAGCTGTGGGCGGTGGACCCCCAGGCGCCGGCCCCTCAGTCTGCTCCCTTGGTTGTCCTGAGCTGGGCATCTGTGAAGCTGCATCTCCTGACACTGCAGATGCTGTTGGGGTTGCGGGGGCAGCGTGAGGAGTGCACTGAGGACGCAGGCTGGGGGCGTCCTGGGAGGGCAGGAGCCCAACTGCGAGCTTCCTGGCATCCCTCGCCACCTCCACGGGTGCCTGGGCACCGGCGGGGCCCCTCAGCCCCACCAGCTGGAGTGGGACGCCCTCACTGTCCCCCCAGGAGCTGGGGCAGGACACCCGGGGTGACACCAGGAACCAGCTGGCCCCAGCTAGGGTTGCGGCCAGGCAGCAGCGCCCTCTGGTGGACAGTCTGGAGATGGGGGGTGCCCAGGTCTGACATGGCTCAGCCTGGCTCCCCCAGCGGGTGCCTATGCACCTCTGTTGACACCCAGGTCAGGGCCCATCTGCCCCGCCACTAGCTTCTAATCTTCCCGCCGCCATAAACATCCTGTGATGCTTGCCACGGCATCTCGGCGTTTCTGTGTTCCTTATCCCCGTCTGCAGGGTTCGCACTTTCTCCTTCCCTGGGCCTGGGTCCCCTGTCCTGAGGGTCCCGTCAGACAAACAGACAGACAGGCGACCTGCAGCCCTGTGAAGCCCTCAACTCCCGCCTTGGGGAGGCCCGAGCTCCCGGGGTCCTGTCCGGGGCTGCTCCTTCGACGCCAGCTTGTGAGGGCTTTTCTAAGGAGAGACGTTGCTGAATCTTGTCCAGTGGCTTTTCTTTTCTTTTAAGGAAAATGAGAATTCTGCTGGTTGTGGGGACGCAGCGTCCGGCCCTCCTGGGTCTGCGGGCCGGCTGGTCTGTGCAGAGCTGGAGCGGGCGCTTTGTGCGACAACGTGACTCTCCCCGTGTGCACCACGGTGGACAGGTGCTGTGCAGCCCCCAGACGGCCCCCTGCTTGGAGTGAGCCCTGAGCACAGCTGCGCGTGGCCTTTGTGGGCAAAACCCGAAAACGCTTCGGCACCCTGACTGACAACTGTGTCCGTGCTGGGTCCTCGGGGCTGCAGGGTTCCTACCCCAACCCGACACCAGCGTCCCCAGCCCCTGCCAGCTGCCGCCGTTGCAGGCGCGCTTCAGGCCGACTCTCGGTGCGTAGGGCCTGACGTCAGCGCTGATGGCCCTGGCCTTTACACACTATACAAGCCCTGGTGTGTCAGGCCCTGCCTCCCCCACCAATCCCTCCCTGTCCCTGGCTTTTCATTACTGTGCTCTGGGGCCCAGGTGGGGCCTGAGCCCCTTTGTCATGTTAATCTACGATCACAGCCAAGTTTTATTAAAGTAAAGTAAAGTAAAGTAAAGGCCCTCCCGTTGATCATCGATTTGCTCGAGCGGGCCCAGTAACGTCTCCATT
>JAOXYA010000016.1:29665754-29676233 GCA_028565675.1 Sorex palustris | reverse complement strand
ATCGAAACCCAAGCACAAAAAATTGTAAATCTACAACTGTACCTCATGGTGTTTCACTAATAAAAAAAAAAAAAGATTAGTATTGTGTGGTTGAATGATTTCCCCGAGGGAGCCAGGAATTTCCATGAGTATATTGGTGGAATACTTGGTGGAATCTTCTCCAATCAGAGAAGAAGATCAAATGATATTCATTAAGTAAATCATAAAGCTAAAAAATGGAATAAAAATATTTGTACAAGACTAACTTTACTTGGCCATATCTCTACACTATGACAAAGTTCTGTTCAACACACAAGACATGCCCTATGTAGGCAACAAAAGGTATGTGTGGCTCTGCAGCAGTAGAAGACAAGGAAGTAAATATGTCAATAACAGTGACCTTTGCAACTGACACATCTCAATTCAAATCCTACCCTAGGAAGCTCACCAACTGTGTGACCTTGGTTTTATAGTTTATTGAGTCTTAAATCTATCATCTGTCATATAGATGTGAAATACATCTATCACTCAGAGTTTCTATCAGAATTAAAGGTGTAAAAGCAATCTTAGAGCCTGCATTCAAGAGACATTTAATAGATGGTGATAAGCAAAGGCATGTCCAAAGTCAGTAGTAATTTCAAAGAAGTGACTTAACAAGGAGAGTCATTCTAAACCCCAGAGGAGATACTCAAATTGGATTTTGAGAATGTAGGTGTTCGCCAGGTTGCTTAGACAGATTGAAAATTGCAGGCAGAGATATGAACAAGTAAAAAGCCTAAAACAAAACAAAACAAAAAATTGTGAATGGTTTGGCTTGGAATTTGAAAGAAGACACAGCAAAGGTAGAAAGTCTTCAAGAAAGTGTGGTTAGTCAGAGGTGATAATGATTCTTATGGGTCATGGTTTGTTCAATAGCCTTTAAGGAAGAGCATGTCTAGAAACAATTTTTCTCTGTCACATAGAACAGTCAAGCTTCAGAGAGACTCACATTAGTCCCAGATATATATGCATGTATATATCTAGAGAGTCTGATATATCATATGTATAATATATATGACTATTTTATATACATATATAGCATCTGTGTGCAGGGCAAACACCCTACTCACTGTGCTATCGCTCCAGAGACTCCTGTCCCCACACCTGGCTGTCTTCAGTGGGGCCCCTTGGAGGGGGGTGGGTTGAGTTTCCCTCCCAGCCCTGAGCAGAGCCCCAGTAGCTGAAGACCTCCAGAACTCAAACACAGCCATGCTTAAGACCATTCTCCACACACTTGGACGAGCCTCACACATGAAGGAACCAGCAGAGGAACCCAGGTGTGTGGGACCTGGGACTGAGAACTCCAAGCCTGCTTGGATTGGGACTGGGACTCCTCCACCCAGATCCCCCATCTTCCAGTAGTTAGACAGTTACACCCACCAAGTGCCCCCAGAGTCGTTTAATCCCCTCAATGGCCAAGATGCAGAGACTATAGAACCAAGCTCCCGGAAGTGCGCTGCCATATTTGCTGCCACATGACCTCTTATTGTTTAGTTCTCACTCTCAGAGAACCTAGCAGGCTATCAAGAGTATTCTGCCCACATGGCAGAGTCTGGAAAGCTCCCCATGGAGTATTCTATATGCCAAACCCCAGTAACAATGATGGGTCTCATTGTCCTGACCCTGAAAGAGCCTCCAATGTGGCACTTGCTACAATCTCAGGGCTAGGATGAATGGCGACATTACTGGTGCCTGCTGAAGGAAATAGATGAACAACGGGATAATAGTGATAGTAATCTGTATATTATGATGATATATCCAGAAATCCTGTGTTACTTTCTATTGAAAAACCTACCAACCAGTAAGGACGGGGCATTGACACTAACATATCCTCACTATATGGACCTACATAAAAATGCCTAGATCTTGTAAGTCATACATACTTCTCCCCCAACAGACGAGTCAAGAAGAGTTTAGTGCTCTTCTTCTTGGACCAAGGCAGAAGCATGCCTTCTTGTATATTTTTCACACCGACCAACTACTCTCCCTATAGTTGAAGATGGAACTCTTCTGAAGATTGCTAATCCTTTCATTGAGATCATGAATATGTCTAGCTGTGCCTATGAATCACTTAATATCCCAAGAATGACCTGTTAGTCTTCCCTCTGAACCATCAGCTATGTTGTTCATAACTGAACCTATAATGCCTAGAACCATGCCTGTTTATAATTAGAATCCAATAAACATTTTTGTTTGTTTTTTGGGCCACATCTTGCAATGCTCAAGGATTACTCTTGACTCTGCACTCAGAAATTACTTCTGGCAGTGCTCAGGGGACCATATGGGATGTGAGGATAAAACCCAGGTTGGCCACGTGCAAGACAAATGCCCCACCCATTTCTTAAAGAATTTATTTGTTTTCCAAAATGCCTGAACCAGCTGACATTCGCACTAACAATAAATAAGGGAGCCTCTTTCCCCTGAATCCATGCCAACATTGGTTGTTTTCATTCTTTTTGATGTGTGCCAGCCTCTCTGGTGTGAGGTGATATTTCCCTGTTGTTCTGATTTGTGTTTCTCTGATGGTGAGTGATAAAGAGCATTTCTTCATATGCCTTTGGATATTTGTATTATCTTCTTTAAGGAAGTTTTGATTGATCTCATCTTCCAATTTTTTAATGGGTTGGGATATTCTTTTCTTGTAAAGTTCTGCTAGTGTTTTGTGTATCTCGAATATTAACCCTTTATCAAATGAATGGTAGACAAACATTTTTCCCTGTAAAGTGTCTTTGTATTTTGGTCATCATTTACTTTGAGGTGCAAAAGCTTCTTAATTTAGTGTACTGTCATTTGTTTATTTTTGCTTCCTCTTGCTTGACCAATGATGTTGAATCCTTAAAGACACTTCTAATTTCAATGTCAAGAAGAGTTCTACCTATGTTTTACTCAATGTAACTTATAGATTCAGGTATTGAATCCATTCTGACTTGACTTTTGTGTAGGGTGTTAGAAAGAGTCTGAATGCATTTTTTATTTTTTGCAAGTGGCCAACCAATTTTCCAACACGACTTGTTGAAAATGTTTTCCTTTTTTCACTTGAAGCTTTTTACTCCTTTCTCAAAAAATAAACTCCTCATATATTTAAATATATATCTTTAGATTTTCAGTTCAACTCCATTGATCTGAGGGTCTGTCCTTACTCCGGTACCATGATATTTTAATTTCTGCAGCTCTGTAATAACAATTTGAAGTTGGGGTAAGTGATGCCTCCAATCTTCTTTATCCCTAGGATTCTTTTGGCTATGCAGGCAGGGTGTTTATTATTGTATATGGATTTCAAGAGTGTTTGATCTATTTCTTTGAAAAACAACATGGGTATCTTTGTAAGGACTGCATTGAATTTGCATCATGCTTTGGGAAGTATTGCCATTTTGATTATGTTAATCCTCACAATACAGGAAAAGCAGATGCATTTCTATTTTCTGTATGCTCTTTTATTTATTCATATTTTATTTAAATAAATAAAATAAATTATTATGTCTAATATAATAAAGTTTATGAATATTTATGCATGAATAAAGTGCTAGCCATTTTGGAAAACAGTATGTACACTCCTCAACAAACTAGGAATTAAACTTCCGTATGACCCAGCAATTCGACTTTTTGGAATATACCCCAAAATGAGGTATGTTCCAAAAAGACAATTCATAAAAGACGTTTTACTCCCTAGGTTTATTGAAACATGATTCACAATAGTCAAGATCTGGAAACAATCCAAGTGCTCAAGATGAGATAACTGAATACAGGAATATAATACATGTACACAATGGGATACTACTTGGCTTTATGAAAAGAAAGTATCATGCAATTTGCTGCTATGTGTGTAGACCTAGAGAGTATCATGCTGAGTGGAGTTAGTCAGAGGGAGAAGAACAGACACATTTTCATATGCAGAATATAAAGAAACATAGTAGGGGGATAACAAATGCCCAAAGGCAATAGAAACAAATAACGTGACAACTGAAAATCTTCAGTAGGAAGTTTGCCACTGGACAGGATGGGGTGGCTCGAAGGGGAACTAATAGGGTGAGAATGGGTTCACTATATTATGATTTTATTTATTTTAATTTTTATATTTTACTGATGCAAAATAGTTTTTTGAGAGAAATTTACTTAGAAAGTGTGAGAGAAAGAGGAATATGTGTTCCAGAGAGGACAGAAACTTTGAATAAATGTAGAGGAGAGAAAGATAAAAATACATATTCAAGAGAGGAAAATGTGCTTGAAAAAATCACTATGCTCTGATTTTTTAACTAGATTTTAAGAAGCTCTTTTTTGCCCATTGGGCTACCTCTTTATCCCTTTTCTTCATTCACCTCCAACAACCCTGTGGTCCAGAATTTATCTAGTGTGGGGTGGGCTTCAGGAGACTTAAGAGGCAAGTTTAGGGTATGCTGTATCTTATTTTTTTTTTTTTGCTTTTTGGGTCACACCCAGCTATGTACAGGAGTTACTCCTGGCTCTTCACTCAGGATTTATTCCTGGTGGTGCTTGGGGGACCATATGGGATGCTGGGAATTGAACCTAAGTTGGCTGCGTGCAAGGCAAATGCCCTACCTGCTATGCTATCACTCCAGCCCCTGTATCTTATCTTTTAAATCAAGAAGTCATAGATCTAAATGTATTATCTCTTCCTCTTCTTCATGGAAATAACACACCTTTCTTCTGTTAGATAATTATTATTTATGTAACATATAAACTTCAGACATCAGAGGTTTGAACTATTAATTTATTGCTCTACTCATGATCATGAGTGTTTGGTGGGTGTCATCAATGTGGTGATTCAGGGATTCAAGCTTCATCTATCCAATGGTTCAATGGTCAACCCCTCTTGGAAACTATAGATGCTATATTCAGAAGCATTAGTACCATGTGGAGGCAGGTAACAAGTGTTCATCTTGGATACATATAGGTCTACTGAATCAAATACTCTGGGGTTATGTTCTATGGTTTAATGTGGCTTTCAAATTGTTCTGAGAGCCTGGATAATTTAGGACCACATTCTAGGAGAGAGATGAGATTTTGGTGACCGCAGTTATCAAATCTTCTAAAAATGAATGTTATGTCAATATATTAGAGATCCCAGGACTTGCAATTGCATTGTTATCCAAAATATATGTGTTTAGTTCCTACTGTGAGTCAGATCCCAAGAGATACATTATTAGCAAAATCAGATCTATTACTCCTTTACTTTAGATATGTTGGATTAAATAAGGTGTTGGCTTATCTGGTACAAAGTAGGAAAATAGTACATTTTCATAAGATGAAAGTGAATAAATAATCTACCTTCCTGGAATTCAGCTTTATAAATTTCATAAAAGAGGGAATTTGACTTTCAAATATACCCATTTATCTCTTTCTGAAGGTGTAACAAAACACATTTTAAATATTTAGGTAAAACCTTCCTGGCAGAGAAGCATTCTTGGCTCCCAGTGTGGCCTGTAGTCACAGAAAATGCTTTAAAGACTATTTGAATCAATGCTCCATCCATCAAGAGTGGAGGTCACTTAGGTTAAGAGCCTAATGGCAAAAACAATCAAAATTACCAACTACTGTTCATGGACTGAAAGAGAAGCATGTTATCTATGTCATTTTACAAAAAGCCTTAAACCTTTTGAGGCAGCTTCTCCTATTCATTCTCATGTTAGTGATGAAGGTACCAAGACTGAGAAGCTTCAACAAAGTAGCCAATGTCATATATTTCATCAGTGGAAAAATTGGGGCACAAGTTCAGACTTTGGGTAAATTTAATGTCTATAACATCTGGCTTTAACTGTAACTCTAACCTGAAGTTTATAAAAACAGAAGCATAGAGAATGTCCTGACCCCATTCCAGGCTGTCTCCACAGGGGCATGGGGGGTAGGGGTGGGGATTTTGAATTCCTCTCCCTGCCCCAATAGAGCCCTGGAAGCTGATAACCTCCAGAACCTATTGCTGCCATGCCCACGGCCTCTCCACATAGGCTTGGACAAGCCTCACCCATGAGTGAATCTGCAGAAAAACCCAGGTATGTGGGACCCGTGACTGAAATCTCCAAGCTCACTTGGAGCGGGAATGTGCTTCCTGTCTCCCATCACCCAAGCTTACAAGTACCTTGGCAGTCATACCCACAAATTGCCAATGGTGCCATATAATTTCATCAATGGCCCAGATCCAGAGACTAAGAAATGAAACTCCTGGAAGAGAGCAACATAGGCCTTACCCATGAATAAATATGCTCTATAATTATATTCTAAATTTTAGAATTCCTGGAGCAACCTCTCATACTCTACATACTATGCACCATTGAAGTACCAAGAGTAGCACACATTTGACTGGGTTTAACAAACATATTTGTAGTCTCTTATACAAGGGCTTACTGACTCTAGGATGAAATACGACAAGCTTCACACACTCTCCTCTTATTGTAGTGGGAAGGTGCAATGTTGGTGAGATTGGTATCTGAATACTAAATGTAATGAATTATTGTGAACAACTTTATAAAAATAAAACAACAACAACGAAACAGAAGCATACTTAGACTTTGGTGGAGGGATCAGATTCTCAGCGAAACCAACCTCTGTTAAAGCTTCTTTAGAGCACTTGGCAGTGTCTTTTGAGGAGTGGAGAGAGGACCTCTGGGAAAGATACACAGGGAGGAAGGAGCTTCCCCTCAGGCAGAGTGAGAGCAGCGCATGTGTGCCTGGATACTGACGGAAATCCCACCCATGGCTGCGAGGTCTTCTACAAATCAATTAACCTTTATGAGCTTAAGAAGCATATGGCCCATAAAAGTGAAGGTGATTCCTTTAATGGCTGTCTTGTATAGTCATTATTAGAAGTCAATGAAAATAATTATAGTGCACATAAATATGACACCCATGGACAGTGTGTTCCTTGAGACAAAGTCACTAATAATCACAGTGGGGGATCACAGAGGAAACTCTTGCTTGGCCTAAAGCATTCATAAATATTCCAGAGACAGATGAGAATGAGACATTGACTACAAAGAGGAGCACAACAGGGCAGAGAGGTGGAGGTATGAAGCATCATGGTGATGGCCAAATAATAAATGTTCTTTCCATGATTCTGAGCGTGTGACTAAATTTTGAGCAGCAGTTGAGGATAGAAAGACAGGGCCTGTTGATGTTTCCCATCAGAAAGAAACATTGGTATATTTAGAATGAAATGAAAACGAGAACATTGCTGAGGCATAAATGAGGAAATGTTTCTTGCAAGCCCTCGGCAAGCTTCAAAGCTCCAATCTGAACATTAGTTATTGCTTCTGCTACTGGTGTTGCCAAGTTACAGCAATCCAGGTATTTCTATTTTGAAATGATTGCACAGAATTTCAAATTCAGGAAATCCCCCCAAACATCATCAGCAACAAGAAGAGGAAACATCCACTGGGAGGAGGGACACCATCCTCAGCCAAACTGAGAGTGATTTATTGCCATGAGTAATCAATAGTACTTGGTTCTCATCAATTTGATACCTCATTGAAAATTTTGAGGTCTCAATGTGCTCATTAAAGAGAATAATGGATTTACATCTTTTAATTATGTTTTATGGATTGTGAACATAATGTAATTAAGACTTTTCGGGAGGCATGATGAACGAGCAGGGTGGACTGACATATGGTAGGAGACAGCACATTGAGTGGACTCGGGAGAGAGGAGACCAGCCCCACGGTTGACAGCTCAGGACAGGGTGTAAGGACAAAATCCATAGTGCAGGAGCCCAACGACGCTGAAAGTCAGGAGGAAAGGAGGGACAGAGCAACAAGCCAGTCACCTGGGCCTCAGCACTGGAGCTGAGTGTAGGTGCTTATGGAATAGGGCAGTGCTTTCTGCCTCTCCTGCTCTCACACCTGCCCTTTCTCTCTCTCCTACCCCACTGCTGTTACCTTGGTTGCAAACACATTTGTTCTTTTATTTTTAATTGTGGACAAAAGGTCTATTATGATGAGCTCGCTATTCCAGCCACTGTTCAGGGCACAGTTGGGTGCTTTTGTATGATCCCATGAGGCTGTGTTGTTTGGGTGTGTCTTGAGTGCAGCTGAGCCGGGTTATTCTTAGTGTGGCAGTGTTGGATGCATTCCCAGTGTTTCAGGGTTGGCTATATTGGGCATATTCCCAGTGTGGTAATGTTGGGTGTCATCACAGTGTTTTCAGTGTTGGGTGTATTCCAAGTACAGCTGTGTTGGGTAGATTCACAATGTTATGTTGTGTGTATTTGAAATATTGTAAAGTTGGGTGAATCCAGACTATTGTGCAACACATACCCAGAACTATTTTCATCATGTAAAACTAAAACATTGTACCCTTAACAACAGTCCTCCTCCAGCCCCTGGTACTTCCTTCCTATCTCTGTGAATACAATTCCTTTAGGAGCCTCACGTTAGTGGAAGGAATCATAGTGTTAGTATTTCTGGAACTGGTTTCTGTCCATCACATAATGTGCCTTAGGCTCATTTTCTTTCCAAAATGTGTGTGTGTAAGGTGGGAGAGAGAGAGAGGGAGGGGGAGAGAGAGAGAGAGAGAGAGAGAGAGAGAGAGAGAGAGACAGAGAGAGAGACAGAGAGAGAGAGAGACAGAGAGAGAGACAGAGAGAGACAGAGAGAGAGAGAGAATACAGACAGAGAGACAGAGAATGCTACATCCTGACCTGTGACCTTGCTCTTTCAGGCCTGTAGTTGGGGCTGGGAGCTCTTCAGGAGTCGACAATATTAGAGACTGGGTGATGAAGCCCAAGGAGACTGCTGAATAGGAACGGGGAGGGAAGGTCTGGTCTAGTAGGCATAGGTGGCAGGTCACTAGGTAGACGCAAATCCTGTGACTACATTATACCTTAGGATGCAGCCTCCAAGTACCACACAGAGGAAGGGTTTGAGGGGGTGTCGGAAGGCTGAAATTTGAAGATCAGATTTGAAGTCTGTTTCAATAGTGTAGGCAATGGAGGCTGAGACCCTAAGGCAGGCAGGTGAGGGTGCACCAGGAGCAGGGAGATGGGTTTGATGCTATTATCTCGCCCAAATGTTCTTCAGCAGGCACTGTATCCAAACAAATGCAAGCAGAGACTACGCAGCACCCCCCTCCCCTTAGAAAGTTATAAACAGCCAAAATAGGGGTGGATGATAAAGTATGACAGTATAATACCCATTGTGGAGAGCAGGTTTCAGCACCCGGGGGAGGGTTATGCTAAGCTGACATAATGACAGCAAGAACATAGCTTTAGGTGATGAAATTACACTCATTAAACAGGCACTATTTTAGGCACTATATTCCACTTGACAGGGAGCCACAAACAGATGGTACAACGCAATTTACTGGACCACTGTTCTCCAAAAGTGGGTCTTAACTTGGAACCCTTCACTTGGGAAATGCTGACAAGTCCTCCTGCCCATTTCCCCACACATTAACATACATCCACCTCAGCTGTTTCGGTCTTGCTCCAGATACATGGTAAAATTTGCAAAGAAATCACACAGCAGAGAAAAGCATAACTTAAAAGTACGTGTTTCCCTTCTATTTCCCAGTTCTACCCACAGCCATCTTTTCCTATTTAAATGGACACCAAACATTCATACCTACATATATGCTAAGTGGATATCTTTGCATATCTTTGTTTAGATGTATGAAAATGAACCAGTTCTCAGCAGTAGAATTATTGTGTCTCAGACTAAATCCATCAGAATCTTAATATCTTTCGCAAAATTGTTCTCCAAAAATATGGCACAAATTCCTGTCCTATCCACAAGGTGTATTATTTATTTATACCATTTTATTCATTATCTAGTGGTGGCATCTCATTGTGATTCAATTTGCATCTCCCTAATGACGATCAGTACTGAGTATCTTTTCATGCATGTACAACACCAGCCAATGTGTCTTCCTGACGAAGTAGCTGATCAGAGGCTTGTCTCACTTGTGGTTGAATTCTGAGGGCTTTATTTTTTTATTATTGGGTTTTGGCTTTTCTTTACATATTCTGAGCACAATCTGAGGTCATGTATTTTGTAAAAATTGTCTTCCAACCTGTGATTTCAATTTTCATTCTCTGAATAGTTTTGGTGTAGCATTTTTTTTAAAAAGATACGCTCTAATGATCTCTGATCTGTATCTATTTATTTTAATTTAATTTAATTTTATTTTTATTTTTTATTTTATTAGTGAGACATCATGAGGTACAGTTGCAGACTTACAAATTTTTGTGCTTGGGTTTCAATTATATCTATTTATTTTTAATGTATTATGTTTTGGGTAATATTACTAGGAAATTAATGCCTAACACAAATCTATGAGGACATTTTTTTCTAAGGGTCAAAGAGGCAGTTTGATGGTGGAGCCTTGCCTTGTTTGAGAGCTGAGGGAGCAAAACATGAAATTAGGTAAAGCAAAATAAAAATAGTGACAAGGTCAGAAGAATATCTCCGTGGGCTGCGTGCTTTCTGTGCAGTTGGGGGCTTGGGTTCAAAGGCC
>JAOXYA010000016.1:29653328-29665654 GCA_028565675.1 Sorex palustris | reverse complement strand
GGGAGAGAGAAAGAGAGAGAGAAAGAGAGAGAGGGAGGGAGAGAGAGAGAGAGAGAGAGAGAGAGAGAGAGAGAGAGAGAGAGAGAGAGAGAGAGAAACAGAGAGACAGACAGAGACAGAGAGACACAGAGAGACAGAGAGACACACAGAAAGGTGACAATACCATTCACTCCCTTGAATCACTCCCCTGAATTCTGTTGCCTTCTTATTGACTTTCCCAGCTCCAACCTCAGGATTCCTTATACTCAGCTCATAATGGGTATTTCTAACAGGGTAAGGTCACTGCCAAATTAAACATCTTATGTACTTTCCCTCCTTAGGGTGATTTACCATCTGTTTTCCTTGCCTTCCATTACTGATCCCATCAACTATGCTTGTTGCACACCCCAGGCCAGCCATATTTCTCTGTCTCTCTTTCTGTCTCTCTCTCTCTCTGAACTCACTATTTTCAAACCTATTTGCCCCCTCATATATCTGCATATATATGAGGTGTTCCTAGACGTCTATATCTACTGATCATGAATCCTTGTGTTCTTTACTTGTGATCCACCTTCCTCCAGGTACTTCTGAACCAACAAAGAGTCTAATAGAGTGGTTTGTGAACTCACCCTCAGTGAGTCAGTTTTATAAATAGGCTCTTACTGGGATGCAAACATGTGCACTTGTTGTCATTATCATTCAAAGCTCCTTAAAGAAAATCTTGGCTGACTCCAGCTCTAGGCCATCACTATCTATTGTCTAGTTGCTTTGGAGTTATGGCCTTGGGTAATTCAACATTCCCAAAGGAGAGAATAATAATACCTATTTCACAGCTTTATTGTGAAGACTAGGTATTACAGGCCAGGATGACTAGCAATAATGTCTCTACTGGCTCATCCAATAGATACAACGCAACCCCAAGCAGTGATGAGAGGCCAGACTTGGTTTCCCTCCAAGTACAAAAAATGTAGGGTTTGGGATTGTGAGATTTAGGGTCCACATTTCAGACCACATTGATTTTTAATGTACATTAAGGTCTCGAACTTCTCATCTGTGAAATGAGGAACATAATATCTTGCTTGCAGGTTTATTGTGGAGACTGAAAGTTGAAAGTATTTTAATAATGATATATGTGTTGAAAGCAGTTTGGGCAGGATAGCATTAGAAAGCAGACACCCTGGAGAAGCCAGTTTGACACTCTGAGGATGGAATTCTCGTTGTGCGACTCTACAACTGACTGTGCTCCAATCTTGTTACACTGTCCTTTTGCTTGTGAATGGCTTGTGAGCCCGCTGCAGGGCTGACGCCCAACTTCCCTGGGCCCTGTATGCCTCATAGTTCCTTCTCTGAGGAAATGATCTGTGATGGTCCTTGTTGGGCCTGCTTTTACTGGCCTCTAGGGGGAGCTCAAGACTTCATCATCCTTGATGGCGTGGTCAAAGGCAAAGAAATTACTGAGTCCACTGAAGACAGAATATATGCAGAATGAAGGGAGCAAAGAAAGGAGAGATTGATGCCCCGGATAAGGGGAAGCTTGGCTTCTGCGGGCTCAATGTAATTTTTATTTACACCCCCCCCCATTTTTTCTTTCTCATTGACACTAGGAGCCACAAATCACCTCAATTTGAGTAGAGAAAGTTTGTCCTTTGTGGGGCCACAGCCCTCTTTAGAAAGTAGTGGGCTCACCTGGTCCCCCTACCCCATCTGGCATGATCTCTGAGCACAGAGCCAGGAGTAAGCCCTAAGCACAGCTTGGGAGTCTCTCAAAAATAAGCAAACAAAAAGTTTGGTGGGGTGGGGGCGAGTTTCTTCTCAGGCTGGGGAACTGGTCTATGCACCCAGTCACTCTCTTCTCTTTACAGTAAAGCCCCAAGGTAGAGAAGAGCCTGACTGTGTGCACAGGTCAATTTCCAGCTAGGTGAAATGCCCCCCCCCCCAACATCCAACCCACACCACCACCACTACCACCACTATCACCATGACAATGAGATCTTGGGAAGTAATAATAATCAACTAGTTCTAAGGCTTCCATGACCCCACCTTGCGGACACAGGAACTAAGGCCTGATAAGACTTTTACCTGCTCACCCCCTCACCCTTAATCTCTCAGAGAAGTTCCAGCAGAGAAAAAAGTCCAGGGAAGGAATGCCAAAGAAGAATGTAAAACTATTCCCAAATCTACCCATTGCCAGAAAGCCCCATGTGGAGGAGCTTGGGAGAAACCAACTTGGAACAAAGGAGGTTCACACATATATGTTACCTAAACACATGTGTTGCTGCCAAGCAAATGTGATGCCCTAGCACAGGAGTTGTCTGCATCTCCCCACTTAAGAGATGTGGACTTTCATACTTTCATTGATATATATATATATATATATATATATATGTCTCAATGACAACTTTTTCATTGACAACTATACATACCTTGCATGGGGAAGTATACTGGGGCTCCCTCTCCACTCTGGAGAAGTCCTCACGCTCTCTGAGCATGTTATTCTCTCTCTCTCTCTCTCTCTCTCTCTCTCTCTCTCTACTCTCTCGCTACACCTCCCTCAGAAACTTCCAAATAAAACCTGGTTTTGCTTCACTGTTCATCTCCTCCTGTAATTCTTTGCTGTGAGGGAAAGGCAAGGACCTAAAAGGCTCCAGTAAGGTCTAGGACTGACTTTCTTTTCCTGCAAGGAGTAAGACTCGCAGCAGATTCTTACCAGTTCTAGATTTCCCCAGCTATTATCGGGGCTGGAAGAAATACATAGAGAGAAAATGCTCTCTGTGTCTTCTCGAGGTTGCTAGCTCTTTCCTCCCCACTTCACATCAGTTACTCAGGGGCCCCCACCAGTCAGTTACTCAGGGGCTCCCACCAGCCTCAGTTTGGTGCAAGACTTGAGGCACAGTGGCTAGAAATTTCTTTTTTCTTTTTTTTTTTTTTAGTGAAAAGTGACTTGCCTTCTTGTTGAAACATAGGAAAACTGGTCTAAGCCCTCATAATACTGGTCTTCATGTGGCCAGTGACTTCTCTAGGTGGCCTCTGCTCTGGGTCATGTAAAATGCTATGTGAGGTGGCAAGAACATCTGAGTACTGCAATTGTGGAGTTGAGTGCTTTCTCTGAAAAATGTATTGACATCAAGGTGCAGCCCTTTCCACTTACGGATGATCAAGCCAGATGGAGACCTGCTGCTTTAGTCGTGCCCATCAGTCCTAGTCTACTTACCCACTCTGTGGCGGGGTCAGCCACTCATGCTGCTTCTCAGCTTCCTTATTTATAAAACAGCAACAATATGCCTCTGCAGGGCTGTTCCGGGAGCCTCGCATTCTGCGCCATTAATTTTCTGGGCTCCCAGGATAGTCAGGTATTTGATACCATTCAGCCTGATTTCCCAACACCCTCCCAGTGCTGGATTACCATGCATTGGATGGCTTTGGCTTGAGCCAACTCCCTTAACAAATGTTTCCATCTTCGATTAAAATTAATTCAAAGACAGGGACCAGCCACACATCCTGTAAGGGACTAAGAAAATGGCATTAATTTTGTAAATTAATAAATATGCAAATGGATGCTTTGTATGGAATGGGCTGGAGAAGCAGGAAGTAAATTGTGTTGTAAATTATGCATTGCCAGATGGAGCAGCTCCCCTTGACTTAGCATGCAAGGCAGAGGAAGCCGGAGCTAGGCTGGCAGCTGTGGCTTCTTAGAATGAGTGGCATGCCTAGCCTCAGCAGCCTGGCTGCTGAGTCACGGAGGGGTTCTGCAGAGGCCACCCTAGTCCCACGGCCAGCAGGCTTTTCCCCAGCCACTGCAGAGAAGCATCTGGACAGATCGTCTAGTGGCTACTCTGAGGATAAGCAAACACAAGCTTTTTGTGAGAATCAGCACCCGCTGTCCTCTGCTCAGAGCTTGGGACTGCAGAA
This sequence comes from Sorex palustris, assembly GCA_028565675.1. Classification (NCBI taxonomy): domain Eukaryota; kingdom Metazoa; phylum Chordata; class Mammalia; order Eulipotyphla; family Soricidae; genus Sorex; species Sorex palustris. The sequence continues at coordinate 29,661,766 of JAOXYA010000016.1, read as the reverse complement.
ATGTGGGTCCCCTGCTGGGAGAGCCTTATCTGAGGTGGCCTAATTCCCCCTGCAAGGAAGGTGTGACTGGACTGGGGAACTGAGCTGATGCTGGATTGAGCCATCAATCATTCCGAATGGGCAGAGGACCCGTCCAGGTGTTCCACATTGTGCTAAATAGATACTGTGGGGAACGGGGTGGGGAGAGTTGGGGGGTGGGGAGGAGAGCCAGAGATGATTATTCAGCACAATCACTCAGGGAATTTCTCAGAAATGGATTCTCAGACTCTGCCCTCCTGAATTCTGATGTAGCAGGTGTGGGCAGGGCCTGAGAATCTGTTTCCCAGCTTTGGGGTCTTCACAATGAGCATTCAGGTTTGGGGTCACGGCTGCAGAGAAAATTTCTCCTGGGTCCCAGTCTTTCAGGGTCCAGAAATGATCTGGAGGGCATTCTTGGGTCCTGGCCTGCTCCTGACCATATGTCATTGACCACAAGCTAAGGGGAACAGACAAAGAGACCAAGGAAGGAATTTTTGATTGATGAGTCGTGCAGGGCCCTGAGCCCTTACTGGCTCTGAGAGACAAGGAGCAAGAAGGTCTCTGAAGAGGGAGATGCCAGCTACCAAAGGAGGTGGGAGTCAGGAACCATCCCAGTGTGGGCGCAATTAACTTAAGACCAGGAGCATGCTCGCCAGTGCCCGCTAAAGTCCAGCTCTGTGCCTTTGGAGGAGTAATTTATACATCCCCCTTAAATGTGGAGTAGTGGAGACTGAAGTGTCTCCGTGGGTCTGCTCCTTAGAAATCTGAATGCAGAAATGAAAGTGATCCCCCACATCATTCAGATCCAGACAGTTGCCAACCAAGAGTCCCATGGCAAACACCCCTTCTCCTCTCCAGGTGATTCCTAGACAGGTCAGAGGGTCTAACACATGGTGTTTCTCTCTGCCTCTGCAGCCCTAGATCCCAAACTTCTCTCCTACCTCTATGGGTCCTCAGAGCATTCTGCCCAGGAGAATGAGGAGGAGGGTGATCTGACAGAGATGAAGAAGAAACCGGAAGGCCAAGCCCTCATCCTCTTTGAAGGATAGGGTCACTCAGAAGCATCAAGATCAGCCCTAGGACAGACTCTAAGAAGGTCCAAGTGGTGGGGTCTTGCTAATGATGGCAGCTGGCTGGTCAATTTCCCTCCAGACTGCAATGTGGACACAATGTACACGCTTGTCTGCTGTCAGAACTACTGAATATGCAGTTTATGTTTTTGTTGTTATGGTTTTGTTGTTGGGTCACACCCAGCAGTGCTCGGGACTCCTGGCTCTGTGCTCAGGGGTTACTCCTAAGTGGGGCTCAGGGGAACCATATGGGATGTCAGGATTGAACCCAGGTCAACCACATGCAAGGCAAGGGCCCTATTTGCTGTACTATCACTCCAACCCCAGTGAATGTGCAGTTTGAATGGGACTACTGGAGGTGGTAGCCTCTCTGTAGGGGCTTCACGTGACTCACTCCTCCTGGCCTACAGCGTTTCCCTGCACATGGTCCACACTCACATTCTTCCTGGGAAACACACAAGCTCATCTGCCAGCAAGGAAATCAGCTCTCTGTCTTCAGAGCAAAGCTCTCTGTCTCAAATTGCAAACCTGGGTTTTGTCATCAGGCAATAGCCCCACAAGCATGATGAGTCCCATTCAAAGATGCGTGACCTAGCCAGAGTCAAGCAGAGTCTCCATTTATTCCTCTGTCATTGAGAATGGAAAGAAAAAAATCCCCGTTTTGTCTCTTTATTCCCCACCGGGGTGATGAGAAACAAGCTGGAAGGTGGGCAGGTGAGGAGGTGAATCCCTGAGCCTACCTACATCCCAGGTCAGGCTTTGTATTTAATGCCACTTTCCCCCCGGCTTTGCTTGGCTTCACAACCCTCCCCAGCCCCTCCAGAGCCTGTGGCCCTGCCCCCACCACTCTTGTCTCAGAGCTAGGGGAGTGCTGTGTTTGCCAGCCCCAGGAGGTATCTCATTTTACAGCTGGGCAAACCCCAGCAGGCCGACTTCTGTCTCTGCAAAGTCATGCTCTCCCCAAATGTCTAGGCAGCAGGTGGCAAAATGGTGTTGTTATGGGAGGCGCATAGATAATCATGCTTTGCTTCTAATCAACCACCATCCCGTGAGGAGCGATCATTTACAAGGGCCCTGGCATCCAGGCTGGCAGCAGCACTGCTGGGAGATGGTCAGGCAGGAATTCCTCCAGGAGGGGAGAGAAAGAGCAGTGCAGGTGGGGTTCCTAGAGCCACAGCCCCCTCCAGGGCACAGTCTGCCACCCAGACCTCTCACACCTGCCGAACTTCCTCTCTTCGCAGACTCAGGAGGACTCTGGGCCCTCTTCTGGGGGGATGGGGGGTCAACTAAGACCAGCAGCTGCCCCAGGAAGACTGTATTTAGTAAGAAGTAGGTGGCCACTAGCACAGCTACACTGTTGAGGTTCCCATCCTTCCAGGTCCAGGTCAAGGTTGAGCTATTCCCATCACACCTGTGTGCCCGCTGACCTGGAACCTGCATCCGAGGCCTCCAGGGCAGAAAGGATGGCATCCTTGGCTCAGGTTTGCATGCAGGGAGAGCACTTCTGCTGCCAGTGGAAGTCCGGAAATGGCACCATCTGTGGGCCCCTTCCTTCTTGCCTTCTGCTCTCTGGCAGCCCCCAGGCTGTGGCTGGGAGCCATTATTAGCCCGTTCACCCCCTGAGGAGTCCAGCTCAGGCCTTGGCTGATGACATTCAAGGCTAAAAGGGGATAGAAATTCTCCTGGCTGTGGAAGGAGTGGAGGTGTGTATGTGGGGGGGGGGGCCGGGGTAGGGGGATGGAATAATGGTTAGAGAACATTCCCAGCATGCACCCGTCTCAGGTTGAACTTTCGGTATTCCACTGTCCCCTGACCATTGTGCAGTCCTTTAGGCCTGAGCAAGAGCAAGTATGATTCTGAAGGCCCTCAGCACCACTGGGGTGGCTGGAGACATCCCAGGGCCCAGACAGTATTGCATTTTGGGGTCCTCATATTGAGTCTCTTGCCAGTGGAGTCCCTGAAATTCCTGAGCAACATCAAAATATCTCTCTGCGTTCTGTGACTCAACATCACACACGGCAGTCCATGCGCGGTGTGATCTGGCGGCTCAGGGTGTGAGGCAGGAGAAGAAGGCGGGACAGTAGTCCTGGTATAAATGGAAGGGGGTCTGCCGGGGAAAGAGGGCCAGAACACCTGTCTCTGGCAGTGACTGCAGGCCACCAAGAAAGGAACAAGTGTTGATCTGTTGTTGTCCAGGTCTCTGGGCAGGGTCCTTGCTCTGTCTCATCCCTTTCTCTCCTCGCAACCTGGCCAGTTGTCAGTGTTGTCAGAATTGATCTCTTTCTCCTGAACTTTATGCTGTGATCCTTGAGGGGATTGAACACCTAAAGCATGATGGACAGCAGGAAACAGAAGCCCAGAGATTTGGGTCTCTGTGACCGCAGAGAGAACACTGGGAGCCAGATCCAAGAACCCCCACTGCAGTGAGAACCTCAGGTCTTTTCTAAATCTGTAACCTGAGATCAACATGCCCTTTAAAATCCTCCTCAGCCAGCTCCCCTGTCTACACCTACTTTTAATGTGTTTTGTCCAAGACGCAATGCAAGGGCTGAAGTCTTGAATAGGGACTTCAAGCAGCTTGGCTTCCTGAGACAGGGAATGCTTTGGAAGTGCCCTTCTTGGTCAATGTTGCAGAAAATAAAAGATTCCATAGAGCTGACTTCTAGCCTTGACCCTGCTTTATTACTTAAATAGGGTCCAGAGAGAGAGAGAGAGTACAGCAGGCAAGACACTTGCTGAGTAAGCCCTGAGCATGGCTGGGAGTGAACCAAAAATGAACAAAAGAATCAGGATGGAGAGAGAGAATACAAGGATTGGAACACATGCCTTATGTGTGCTGGATCCTGGTTCTATTCCCATCACCACTATGTCCCCTAGGTATCTCTGGCCATAGTCCTGGAGCCTCCCCATCACTGCTATAGTGGTATGGCTTATCCCTGGATCCTCAGAACCTGAGCAACTCCACATCCTCAGTCTCTTGCACTTACCACTCCCCAACTGACCAAGAATCATCAGAGGGGCTCTGAGTGCCATTGTATCAGAGCCGCCTCCTAATAAATAAAAAGCACTGTCCTCCCATTGTTCATCGATTTGCTCAAGCAGGCCCAGTAACGTCTCCATTTTGAGATTTGTTGTTTCTGTGTTTGGCATATCGAATACATCATGGGAAGCTTGCCAGGCTTTGCCGTGCAGGCGACATACTCTCAGTAGCTTGTTGAGCTCTCCGAGAAGGGTGGAGGAATCAAACCCGGCTCAGCCGGGCTGGCTGTGCGCAAGGCAAACTCCCAAGACTTTATGTCTATAAAGAAATTTTTGATTGGCAACAAAATTACGCATATCTGTGCCCCAGAAAGCCTCCCCATCAGCCACCCCATAAGAGGAATGCATCTGTCCCAAGGGAAAAGCTTGTTTGGGTGGAGATAATCTCCTACATTCATGGTACACATAGGGTGGGCTTCAATGTTGTACATTGTCAGGGTGAGTGAATTTCTGCTCAAGTCCAATCTTTTTCCATCGTGGGCCACTTGTCTCCAGTTGCCCGTCTGATGTTCCCGTCCAGATATTTTCTGAGGCCTGGTGGCTTCTGGGTTCTCATTCCCCTAGCAGTTAAGAATGAGGCAGCCTCCTGCAGCCTCTGAAGCCCTGCTCACTGTCTAGCTCTCTGCAACCCCTGGACACCGAGGCTCACCAGGAGTCATGAGCGCTAAGCACCCCTCCCTGACCTGATTGCTTGTTTTGCTCTCAGGGTCAGACCTCTGGTATGTCTCCCTTATCCGGATCCTTCAGCACCACTGATCCGGGCCTGTTCCTTATGTGGCTTTTTGCTGTGGGGCGCAAATTCTTCCTCTTTACCGATCTCAAATTTTTATCTGCAAAATGAGGCCATGAAAAGAAAAACATGGAGCCTCATGAAATAAAGTAGCACTGTAGCACTGTTGTCCAGTTGTTTATCAATTTGCTCAAACAGGCACCAGTAATGTCTCCATTGTGAGACTTGTTACTATTTTAGGTATATCGAATATGCTATGGGGAGCTTGCCAGGCTCTGCCTTGCAGGCAGGATACTCTACTCTCCATAGCTTGATAGATTCTCTGAGAGGGATGGAGGAATCGAACCTGGGTCAGCCACATGCAAGGCAAATGCCCTACCCACTGTGCTTCAGCCCATGACATACAGTATTAAATAAAAAAAGGATGTTTTTTTTTATCTGAACATGTTGCAGAAAGGAAAAGATTCAGACTCAGGTTTAGGATGCAGAGCCGGTTGACCCTGAAGTTCTGGAGTTCTGCCTACTCCTTTACTCCCTTCCCAAGTCTGGAGGCCAGAAGTTTGTTGATTTGGTTTGGTTTGGGGTCCGTGCCTGGATGTGCTTACTCCTGGCTCTGTGCTCAGAGATCACTCCTGGTAGGGCACAGGGGACCATATGTAGTATCAGGGATTGACCCCAGGATTGACCCCTGAGATGGCAAACACACTACTAGCTGTACTGCAATTGCTTCTAGCCACAGAATTTGAGAAGCATCTCCCTAGCTTTGCCTTTTCCAGAATGATCCAGAGTTTTACTGGCCTCAATGTTTATGATGAGATTGAACCATGTAAAATTGACGTTTTATAGGTCAATGTCAGCAATTTTATATGGTTTAATAAGACATTGGGTGAGCTATGGGACATTGGGTGAGTCGTTCAGAATTCTCCCTAACTCCTCAGTTCTGTGGAGTTGAACCCCATCCATTAGTACATCCTAGTATTCCTAATCCATCACTATTTCCTATAGTTGCTGCCTCAGAATCTCTAGGATAGAGTGCATTTTTTTTTTATCCAGTAACCTGGGTTGCCTCAATCCAGACTTTCATAGCCCCCTGCCTGGGTCTGATACCTGACCTTGAGTGATTTTCATGACCCCAATACTCCTACCAGCATAGAGGGAATGTTTGAAATACAGTTCTCAGCCTAGAAGGTCCTAATGGCACCATTCTCTACTGGACAATTTCTATTTAGCAATTTCCGCTGCCAGTGACATGGGGTCTGATGAGAACCCTCCTATGATTCTAGCTCTGCTTTGCAACTGCTCTTCCACAGACCTGACTGGCCCTTTCCCCCCATCTCTTTCTTCCCTCACAGCCTGCAAAAATCCTATTCACCCTTGAACACAAGGCTCAGCCTACCTCACCCTCAACACCAGGTGCTCTTGTCTACCCCTAGAGTCTGATTAATGTATTGTATCCTGCACTTGACTCTGAACTGAGGGGAGAGTGTGGGAACTTGACCTTATTTATCCTCACATCCCCAGTGCCAGTGTCAGCTTTCAGCAAATGCTAATTGAATGGACAAGCAAATCCAATGGGAACACGTGGGGCATGTAGACATCTGAAGCTTAAGAGTCAGAAATGATTCCTTCCCACAGCAGAAGGGAAAGTCTTCTTTAGGAAAGAACCCCTAAAACTAATTTCAGATGAAAGTTTTTAGGTTTTATTTAAATTACAATGCTGAATGACAACAACAAAGCCCTTTCAGGGATAATGGGGGTCTTGTTTGTTTTGGGAGCCCACACCCAATGACTCTTGGGGACTACTTTCAGCTCCAACATGTGCTGAAGGGACCATGTGTTGCTGGAGATAGAACCTGAACCAGTTTCAGACAAAGCGTATGCTCTAGTCCATTGAACCATCTCCCTAGCCCTCATTTTTTAAAAAAAATAAATTCCAACCTATGATGTGACTCATTTAGATCTTAGTATATATTGCTCTGGATGGGGGCAGGAGTATGTACATGTGTACCTGTGAAAACACAAGTGTGCTTTTTCTAGGAAATAATAGCAGCCAAACCTGGCAGAGAGATGTGAGACATGCAATTGAATGGTTGGAATCATCAAGGAATAATGAAAATTTGAATGTCTTACCCAACCTGCTACTGATAGTAATTCTCTCTGTTCTTCCAGGTGTTTCAGGGCTGTCTTTGAACTCTCAGCTCCTATTTCTGAATCCTTTTCAATTATCGAAACACTAAGGACTCCAGGTTGTTGGCTAATTCCAAATAGACCTTGTACTTCTTTTGGAAGGTGAGCACTACAGAGGAATACTCTGAATTATATAGCTTTTCATGGTCAGTGGACTCTGCAGGCTCTGTGGTATCGATGAAGGAGTTGGAGTCTGGATTTTTCTGACTACTCTTAATATGCTGAGTCAGAAATCATGGGTAGCCATCAGCGCCATGTGCAGATGACACAGACCCTGGAATATAATTCCACATTCTCAAAGGCCCAGGAACAAGCTTAGGATTTTGTTGCTTTAGACAAACTTTTACTTGGCGGTTTCATCCAAAAGGCAATGGAAAATTACCTTCATCACTCAATAGACACACACCCACATCACTCAAGAATGAAGGAATTGCATTCAATGACTTGGTCACTTTAAGGCCTGTAAGCACTTGATTAAGGCTATCTATGTGTCCATCTTACAATTCGAAACCCAAAGTTTTCATTTTCATGTGCTACTTAGGCTTCTACCAAAGGATCCAAGGGAACTATTTCCCACGATGAACCTCCAGGAGAATCTCCATATATTGTACCTTGTAGATTTCCATGGACTAAGAAGGCATATTCGATTAAGGGTCAAAAAAGAAAGCACAAAAATTACTGCTGTGAAAGTCCAAAAGTCAGCTGTGGAAAACCTAACACCCAAGATACCTGTATTTGAAGAGAAAACTTTCCATGCAGGTTAGTGGTGGTTAGTCCTAGGGCAATACTAATGTGTTCTTGTGTGTGTGTGTGAGGGGTGTCACACCCCAAAATGCTCAGGGGTTACTCCTGGTTCTGTAGTGAAGAATTACTACTGCTGGTGCTTAGGGGACCTTATGGGATTCCAGGGATCGAACCACGTGCAGCCAGGTGCAAGGCAAATACCCTATCCCTACCCACTGTACTGTCGCTTAAGCCCCAAGACTGTGCTCTTTGAAGAAGGACCAGGGTCACAAGTGAAATCTGTGCAGAAAAAAAAAAGAGCACATGAGGACACGGGGGAAGACAGTGTGGGCAACCAGTCAGAGTGAGGCCTCAAGGGAAACCAGTCCCAAAGAAACCTTGATCTTGGACGTCAGTCTCCAGAGCTGGGAACATTTCAAGGTCTGTGGGTTAACCTCCAGGTGGTGATTTGTTAACAGTAGCTCGAGCTGCCTAATGCCATGAGCATTGGAAAGTTTTGTCTCCCTTGAGTATAAAACAACATAAAATGAGGCTGACATCTAAGGATAGTAGATGCACGGGACAGGAAGATTTTCAGGTTATAAATATCGGACTTGACAGAAAATGTCACCAGCTTTTGCAGTTCCAAGTACTCATGTAAGATCATCCCT
>JAOXYA010000016.1:29638525-29650753 GCA_028565675.1 Sorex palustris | reverse complement strand
AATCGAACTCGGGTCGGCCATGTTGGCTGCGTGCAAGGCAAACGCCCTACCGCTGTGCTATCGCAGCCGGCCTGTGACTCCAGAGGCTGGTTCAAACCCTTTTAACAAATTGCAAATCTTAATGTTCCAACACCCACTCTTTCACCAGTGCATATTTCCCTCCACCAATTTCCCAAGTTTTCCTCCTGCCTACTCCTCTCACCCTGCCCCAGAAGCCTGCCTCAATAGCAGACACGTCCCCCCCGCCCCCTCTCTCCCTCTCTGTTGTTTGCAATACTGTTGCAATATTGTTCTTGAAAGGGTATCGTGCATATCACTTCACCTCCTTTCAGCACTCAGTTTTTGTCCAGAGTGGTAATTTCCAACTATCATTTTCATAGCGGTCCTTTCTCTGTCCTAACTACACTTTCACTCCTTCCTTGGTGGTGAGCTTTCTACCATGGACCAATCCTCCACAAAGAAAGAAATCACAAAATACAGGTAGCAAATCTTTGTGCCTAGGACTGTTTTCTCCTTCAGTTTTCTTGGCTTGCCCTGGTGGGTGACACCCAGAAAATTGCTAGTCAGAAGTCCTCTCTCCACCCTGCTCCATGGTTTTGTCCACAAATTCTTCCCCATGTTTAAGCTCCTCATCCTTCCACCTGGAAGAAAAACATTCTCTGTTGGGGCTTGAGCTACCAAGATGAGCCTATGTAAACTGCTCCGCACAAGGGCAGGAACATAGGGACCCATGAAAGTGGGCAAGATTTCTCGTGTGTCTCTTCCCTGCACACTGTACTCTCTTATGAGCCCCAATGGCTGTCTTCTGGTGTCTTCTGGACCCCACTATTTTTTCCTCATGTTCTCTCCAGCTAACCTATTTTCTAAGTGCAGCAGGACTCACTTATGGAGAATTTCTATTTCTGCAGCTAGTGGCACATGCCCCACTCCTGCCACTCTCTGCCTGACCCTGCAGAATCACAGCCTTGCCCGAGTCAGCAGCTGCTGCTTGCCAAGGATTCCTGGGACTTTCCCAGCCAGGATGGATTATTCCTGCAACAAAAATGATTAACTGGCAAATCCTTTCTATTGGGGGTTGTGCCTGACACTGTTTTCGACTGACAAGAATGTACTAGATTCATAAGGAGGTATTTCCTATCTGGAAAGAGAAATTAAATTTCTTTTCTGTGCTCCAGTAAGTAAAAGGATGACACCACTAAAAAGCACTTGAAAAGGCTAGTTCTGAGGACTAGTTTCTAAGATTCTCTCTCTCTCTCTCTCCTCTCTCTCTCTCTGTTTTCAAGGACCAGCTGTCCTACACATTGTAATGAGATAAATCCATGAGCAATACATGAGACAGTTTTGATCTGAAACTCCTTCAATACATCTTTGGGTTATTTGAAAGATGGCATAAACAGACACAAGTACGTCTACAAATCTGTCTAACTGCTCCCAGTTTCCTTTAGAAGGGCTGTTATAGGTCAGCAAACTTGTACTGGAACATTTGCCTACATGGTGAGCTGGGTGGGTTGGGAGAGGAGGGGACTGATGGAAGCCAGAGGTTTTAAAAATAACTCTGGGGACCCTGGTTTGGGAGCTTATAGATCTCTTTGTGTGAGCTAGAAGGTCACACATTTAATGCAAAATGCCCTGGTTCTGAATGTGAATTCAGGATGGTCTCATGTGCTGCTATTAGTATTCCCTCAAACACCACAGCTCTCCTGGATAGACTTTATTTCTGGAAATGATGACTAAACTACAAACTAACAACTGAGCAAGCTGTTGCCCATGAGGACCAAAATGACCCCATTGATCATTAGCATATGCAGAGGGAAAAAGGCCCCTCTGTTCTGTACTCCCATGTCCAGCTGATCAAGGTATTACCTTTTTGTAATTTTTGTCACTGTCACTGTTCTTCCATTGTTCATCAGTTTGCTCAAGCTGGCCCAGTAACATTGTGAGACTTGTTACTGTGTTTGGCATATCGAATACGTCACGGGGTAGCTTGCCAGGCTTCGCGGGCAAGATACTCTTGGTAGCTTGCCAGGCTCTCTGAGAGGGGCAGAGGAATTAAACTCTGGTCGGCCACGTCAGCTGCATGGGTCAGAGCAACAGTACAGGTTGTTTGCCTTACTGTTCTGCATTTGATCCCTGGCCCCTCTAGGGACTCCACCAGGAGTAAACCCTTGAGCATCAGAAGGTGGCCCAAAAACTAGGAAAAAAAAGTTTAATCTAGTAGAGAAGAGTGCTACGTTTGCTGCTTTGTAAGACTTGGCACACAACTTAGAAACATGTTCAGCTCTGATAGTGCAAAACCTGACTAGCTGACAAGCCTTTGCCAGGCTAGCTAAAAACTTCTGGTGGGTGTTGTCAAGCAGGTTCACAGTCTCCATGATGTTTAGGTTTTGAACTGGCATCTCTAGATCTCCTTGGCTTTTCTGCATGCTCACACAATGTTTGCTGCAGTCCCAGGCACAAAAAAGATTCCCAAATAAGAAGGCTGTGTCAAGAGGAAACATGAATCCTCTACTGGTGAGCCAGAAGCTGGTCAGGGCTGACCAATTCATTGAGTAGCAACTGGTACTTGCTGGTCTACCTACCAGAAAATACTCCCCCGGGTGGCGGTAAACTGTCGCAGTTGCACAGAAATTTGGGTAACAGAAGCCCAAAAGGCATCTCCATCCCACCCCAATTCTGACAGCTTCGAACCTGTAATTTCTTCCTCCTTTCAGTTGACAGGCATTCCTCCCTAAGAGAGGATACAGAACTGTTAAACACTCTATGAATGGGGGTTATTATGAAACAAATGAAAGTGCACTGGAGAGACATAACAAGGCTTAAAGCATGTACCTTGCATGCATCAGAACCTGGGTCCATCTCCCACACCTCATATGATCTCCAAGCTCTGTCAGGAGTGATCTCTGAACACAGCTGGGTATGGCCCCCAAAACATAACATAAAAAAATCCAACAAAACAACGAAAAGAAACAAATGAGAGAAATGGTGGTAGGAGAGGAATATATCATGTCAATCACAAACTTGGGATATAAGACAAGTTACCAATCAGAAGAAAAAAGAAACACTGGCCACTCATTGGAAGGTGGGTGGCTCTGTGTGGGACAGATTGCATTCTCTGTTAAGGTCCAGGCTCCAACCCTTAGCCTATGGGTCAAGGACTTGGGGAGTGACATCTCTCTGACTCTCCCACAGTCCCCTGCGTGGAACTGCAATAGGTGACAAAGCTCATAGTTCCTGACCCAGTCCTTTACCTTGAATTACCGACCTCTTGGGAAATGGGAACTGGGTACAGAAAGTTGCACCCAACTTGTGAAGGGCAGGGCACCATAGCACTAAGTTGACATACAATGTTGGTGTTGGTAACTTCGACCTCTTTCAAAGAACCCCAGTGTGGTCACTGTTCTAGTGTTATACTTCTTTGTTTTCTAGCCTCAAGACAGCGGGGGCAGAGTCCTCTATAGAATCTTGGCCATATTGCAAAAAACAAATCACTATGTGTCCATCCCTTCTTCTTATATGAGAATGTAGGATCCTGTGGTCCCATTTTAATCATATTTTCCCTAGTCCCCTTTATACCACTTGTCAGGTTAGGACTGATTTTTTTAAATACTGAGAAAGGTAAAAAGTATTTTTCTTTCTCATGCTGACTGAAAAAACATCTTTCCAATCTCCTGATGGGCTGAGCGGTTATATAAAAATGACCCACTATGCCTCCCGGGCAATAAACACAATTCTAAGATGTGTTGATTGTGCCAAGATTGACTGAGCAGCTGTTCTTTGCAATGAAGTCACCTAATGCAGCAGGAAGTGGTTTGAATGGAGTGGATTACACTGTTCCAGGTGTTGTCTAAGGCTCTTAATTACAGGAACACAGAGACCTATATTTTAAGTTATATTTAGAGATTACCATGAGATTCAGGAGATTTCTACCAAGAGGTGAGCTTCCTGTAACTAGACACACCCAAGAAGGCCAAGGATGAACACCTGGATGGATGTATTATCCTAGGTGGAAAGATCAATTCCAAAACCAAGTTTTCATGATGAAGGAAGCAAGGGCTGATTCTTTAGCCCCATCTACAGGGTCTAAGCTCTCCCTACCTTGTGCAACCATTTTGAAAGCCTGACCATTAATAAGACTGGAAATATTAGAGATTAGAACAGTGCTCTGCGCAGTCATTGAGAAGCCCATGAATACCACCCAGTAATTCACCACAGTGCCTTTCTAAAAGAGACACAGACATAAATATCCTAACTAAGGAAAGCAAAGGGACATAAAATAACAAAGATCAGTCAGTTCTGGGCCTGAATTCCAGGTCAGAGATCTGTTAAATTCTCCTAGACCGTATGAAAACAATAGTTGTCCAAGGTCCTTAGGCAGACATAGTGTTTGATCAGAGACCAGCTCCTTTGTTGGCCATTCCAGTAGAGAATCAAATATTCCGGTCCCTTGTGTAACCAGGATTTGTCCTCCTTGGTGTCACCTGGGCTTGCTTTCAGTGGGACCCTCTGACATGGAAGGTGTCAGCTGTTCTCTGGAAACTGCAGATCAACAGAGCAGATAAAAATATGGATACAGGGGAGGTTCAGGGAGTGAATCTCAACAACCATCAGCAAAGTCTGTGATGGGATTCACCTACACACTAGACTCTTCTCCATCTTGCAGAGAGAGGAAAGGACAATGGATCTCAATAGTGTCAGAATCTCCATCAACCAGCATCTGATGTCACACCTGATGAAATGAATGAGGATTGAACAAAAACTTCTCAACCTAGGAGTCAAAAAACAAACAATAGGGGTTTTAGCATGGGTACTGGGGTCTTAACTGGCTGTTGAGGCAATAAGAACAACTTCAATACAATTAGGCAATTGCTCTAAGTGTTGTCTAACCCTCTTAATTATAGGAACACAGAGACATGTATCTAAAGGTTGCCATTCTGATACTGTGGTGGGGCAGAGACCGTTCTTCTGCACTGGCCAGCCCAAGTCAATTTTGAGTGTTTGTTATTTAGAAAGACTGTGGACCACCTGCACACTATCTTGAGGAAATTAATATAGAACACAAGACTTTGAATTAGAAATGCCTTTAAAAATATCTGGGACCCCAAAATTCTGAGCTACAAGGCATTGGAAGGTTGAGTTCTTCTCATGTACGGTGGCAGATGCTGTGTGTGTTTTATGCAATTGTATCACTGGGGCTATATCCCTACTGCTCATACACAGACATCAGGACTTTGAGAAAAATGATCTTCCTGTATACATAGAGAAAATGAGCAGCATGTTGGAATTTTCACCTCCTTTGGCCCGGTTTGGAAGTACTTGCTGTGTCTAGCACATTGAGCACTGAACTTACTACAATGCTATCATTCTTTACTTCAGAGATCCCCTGAGAGAATGATTCCAGAGTAACAAGAGTTTCAAGGGCTGTGGAAGAGTGGGGTGGGTGAGGGGAGTGGTGGTAGAAAGAACAGAGAGATGAATAAGGGAATCATTTCCTTAGTTCCTTCCCAACGAACATTTCTGGTCTCTTTGACGTTGCTTCCAGCAGGCATGTGGCCAGAGAACAATTCCCTTGTGAGTCAAGATTCCTCTTATTTCCTGACTCCTAATCTAATAGAAATGTCTAAACTGCTTTGCTGGCTCTGCCAGAGAGTGGAGGGGGTGGAAGCCCATCAGGATAAGTCTCTCCACTTGAAATGGCATCTGAAGGAAGTGTCAGGAAGAGACAGTGGGGCCGAGCTGTTCTCCCCCTTCCAGCAGTGTGTGTTCACAAAATAAATATGAGTGGCGCTCTCTCGCCATGTGCATTTGGTGGCTATGAGACACTTTCCCACCCCAGTCTGCTGTTGTCACTGCCAACAGATGCATGAGGGAAGGAGCAGGGCTGCCAAGCTGGTTGGTGATCAGTCGCCTTTTATTTCAATCTCTGTCCCTCCATTTATTCTGTTCTCCCCCTGCATCCCCTGTGCCTATTTCAGCCTCTCTGTGAGACCCATTCCAGTGTTACACTGTCCCTCATTCCTGTCTCCTACTTACCCTCTCCTAGTTTCCTTGTGTCCAGACTCGCTGTCTGCAAGAACCCAATCTCCCAGGTTGGGGGTAATATCTATACCCAGGTGAGATAGCAATTCGCCATATGTAAGTAAAGCCCTTCCTTCCAGGGAAGCTCTTCTGAGACAAAGATCTCCTGTTAGGAGATCCTCTCTAGGGCAGAATTTCACTGTATTTTCCTTTCCATAACCATTTAAACAGTCACCTTAAATTTGCTTCTTAATAATCTTTCTAGTCATTTTGTATGGACACAGTAGGAGTAAGAGCTTAAAGGGTGAGTCTCCTGGGAACATCTCACTATAGATCCCAGACTACAATCCTCGGGCCAGATTAGACCTTCCTAACCCAAGGTCCTTGTCCACTCACTTCTCTTTGGGTAGTGACAGAATTTGTCTATGACCATGCTTTTAACTTATTATGTTTTATGGCACTTGACCTGTCCCGTTTCAATGCCACCGTAGCTTACCACTCACCCTGGGTCCATCCAAGTCCCTTCGTTGGGCCTCTGCTTTTGGGATGCTAGGAACTAAGAGCAATGGAGGCTTAAGTAGAGTGAGTATGCCAGATGCCCAGGAGTAAATATTATTTGGAGCCAATTAACTCCCAAGTTACAAAAACATAGCACTGCTGTCTTCCTGTGTCTATACAAAAAGGACATTGCTCTAAAGTAAACTATGCAAAGGAAATAAGGGAAAGAGAAAAGCAATATTTCACTTACAAATACAAAATCCAGAGTCCTTAGAAGGATCTGACCTTGGGGAAAAGTTACAGGGTCTGATTTGGGAATATAGGTGATAGTGGAAGCAGAGCAAAGAGGGGAAGTTATAGATAAACACAGAGGAATGGGAGTTCCTCTGGAGCACTGTGATGGATCACTGTCACTGTCACTGTCCTCCTGTTGTTCATTGATTTTCTTTAGTGGGCACCAGTAATGTCTCTATTGTAAGACTTGTTGTTACTGTTTTTGGCATATTGAGTACATCACGGGTAGCTTACCAGGTTTTGCCGTGTGGGTGAAATACTCTCGGTAGCTTGCCGGGCTCTCCAAGAGGGCCAGAGGAATCAAACCCAGGTTGACTGCATGCAAGGCAAATGCCCTACCTGCTATGCTATCCCTCCAGCCCACTATGATGGGTGTAAACTAATAAACCTGCACCAAGGGAGAATGGACAAATCAATTTTTTCCTAAACAGCAACTTGTCACTGCCCTCAGCTTCACTCGGATCGAAGAGTCTAACAGGGCGCCCCAGAGTGGAGCATGCATAGGCTCTGAACCCTGCCAGCTCTCAGCCAATTCCTAGTCTCCTTCTTGCTGGACAACTTGAATTAATGCCTGCCAGCCCCTTGCCGACTGCTAGTCTTGGATTTCCAAGCCTGCGGTCTCTGAGCATTTTCTTATTGTTTCAAAAATAATCTACTGTAAAGCTTCCAGGAGTTTTTGTGAAACATCAGTGACACCTAAAAGACAGTCATTGCAAGTGTTTTTCCAGTTGGAATCCATTCTGCTTGAATGTGAGGGGATCTTTTATGGGTCTTTGATGGGTATTTCCCGAATAACAAATGACCATGAACCGCATTTTGTGCGCCTCCTGGCCTTTCTCTGTGTCTGCTTCGGAGAAGTGTCTATTTAGATCTTCTGCCCTTTTGAAAGTTGGATTATATTATTCTTGTTGAAGTAAGTCATTAAGAGTTCTTGAGTCCTTGACACACCTTTGCAACGCGGTTGATTCCCATATGCAGTTCAAGGAACTGCTCCCACACCTCTGCTCTCAGATGAGTAGCAGAGCACTTCTTCCCAGTCAGACAGTCAGAACTACAAATGAAAGCTGCAGAATCTCACATTCTCCTTTGCCTGCTGTGCTGGATCTCAGGACTTGGATCTCCCTAATCATTTGCACAAGTTTTAGGTTGTCCCCAAACAAGAAATCCTCATCAGATTTCACCTATTTTCCCACTAATAATATTCTCTTTTTAAAATTTTATTGATTCACTGTGAGATATAGTTACAAGCTTTCATGTTTGAGTTACAATCACACAATGATCAAACACCTATCCCTTCACCAGCGCACATTCCCCACCACCAATATCCCCAGTATACCCCCACCTTTCCCACTCTTCCACTGCCTCCATGGCAGACAATATTTCCCATACTCTCTCTCTACTTTTGGGCATTATGGTTTGCAATGCAGATACTGAGATAACATCTTTGGTCCTTTATCTACTTTTGGGGCACATCTCCCATCCCAACCAATTCCTCCAAACATCATTTTTTTAGTGATTCCTTCTCTATTCCAGCTGTCGTCTCCCCACCACTCATGAGGCAGGCTTCCAACTATGAAGCAATCTTCCTAACCCTTATATCTACTGTCCTTGGGTGTCAGTCTCGTGTTATGTTATTTTGTACTCCACAAATGAGTGCAGTCCTTCTATATCTGTCCTTCTCTTTCTGAATCATTTCAGATAGCATGAGACTCTCCCAAGTCTATCCACTTATAAGCACAGTAGAAACTCACAAATATTCTTATCCAATTGCAGGAGGCAGTCCCATATCACATGTACCTTTGTTTGCTTTAGTATTCCATCCATTACATGAACTGGTTTCATAAGCAGATGACCTTAGGAGAAGCTGAGTGAGTGACCACAGAACTCTCCTCCAGGGCTCTGAATCAGGATAAGAAGGGGCGTGAGATTACTTCCTGGGCAATAGTTACACACATTTTCATCTTGGTTCCACAAACTGTTCATCTTTTTAGAATATATTTTTTAAGGCAGGAGAGAATGGTCAGTGGTTAAGCAAGTTTGATGCTTGACACTTCATGGATTCCCTAAGCACCAACAAGTGAAGCCTGGAGGCCTCTGAGCACCCCTGGATGAACCTGGTGGTCCAGTGATACTGCTGGGCCATAGCAGGGCTGCTGCATCACTGGACTGAGCGACTGGGCACAGCCTCATCTTGCCCAGTATAACTGCTCTCTGGACTTGGGACTTCTCCCAATATATGTATTTTATTGTATACAAGTTATGCCTTAAGAAAATTGACTTAAATCCTTTTTTATTTTTAAAAGAGTTTCTACTGAAGCAACATTGATTTAAAACATAAAGAGAATAGCTCCACCCAGAAGCACCAATAATGAATCCTGGTGGTGCCAAGAAGGCATACCCGTCTCTCACATCTCCAGCTCCATCTCCTCCAACCCTAAAGGGACCCCAGAACATCATAGAGTCTTTTCCTAGCTCAGAAAAAAGCTACTCTAAAAAAGAAAAGAGAGAATTTTTTGGGTTTTGTTTCTGAAATACATCCAGCCATGCTCAGGGCTCTGTTCTCAAGGGAACCTATGTATTGCTTGGACTCAGATGAAGCCAGGCTGCATGCAAGGCTTTACTTCTCTGGCCCAGAAAGAGATTATAAGTGAATCAGAGTTAAGTATTATACGAGTGGGATTGGAGCGATAGTACAGCCGGTAGGGTGTTTGCCTTGAATGTGGCCCCGCAAACACTGCCAGGAGTAATTCCTGAGTGAGTGCAGAGCCAGGAGTAACCTCTGAGCATCGCTTGGTGTAACCCAAAAAAAGGCAAAAAAATAAAAAAGAATTATACTAGATCAAAACAACAACACATCTTGGTTAGAGTTCCTCTTTAATTTTTTAACTGGGAATGATTGAGGACTGTGTTTTTCCCTCTATACTGAGCTGAAAAGGAAAGGATGAAACTTGAATATCCTGTAGCCCACGTGACTGTGGTGGACAGAGTAGAACATCAGAGTGATGTATGTGGCAGAGAGATAGATTAGGCTGCTCTCTTACTACAATCATGTCTAGTTTAATTATTAAACTTATTGCATAGACTCCTCTTCAAAGGCAGACTTAGAACCAAAGAAAGTGAATTATCAATCAAAAGATAGATTAATCACATAACTCACATAAATCACAAGACATAGGACTTGCTGTTTTTATAAACAGGAAAACTTCACACAAGCTCCTGCCTCTCTCCTGCTCCCTGAACTGCCACATGGATATGACACTGAACACCCAAGCTTCCTTAGTAACAATTGCACAATGTCTCCATTGAGCTCTTATAATGCCAAATATCACCGGAAATATTGCATTAAGACTGTTCCATTCAATGCCTTACCATTAATTTTGCTAAGAAGAATAATAAGCTTTCACATGGCTTACAGTTTATTGAAGCATTGGTGTGTGCAAAAACACACCACATATATTTTTCTCCTTGTAGCCTGGAATTTCTAGAAGGATATAGTCTTCCGGTTTAATAAGAAATGCAGTATATCATGGGTTGAAAGGAGTTTTTTTTTTAATGTCAAGAAATGTTTAGTATTCCTGGATGTCAACTTTCAGATGACTGAGAGATACTTCTACAACTCACCTGCTGAGTTCTTTCCTGTCCTAGATGAACCCTAAGACACACTTGCTTCTTTTGCACACAGAGTTACCCAGTGACAACTTATAATATCCTCATCTGGCCAGTTTCTGCCATATCTGACTAGCTACTTCCCTCTCTCATATTTCCTACAGGGGATGAAGCTATGTTTTAAAACCTAGCCATCAATTCTCTTGCCTTGCTTCTAAGCCAATATTTGTGCCTTGTCTATCATAGAAGTGATAAGAACATAGAAGTAATCTGAGGAAGAGGTCACTAAAGGTAATATACAGCACTAGGTTGCTCTATTGGGTCACCTCTTGTGGAAAATCAGTCACGATGCTAGATACCTGAATATGTGGGTATTCTGGTCAGGAGCATGACTGAAGCCACAGCTTACAGTCACCGTCAGCCCTCATGCATGAGAGAGGGAGGCTTCAGCATGACTCCAGCATGTAACTGGGAAACATTCAGCTAACCACAGTCCTTTGAGAGGTCCCAATACAAAACCACCATTATTACAAGCCCCAAAGATAGGGTAGTCTGTGCTGCAGTGCTGGATAATTGGAACACAACCAAAGTGCATTTAGGAGTTACTCCTGGTGGTGCTGGGGGGACCATATGGAATGTCAGGGATCAGCTATGAGCAAGGCAAGTGCCCTACTGGCTGTAATATCTCTTTAGCCCTGGAAATAACCTTTGTTAAAGTGGATGCTTTTATGCAGTCTTAGGTTTTTTTTAGAACCCTTCATATAACTAGATTGGCACAAAACACAGTAGCTTCTCAATAAACTATAGTGAGAACTCAATATGAAAGGTGATTGTGTCTTGCCAGAAGACATCAAATTCTGTAAATGAGTTTCAAGTAATAAAAGTTCAGGCCTCAACAAGGGAGTTCAAGAGACTCAAGAATGGGGCACCTGGGCCCCTTGCTACTTCTTTAAGGAACCCAGGACCTGAGGGCTAATTTGCACCTCTCTGTTCCCCTCTCCCCACCCATGCCTCTAAACTCCCTTGAGCTTTCCACTGCTAAATGCACTTTGGACTTGGCTTGAAATTAGTCAACTGTGAAGACACAGGATTTCAAATCGGCCTGTCTGCTTCAGTATGCACACGTTGTTTCAGCACAAGGAGATTTCTCTAGGGAAATTTTGAAAGCAGTAGAGATGCTGAAGGAGTTGGGAGAAGATTGTTTTCTGCATGGACAATTCTAAGTGCAATTAAATTGTACCCCAAATTAGACAGGCTGGAAACTGTTTGGGGGGAAATAAAGTTCTCCCCATCACATAAGAAAAGTAGTGTTTCATTCTCGCTCAGAGGAAAATCATTACTGAACTCCAAAGTCATTAGTTGAAGAAGGTGCTGAGACACTATTTAACTATTTAAGTGAGGCACACGGTGGCCCGCACAGGCCTCACTTCTGTATGTGGCAGCCCCAAGAGCTGTGCCCAGTACAACTTCATCACTGTGATCAGGGAGGCTGCTAAAGCCCACATGCACAGAGGGAGGGTTCTGGAAGAGAGGTGAGGGCTGGTGAGGTCCAGAAAGTAGTCCAAAGACACAGCAAACCACAAAGCACAGATGACATTTTTAGATGGTAACCATCTTCTCTATATAAGGCTATATTTTTGTAAAATGTATTTTATTTTATTGAATCACTGTGAGATACAGTTACAAGCTTTCATATTTGAGTTACAATCATACATTGTTCAAACACCCATAGCTCCACCAGTGCACATTCCCCACCACCAATCTCCCCAGTATACCCCCTCTATCCCACCCTCCCCCCTGCCTCGATGGCAGATA
>JAOXYA010000016.1:29611614-29622348 GCA_028565675.1 Sorex palustris | reverse complement strand
TTAGCTCTTCTTTTTCAAACACCAGTAACAAAGGGTCAATCAAATGTGATGACTGTAGATGCACATTAGCCAAACAGTTGGTTCTAGTTTCTGTTTTCACATGGTCCAATGCTCTCTGACATCTATAATATCTCTAAGCAGGCATTTTTCTAAAAGTCAAAACAGAGAATAGTATCACTTGCTACAAACTCCCTCATTATTCCCTATTTGGTTGGATTTTATTTTATGTTTCATTTGTATTGGAATAACAATGATAGTACCAATTTATGGTGCAACTTACAAAATTGCTTCCATACAGGTAATCAATATGTGCACTATTATCAGAAGTGCATGATTATGCAGTTCCATTCGTCAGTGATCAGTGCTGCTCCTAATAGCTATATTAAGGAATAATTGATGAAAAATAAACCACAACACTTAAAGTGCATAATTCGATGTTTTGACATGTGTATAAGCCATGAAACCTTTAATGTAATTGAAAAAATGGACATCTCCATCACCACCACCACCCCAAACTATCTGTATCTTTGTAATTCTTCAGTCCAAACCCCTGCCTTCTTGCCAGGTAACCAGTGATCCTTCTGTCAGTCAGAATAGATGACTTTGATTTCTTTTTGAAATTAAAATAAATGCCAGAGTACTGTATCAGTCACTTAGCACAGCTCCTGAGATTCTTGCATTTTTGCAGAGGTACCAGTAAGTCATTCCCATTAATTGCTGAGCAATAGTACATTATAAGGACAAATCACAATTTATTTATTCATTGTTCTTTGTTGGGCACTGGGAATGATTTAAGTTTTTATTTCAAATAAAAATGTTTATGAACATTAGAACACAAATCCTTGTACAGGGGTATGTTTTTTATTTATCTCAGATAAAAAATGAACTGCATTGCTATTTTTAATTTTTCAAGAAATTGACAAGCTTTAAAGTGGCTCTACCATTTTACATTGTACCATTTTACATTTTACATTCATGAGAATTTCACAGTATCCTGAAATTGACAATAAAAATAATTTTTAACTGGCATACTTATATCCTTATAGAGGATCCATAGCTTAATAATTTGTAGGCAATATATTTTTGATTGGATGTATTCAACTTATTTTCTATTTACAAAAAAGTCGTCAAGTTTTAATAGTAGACCAATTGATTTTCCTCATTACTTAATTAAGTAAAAGTATCTATTTGACTGTAACTTAAGATAAAAAGAAGTTATTTATTTCTATTTTTTTGATTCATAAAGTAAGTATCAAATACTGAGGTGACTGAACAGGAAGAATGTTGCTCTCTGGTTTTGTTAGCTGTGGCTGATTAACTAACTGCCATTGTTCCCCAACACCTGGTAGAAGTAAGGATTGTAAAATGGGTTTTACAAAACCTGATAAAGACACATACTCACAGTGCTTGCTAGAGGATAGACAGTCAAAATACCTATGTATCATTTGGTATAATGCTTTATATTCATAATCTAGTAAAATAGTATTTGTTGCAGTTGGCACAACCCAGATGAAAGTAGTTCTGGATTCTGACCTGAGAGCATTAGTATGTTTTGAAGGTAGGTGTGCATCCAATATTTTAATAGAGATGCTGAAATAAATTAGATAATAAGTGATAGATTAAGACACTACTACAGACTTGAGGGAGATTGAGCTATTTTTCAAACAACTCTGAGTAACAGAGCCCCTGAGAACAGTTATTCCAAGCTTTGCCATTTTACTGCTTTGAAAAGGAATTGCCTACGTCTCTTAGTCATGGCAATTCACATACCCCATGAGCCAGAAATTCTGCTCCTAGGTAACATGCAATACACACATATACACCCATGTGGACATATGGCACATTTTCTAAAGATGTGTTTTATGTACAGTAGAGACTATCCCAATGGTTGTCAAATTGGACAGAATAGAACCTCCAAAGAATACCCATAAAACAGAACTCTACACAATAGTGAAAATAAATGCTGCTTTTTCTTTTTATACTATTTTTAAAAAAAATTAATCACTGTGAGATATAGTTACAAAGCTTTCATGATTGAGCTTCAATCATACAAAATCAAATACCCATCCCTCCACCAGTGTGCATTTTGCACCATCAATGTCCCCAGTATTCCCTCCCACAACTCCCACCCCACTCATCCCCTGTCTCTATGGAAATTTCCTATTAACTCTCTCTCTCTCTCTCTCTCTCTCTCTCTCTCTCTCTCTCTCTGGCATTATGGTTTGCAATACAGATACTGAAAGGCCATCATGTTTGGTGCTTTGTCTACTTTCTAAATACAGTTTTCACATTCAAAATCTTACAAATATGTTGGACCAAAAAAATCCAGATACAAGAAAATGCATTATTTTTTGTGTAGCAACTACAGAGAGAGTATAGCAGTACAGAATTTCCCATGCATGCGGTTGACCTTTATTCTATCCCAGGTACCCCCTATGGCCACCTGAGCCCCAATAGGAGTGATCCTTGAGTGCAGGGCCAAGAGTAAGCCCTGCAAAAGTGTGATCCCCAAATACATCATGCCTGACTTTTTTTAAATAGAAGGTTCAGGAAATAGATGAACTAATCTATCCATTTTAATGTCTTCATAGGTAGGAAAAATGGAATAAAAAGCATAGAAATTATTGCATCATTAGTTATTTCAACTAGAGTATTAGTTACTTTTCTGAAGAGAAGAGGTAGTACTGAGTTAGCCAGGTCAAGGCAAGTTTTTGGAGTGCTGGCTTGGGCACCATTTCATCTTGCTGAGCAATCACTTTTGACTCTCCACCACACCCTCTTGGTACTGAAGACTCCCCCATCTCTTTCCCTGCAGATACTGTTCTGACATCCATCTGTTTCCACCTGCTTCCCCAGGAGCCTCATCCTCAGTTTACAACCTCTCAGCTGACTGTACCTTACATCTCTGGCCAGTCCACTGGAGAGGGGTCCATCTGTAGACACCCCCAGACCCATGGTCTCAGCAACTCATGCTTCTTGTCACTCAGCTATCTGACACCCTCCCTGAGAGCCAGAACACATACCCTTTTGTCCCAGAAGTCTATTCTTCATTGGTTCTGCTTTTCCTTATCCCAAGCTTCTCAAAACTTTATATTTAGGTGACTTAAGAGCAAAAGATTTTAGAGAAGTATCAGGTAGAGGAATGAAGGCATGTGACACTGATTAATCGACTTTAAATGAAAAATAGCAAACCACTACCTCACAACTGAAGTCCTGTGAATTCATGTCTTTTTCTTCCCAGGACAGGCCATTCCCTCCACATTAATTCAAGTTGATGTGAAAGCTTGGGGACAAATGTTCATTGATTTCTGAGTGTGTGCCAGACATCATGTTTAATTCTTCTGTAATCATGCCCTCTGGGTTCATGTCATTAACTCCAGTTTATAAGTGAGGAAACTGAGGCTGAGGCAAGGTCACTGACCTATTCTTGCTCACTCAGATGATGATTCAGAAAAGGGAGTTGAAATACTGCGGGCTTGACTCCCAAACTGACTCTGGGCTGATGGTGAAAGGCTTGTGGGCAGGATGATCTTACAGGGCTGAACTGTCAAAATAAGTACGTTACGTTGTAAACATCAGACAAGTCAGATTTTTGTCAAAGCAAATGAATTCTAGTGGGAGGTGGGATGAGAGAGAGCACTTCCTGACTGTTACTACCTCCCTACTCCCCTTGAGTGAACAAAGCAATTATTGGTGGAGGCAAAATCGTGGCTCCTGGATAACTCATTAGCTCATATTTGTTTAAAGTCTGATGGTGTATGACAAAAGGATTTGTTCCAGATGTCAAAGCAGCACAATGGAGTTTAACAGCCTGTGCATTAGAAATGAACCACCACAGGGAATCACAGGAGGTCACCCACTGGAGGCAGAGAGGGAGGATGGTCAGAGCCAGCTCAGCATGGCAAGATTTCCCACCTCTCCTTCTGTCCCACCTCATCCTAAAGGCTGTGCCTACAGCTCTGAATGTTAATGCATTTTTTTTCCATTCTCTGAACTCAATGGTATTTGGAAGGATGAGCCAGAAAATTTTCTTGGAGGGCTTGTGACTGCCAAAATGTTTTGTCTAAGAAAAAATGTATACAAAAACTTGAATATATCAGAAAAAATATATTTACAAAAATAGCATACTCCAAGTTACTTAATTCAATGAATTTCACACTCTTTTTTTGTGGATCACAAAGTTCAAAACTGAAGTTCTCATGAAAAGAACTCTGGTGAGCCAAGCATCCTCATAAAGCTAGATATTTGGTTACATACTTAAAAAAAATCACTAGTGAAATCATTCTCTATCTTCCAAATGAACTACATATATTTTATTACCGTAAAAAGAATTAACATCTGAAAGATCACTCATTTATAAATGAGCCTACTTCCTACCAGGGAGAATATAAACTTACTAAAGAAAAAAGTATTATTTATTCTGTTGTTTATTCTGGTAGCCCAAAACAATGCCTTGAAAGAAATCTTTGGAGAATAATTGAAGTCTGTAATGTGGCAATGACCATAAGCGTCCTTTCTTGTAAAGCTTTAGAGGAAAGGAAAACCAAGGTTGAGAAATGTTTCTATCATCCTGGTCTTTGCTTTTCAACAACTTCTCCTGGGAATTACTTCCCTGTGTCACTGAATCATGTCACCCTCTGACAAGCTCTGCTCTTTCCCTTTAGTGTGAAGTGCATTTAGCTGTCCTTGTAATTGTTGAATCCTTGTAACCCTTCCTTATCAGAGGTTGGGACTCTTGGGGCTAAAGACTGGGGAGTTATAAGCAGTATTGAAAAGCAGGGCTCAGTCAAGTAGGCAAGTTTGATTTCATTTCTAGCTTGCCACCTTCTGTGAAGACTGGAATAAATTGCCTACTTGACTGAGCCCCAAGAGTCCCAACCTCTGATAAGGAAGGGTTACAATATGTGCCACAATCTAAGCCCTTGGACAAGGAAGCCCACCCACCAAGTATTGGAAGCCCAGAAATCTGAGGCCCTTCCCTTTCTCTCTCTCTGGTCCAAGGTGGTTGGTAAGGATAATTAACAGGTAAGAACAATTCCATGGTATTGCTTCCTGAAGCATTACTGATCCTCTCCACTTCTGTGACTTGATTGTGTGGTTCTTTGGAGTCTCCCTTCTCTACCACTTCTCAAGTTTTGCCAAAATGAGGAAAGTGATTCTGGTAATTGTTCTCAGGTGATGAAAGGAAAGCTTGATCTTTTCCACGAAGACATGGTTACCTACTCTAAAGAAATCAGGACGAGTTTATAAGACTGACCTGAACAAACTCAGTCTCTTGATTATGATGGTGGTGTTGTTATTATGGTATTTATTATTTCTATGTTGTTTGTTCTTTTCTGCTACTGAGTTGGAATATAGTCCCGGTCCTCCTCCTTCCAAGGAGGCACGTGTTTCAGTGCCATTTCCAAAGCTATCCCTATCATTTACAGGAGAAGAGTTTACAGGTCTTCTGCAGTAAAAACACCCACCCAAACCCCCACAATGGGAGGGAGCAATTGAACATCATTGAGCATGACAGTGAAAACATGTATAATTGGTATGAACCTTATTGTGTGACACAGCATGGATTCTTTATTCTGTACATGTACCTGCCATCCATGAGGGTGTCTTACAGACAAAAAAGTGAGATCCCTGGAGATGACAGACTTCTGATACTTTTTCTGTTTTCTCCCAGAACCTAGAACTGTGCATCTCACCCAGAAGGTGACACATGATTCTCTGATAAGAGTAAAAATTATGTTAGTTACTAGTTTATTTAGAAACTAACTCTAAACAAAGAGATGGGGCCGATGTGATTTAGTACAGAAGGGTTGGTCCCTCCTGCATTCTAGTTCAGGCTTGAGCTGCCACCATGGGGTGCCCTCTGTGCTTAGGCATCGGCTGGTTAAAGACAGCTCTGTGCAGCCATAATTGCTCTGAGTTGTCAAACCTTAAGAGCTATGTGTATCTGAAGACCTGCCTGTCTCCAGCAGCTCAAGTGGTGTAAGGAGTCCCCTTCCTAAAACATTGTTCTTTCCCCTTGAATTTTGGTTTCCTCTCTTCTGCAGACCTGGGAGGCTTTATTCTGTCTGGTGTCTGTTCCACTGCGAAATATTTCAATGTCCTTTGACCAAGCTGGTCCTTCCCAGTCTGCTCCTCTCCTCCCCACTCCGTCCCTTGTGAACAACTCTACCTTTCTGAGTCAGAACAGGTCATTATGGCAAGAGGAATCATTGTGGGAGTCAAAATTTCCCTCCACCTCTGCGCCCCTGAACTTCTCACTGACTCATCTTCTGCAGATGCTGCAAATGCTGCAGATGCTCACACCTGAGTAGGGAGAGAGGTATGGAAGGTGAAGCAAAGGTGCTTATTCCCATTTCCAGGGCCCAGCCACAGGCTTCTTGGGATTCCCAGAAGGAAAAGAAGAGGACAGAAAACATGCATCTGTCCCTTCTGTTTGTTCAGCATGTTGAGATGAGGGCTAGACAAGAGAGAAGTGAAGATTTCCCTACAGATTGGAGGTCAGTGATCCATAGATAGGGGTTTGATTAGCATCTATCTGCTCTTCCTCTATATCCTGAGTCATCCTGGTTGCCTTAGGTTTACTTTACCGCATATGCCACTTTATGAGTGATCTCCCACTCTTAATTCTATTGCACAGACAAAGGAACCTTGGAAGAGAGAGGGTAAGAAACCTTTTCTAAATAACACAGCTGGTAAATAGCTGAGTCTGGTTTTGAATCCAAACTGTCTGTTTTGCTATGATACAGCCCACCCTAAATTGGGCTGCAGACCAAGGGGTGCAGGGGAACTCTGAGGATGATGTATGGGGATATGCTCAGCCTCATAGCCAAGCTATACAAACCATGTTCTATTTCTTTTCTTCTTCCCACGTGGGGAGCACTCTTGGCAGTGCTTGGGGGACCCTGTGGGATGCCAGGGATTGAACCTGGGTCGGGTTCATTTAAGGATAGTGCCGTAGTTGCTGTAATATCTATCATTCTGGTGCTCATGTCCTATTTCTTGCTTTTTATTATCCAGATGAAGCCAATAGTATCTGTGAACTCCATAGGCAAATCCAGAACACCTTCCACATTCTCTCTTTCTCACTTCAGTTTTCAACATAAATTTTATTTAATTAGTTCCTCCTGGGGCCAGAAATGTTTTCAGGGGCAAACTTTTGGAAGAGGAGGAGAAGGAAAAGGAAGAAGAGAAGGAGATGGATGAGACACTGTAAAAGAATGAGAGTCCCTATGTCATCCTGAAGCTTCAAGAACATTTAGACCTGATCCAGTGTCAGATTTCTAAACCTCTAGAAAACCTCTTTCACAGACACACCTGAACAGTGGGTTTAGTCAGTGATCCTATTATTTGGAAGTCATCCATTTCAGCTGGGTCAAGCACACCTTCCAGGAGCAGACACCATATTTGTCTTTGTTGTCATTTGCATCCCCCTTCAACCTGAAATGGCCTTCTCCTCCTGCACCATCAACAATTGTACAGAGAAGAGGCCCTCATGAGGATGGGTGAGCCTCACCAGGAGTTGATGACATGGTATCTTCCAGGTTAGGAAGTCATGGAAAAGAGGCGATGTTCTTAGCTCATCGTGGTAGGAGGAC
Organism: Sorex palustris; assembly: GCA_028565675.1. Taxonomy (NCBI): domain Eukaryota; kingdom Metazoa; phylum Chordata; class Mammalia; order Eulipotyphla; family Soricidae; genus Sorex; species Sorex palustris. The sequence goes on along the minus strand of JAOXYA010000016.1, from coordinate 29,614,750 downwards.
ATGATGTGACCCACACCCCCACTATAGCTCTTGTCAGCCTCTACCTTTGGGGCATGCCGGAATCTACACATTTCTCCACTAAAAGGGTTGTTTCTTGCCACCCCCTTTTTTTAAACTGGCTATGATGTTGGGAAATATATTCTGAGATCATGCCAATGTTAAGTACATCATAAAACTGATACACATTGATCATGGCAGGCTTCAATCAACGTATCTCTGAATCAATGCCCATTGGCTCCATGAATCAATGCCCATTGGCTTCATGAATCAATGTCCATTGGCTTTTTGATGGCCATTCAGAAGGTTGCCACATGGTAATTTTCTTCACACCTCCTCCACTCAGTAGCAGGGATTATACTGTAAGGTAGAACTTTTCTCCTCCATTTGTTTATTGATCTCAGCACAGACCCAGCTTCTTATTTCTTCCTGCTACACCATCAAAACTTCCGTATTGTTTTGAGATATTTTAGTCAAGCCTCACAGTTATATTGATTCAATGTTTATTGCCACGCTGTTTACCATAGTGTTACAGTTCATTTTTTGGTTGGTTGAAGTTAATCATTTAGTATTTTTTTAACAAGGCCCTGTGGGATTTATATTCTGTAAATTCTCATGCACTTTAGAATGGCTTTCTGTTTGTTTCTGCCTATAACAACTTTATTGTCTTATAATCCACACACCATCTGATTCACTCATTTAAGCTGTACAATCCACTGACTTTTAGTATACTCAGCCACAGAGCTGTACAACTACTCCCACAATCAATTTTAGAACATTCTTACTACTCCAAAAAAGGAAACTTCTACCATTAATACACACTCTCTGTTCTCCTCAACTTCCCATCATCTCCTCTTTTTAAAAATTGGCATGCTAGTGGCCATAAAAGTGCTGTCTCATTGTGCTTTGAATTTGTAGTTCCCTGGTGGCTTATGATGTTGAGCATGTATATGTGTATGTGTGTATGCACAAGCATGCGTGCAAGCACTCGTCTCTTTGTCTATTTTCTTTGGAGAGCATCTATTCATATCTTCTGCCTATTTTTAAATTGGGTCATTCATCTTTTCATTATTGTTCTGTTCATTATTTATATATTCTAGATATAATTCTCTTGTTAGATATGAGTCTCAAATATTTTCTCCCATTTATGTGTTGTCTTTTAAATCTCCTGCTGGTGTTCTTTGAAGCACAACATTTTTTAATTTGGATGGCATTCAATTGATCTATTTTCCTTTTGTTGCTTGTGCACTGGTGTCATAGCTAAGAAATTATTGTCTGATCCCAGGTCCTGATGATTTACCTCTGTTTTCTACTAAGAGTTTATTTTGATTGTTATGTGTATGCTTTTTAACCAGCTTGGAGTTATTTTTGGATATTCCATGAGGCAAAGGTTTTACTTTAGCACCTGAATCTCTTTCTTCCTGCCCCCACATGAAAAGGGATGACTGTAACACCATCTCTCTGCTCCAAGTGTTTGGGTTTCTACTAAATATTTCTCCTAGGCCACTTCCTCCTTTTCTTCTCTCCTTTTCTTGACACAGTTCCCATGGAATTACTGTTCTGGGCCTTTCCATACTCCACTACATTTTTAGCTAAATGACATTTTTCCCTGGACCTACAAAGTTTGTGAGGATTCAGAAACACTATCCCTGTAGTCTTGTGAACATGTTCAGGGCTCTGGTGGCCTGTGAGTAATCTTGGCTTCCCAGCAGACAGCTGCTACCTTGACACCCCATATCCTACACACATACATCTGTTCTGGGGGTGCTTGCTTGAAAGCATGGACAAACTTGTGCATCATGAGTCTAACCAGATAACACCTGGGTTTCACTCCGCGGTAGCGTGCTTTGTGCTTCTAGAGTCTACACTTGCTTGCCTATTAAAAATGTATTATTTTTCTATACTTGTAAAATCAAGGTCTACATGCTTCAGGCTGTCTCTGCCAGATGATATCTCTTCAGCACCCCAGTCTCACAGCTTATGAGAGACCCAGGTAGGGGTTGAGGTGGGTAGAAAAAGGCCACAAGCAGCACATGGGCTCAGGCAGCATCCTTCTTTTGTTCAAGGTGGCTTTTATAAAGTTCTTCCCAAGATGACCCATGTGTGGTTTTCTAGCTAGGTAAGTGTCTGTTGCTAGGGTGGTTGCCATGTGGTTGGGAGTAGTCAATGGTCCTCTTTCAAATTCCTTTCCTGGCCTTTGTTCCTGCTGAAGCTTTCTTGGAGGTTGGGGGTGGGGGTGGGGGTCCGATCTTCTTGAGTCTGTTGCTGGCACCAGGTTAAGGGTCTTATCAGGCCTTGGCTCTTGTGTTTGCAGCCTTGTCCCTCTTGGTTTTATTATCGCCATAGAGACTCCTCCCTATCTAATTGCCTCCATCAGGGCCAGGAGGCTGGACACACGGTTAGGCAGCAGAGAGCCTGTGGTGGGCACAGGGAGAGCCGAGCTGAGCTGAGCCAGTGGAGTCAGCGTCTCGCTTGCCCAGTTGCTGGAATGACATGAGAAGAGGCATCGCCGCAGGAGAGAACACAAGCCACTCCTTGTCACCAAGCTCCCCCTTCCTGTCAGTCAAGCCAGGGAAGACAATCACGTTTCTAGAACCCTGCTGGTCGCTGTCTCTCTCAGGAATGAACTGTCAGCCTAGCTGACAGACATCTTAGGTGCTGACAGCTGTGCTGGCACATCCAGTGGACAAACAGCATGGGGGAGAGTCTCTTGGATCCACTTGGCTTTGGGTTCCAGGACACGGGAGTAACGGGGGGGGGGGGTGGCAGAGAATGGGGGAGAAAGTGGTTCACTATGGCAGCTCTGAGAAAGTATTCCAGAGTTTCAGAGCTCCAGGCTTCGCACTGTGGCCCGATGCAGGCTTCCTCAGGGATCTGACCAGACTTTTTCCTGAAGACTGAGGAGCCCTGGCATTCAGAGCTGTTCTGTGTTCATGGATCAGTTTGTGGAGACTGACAGGGATGGCTCCAGAATAGCAACAACCGAACCAGCAGAAACAGCCAAACCATGCAGTCTATACGTGCTGTACTCTTGCAAATTATTATTTTTTTTATTTTTATTTTCAAGTACCCATCCCTCCACCAGTGCCCATCCTCCCCCACCACGGGACCCAGCATCCCTCCCACCCCCCATCCCCCC